>JAJMIX010000001.1:157087-583357 GCA_030563465.1 Yamadazyma diddensiae
TACCAGTTTCACCAGGAGTAGCAGTGATGGTGTTGGTGGTTGCTTCTGAACCAGTCCAAGTTTGAGTGACGGTGTTAGTTGGAACCGGAACATTAACAACTACCGAACCAGTTTGACCAGGACCAGCTGTATAAGTGATAACATCAATGAATGAGCCAGTCCATGTCAGAGTCACAGCATTAGTTGGAACTGGGAGTTGAACAATGACACTAGCAGTTTCACCGGGGGTAGCAGTCTGAGTGGTTGTAGATAATTCTGAACCAGTCCAAGTTTCAGTTACTGTTGTGGTTGGAATAGGAACATCTACATATACTGTAGCAGTACCTCCTATTGGTGCAGTCTGAGTTGAAGTCGTTATGGTTTCGCCAGTCCACGTTCTGGTGATGGTAGAAGTAGGAATAGGAACTTCAACAATAACGGATCCTGTTTCACCGGGACCAGCAGTTTGGGTGGTCGTAGTAGCATTAATTCCAGTCCAAGTCTGAGTAATGGTGTTGGTTGGAATTGGCATGTCTACGAACACAGTAGCAGTACCTCCTATTGGTGCAGTCTGAGTTGAAGTCATTATGGTTTCGCCAGTCCAAGTTCTGGTAACAGTGGTGGTAGGAATTGGGACTTCAACAATGACGGATCCCGTCTCACCAGGTCCAGCAGTTTGTGTTATAGTAGTACCACTAGAACCAGTCCAAGTCTGAGTTACGGTACTGGTTGGGACAGGGACGTCTACGAAGACGGTAGCAGTACCCCCAATTGGTGCAGTTTGAGTCGACGTGGTTATAGTACTTCCCGTCCATGTTCTTGTGACAGTAGTGGTAGGAATAGGAACATCCACGATTACCGAACCTGTTTGTCCAGGACCAGCAGTCTGAGTCATGGTGGTAGGGCCAGTTCCAGTCCACGTTTGAGTAACAGTATTAGTTGGGACTGGAACATCTACATAAACCGTGGCTGTTCCACCGATAGCAGCAGTTTGAGTTGAAGTTGTAATACTTTGACCAGTCCAGGTCCTAGTAATGGTAGAAGTTGGTATTGGAAGTTCAACTATTACAGTACCAGTTTGACCAGGAGTTGCAGATTGAGTAACCGTTGTAGTACCAGAACCAGTCCAAGTCTGGGTGATAGTACTTGTTGGAACAGGCAAATTGACTACTACTGTACCAGTTTGGCCAGGAGTTGCCGATTGGGTGACAGTTGTAGTACCCGAACCAGTCCAAGTTTGAGTTAATGTGGAAGTCGGGACTGGCAATTCAACAATCACGGAAGCAGTTTCACCGGGAGTTGCTGTTCTGGTCGTGGTGGTTGTACCCGATCCTGTCCATGTAGAAGTGACAGTAGTGGTGGGGATTGGAACTCTAACTTCAATAGTTCTGGTCGCAGCATCTGATGGATACGATAATGTGGTAGTCAATGTAGTCAGCTGGGTATAAGTTGTGGTAGTATACTCTACAATATAACCTCCAGTGGACTGTATCACCATATCAGGGTAGTAATTCCAATTGGTGTAAAGTGAACCTTCTCTAGGAGCTGCTCCCCTACAAGTAAACCTGTTAATATAATTAACACCAAATTGAGTTACATGAGGACGACCATTTTGTGCAACCATATAAACTCTGTAGCCAGTTGGGATGTTGGTATAATTAAGTGTGATCTGATCACCTCTACACTCAGCAGTTAAATCATAATATTGAAAATTGGTAGGAAGGTTAAATTCGTTAAGACTATTAGTGATACCAAATCTTACTGAACTACAGTTTGCCTGCAGATCATAGTACCTGATACCAATTTGACCCGATTCTAAACCATTTGGACATGATCCGCTCAAAACCAGAGCCTCAAAAATATCTAGTTTTGGTTGAGTCCTGGCAGTGTAGACTAAATCCGAATAAGGGAGAGCTGGATTTTGATCTGGTGGAACTGAGGTAAAATTGCTGTTTATTTCATAGTTACCATCGTTGAAAACAACGGTATTTACACCAACTCGAAACCTTTGTGAACAAGTGAGGTCCGCATCACTGGTAGACCCACCATTGTTAAATGCCACGGGAACGCAATACGTCCTCTTGCAATTGCATTCAGTCTAACATTAGATGAAGCTACACATCTCAATTCTGAATTAACAGTTCTACCATAAGAATCATAGAATTGACAAGTTGCCCAGGGTGTGTTACCAGCTATAAGATCAATCGAATTAGCAGCAGTGGTAATTTTATATACACAAGGCATTGATAATGTAAATGTATCACCAGGCCTTACATTTCCACCATCTATTTCCCATCCAAGTGATATATTCCAACCGGGAGTCGATGGTAGTGCCAGGTAGGCAGGCTGTGTAAATTGAATTGGGTACAAGGTATGGAATATTCCCGATACTTGAGCACAGGCAACAAATGATGCAAAATATAATACAAAAAAACTGTCAAGTAATCGCATTACGGACAAGTTGAAAATTATTAAGCGATTAGGAACTATATATCCATAGATACGAGATTAGTACATGCAATAGAATCATATCACCTTGGAAAGAAAAGAAAGAAAAAAAAAATTAACGAAAAAAAACTAAAAAAAATTGGGGACGAAAAAACCTTAAACTTAATTTAAAATAGCTAATTGGTATTTTTTCTCTTACTAGAGGGGTTCAATATGGAACGGTACCGGAAGACAATGAAATAAGGGGCTACTAGAATTTGAACCAAAGCCAAACATAAAAATTGAATTACAATTGGGAGATTTTAATGAACTCACCTAAATTAAGGAGAACAGTAGTTAGCGATACGGCTTTGTGTAATTAGAAAAATATTTCGAAAAAAGATGGTCCAAATTACTTTTTATGCTGTAGTCCCAAATCTCGGGGAAATGTCTAATTCAGAGCAACAGGAACATCCTATAGCAAAGAAGACTGTAAGTTGTTTATCGGATCATTTATTTATAATACCATATCTATACGTTCTAGAATTGAGGTAGGATGTGGTTAACTGCTCGTGCTGTAAGGATTTCTAGAAGGTAGCTCTTACGTCTGATCTGCTATTGTTTCATGTACGAGGAATTATTTTTTACGAGTCGTAATAGCTTCGTAAAGAAGGGGGGCTTCAAAGAAAAGCAATCTTATATACAGGAAACGTACGATATGCCCGGGTTCTAAAATGGCCAACAACAATAGCTTAAATTAAACCTTAGATCTTCAAACATATTTAGTGCTATATATAGAGAACTGTTACCCATTACCGAAAATTCAACCAATTCTTAATGAAGAACCAGTCTAACAGAGAACCAAATATAGCAAGGCGGCCTCCAAGGCTCATGCTTTCAATTTTCTTGCGCATATGCACTGAAATTCTTTTAGAATTACGGTATCATGTCAGTTTATTTTTTAGTCCACAGTGCAGCTTGTTAGGCGTTTGCACTTGCATTTAAAAAATAATAGAATTGCTCAAATTTAGTGGAACAAAATTGTGGATGCCGTATTAAATATGCGGTAGATCCTCATTCCACCTCGGTGTATATGAAACGATTTGCGATAAAAGGCCAACGCCGAGGTATGGTATGGTTTTGATACTAAAACCACGAATAATTTTCGGTGCTTCTTGCAAATCTGGCGCCAGAAATTATGCCTATTTCCTAAAACGGTAATCGCAAGTAATCCCTAGGACAGTTTTTGGTTGTGATGAAGCTGTAATTACGGCGTAAAGTCTTCAAACTTTAATTATTGACCTAAATAGGTAAACGTTTTTTTAACTACAAACTCTAAAATCTACTAATACATTTCACACGAGCTCTTTCCATAGAATTGGTACAAATACTTGAATAGCAACCAAAAGAGTGGTGAACATTTGCCAAATGGATAACCATATATAAGCAAGACCATTATCACCAAAATTCCAGTAAATGGCATAAAATGCTACACTGAAAAAATGATTAAAAAGTAGCATAGGGAATGGCAACATACCCGAGAGTAAACCAATGGGACCTGTAATACAATCTCCACCAAGTTGGAAATATCTAAAACATCCTCTTTGTAAGATTTTTAATCGCGTTGAATCAGCTGCAAATAAAGAATATAATGCAATTGAAAGGGTATTAATAACTGCGTCAAGTTTCTTTCTCTTTGAGTGAAATTGTCTAAGTTTCTTAGCTATGAGTTTGTGATCCAGGAAATCTGCAACTTGAGATGGGTGAAGTAATTTAGCCAAAAGAACCACATCATTTAACCCAACTGTCATACCTCCTCCAGTTAATGGATGACGCATGTTTAATGAATCACCAATCAAGATAAATCCCTTCTCTTTACCTTGTTTTCTAGCTGGTAAATATTGATTTGGCATACTTCTAAATTTGCCTACTTTTAATGCATTCTCAAAACAAGGTTGAATCTCTTTAGGTAAAGCAGGTTTGACAATGTCCGTCAAGTAATTCTGTAGCTCATTGTTTGATTGAGATGGTGGTTTGGTTGATCTGTAAGCACATAACATTCTAGCGGTGGTTTTTGAAGTTTGATAAGCCAATACTGGGGCATGATCGCCAAGAATTACATGACCATAGAATGGGGCTGGGAAATCGCAGTTCTCTAAATCAATTCCTACAAAATATGATCCAACATCTGGTGGAGTATAATCACTTAATTCTTTACGTAACTTAGAGTAAATACCATCGCATCCTATGACAAGTTTAGCGTGATATTGAACCAATTTTTCATCTTTTTTAGCCTTAATTCCTATCACGGTTTCATCATCATCTCGTAAAAGTCCCGTTACAGTTGCTTCAATGGCAGTAACATTAGCTTCATTTCGTACGATATCTCGAAGATTACCCAAGAATTCCCCGTTGTGGAATGAAAGCCCTTGAACGCGCTCCGTATCGTACCAATCCTTGGCCGAGATGGTATCATCACTGACCAATTTATCATTGTCATCAAACACACAATCAGGAACAGGACGTATGGCATTAGCAGTGTAAGCCTCTGATTTTTCCAAGTATTCGATTTGAATTTTCTCGTTGAAATATTTGATATAATATCCATGACAAGGGATAGCTTCAATATTATTAAAAGCTTTTGCCATTCCGAGTTCAACAAGTGCTTTAACACCCGCAGGTTGCATCAACTCACCTACAATTCTGTCAGGTGGAGCCCAGGATCTTTCAACGATAAGGACTTTTCTTCCTTGTCTAGCGAGAGCTGTGGCGATAGCAGGACCAACCACACCGGCTCCTACAACGATAACATCGTACAAGTCTGAGGTTTCAGTCATTAGTGAAATTAGTGAAATATGCGGGCCTCACGACTTTATAAGCTGCGGAAAATCTGATGATCGCGTCGTATAAAATGGCACCATCAGACTACGTACATCCTTTTAAACTGCACAAGCCTTGAGAGGTGAAAAAGTTGGTATCATTCAGTATTGAAACCTATAGAGATACAGATCATAGACGAAACTTGTAAAAGATTTAGTTTATGGTTAAATACGATAACATGTATTAAGAATATTCACATGGATGCGGCTTAACAGGAAAGTTTTTTCGCAACCATTCTCGTTTAGTCTTCTTCACTTTCTTCCTCTGCTTCCAATAACCACTCAACAAATTTGCTTGTAGCACCTCTTACTTGAACTTCTTTATCATCATTTTCCCACCATTCAATAATTCTATCTTCTTCAATTATATCATCATTGTATAATTCATTTATGGCCCAAAATAATAATAATTCATTGTAACTCTTGTCTAATCTACTACAATAATCTTGTAATATCATTAAAAGGTCTACTTGATCGATACCTTCAAATAATTGTCTTTTGAAGAGGGGACCCCATGTTTTAAAGATTTTGATGGTAGCGTCTTTAACGTTAAGTGTTTCGGTGGATATGAAATGAAGAATTCTTTTATATAATGCTTCAACAGTTGCTTTACGAACCTCATGATAAGTAACATTCAATGACATTCTTAAAGTGTTAAGTTCCAATAATGCTGTATCTAAATCATGATTATTCTCTATAGATCTTGTAACTGTATCAACTGCTTCTTTATTGAAATCTTCTTCTTCATCACTGAGATCACCTCTTTCGAAATCAGTTGAAACAACAGAATTTGATGAGAATCTTCTATTCTTCCGTTTTTTCTTTTTGGAAATTGATCCAATAGAATCATCAGAAATGTTCAAATGTCTGAAATTTTGATACATTCTTGTACTCATTTTATTGATACTTCCAACTTCTTCATCAGAACTGAAGCCTCCATCATCTTCATCATCTTGTTCAAATTCAGAAACATAAACCACACCAACACCATCTTCTCCTACAGCATTAGGATCCAGGATATTGACAACTGGGATTTCATCGATGGCATCGTCTTCTTCATCAGAGAAACTATCAAATGCAGAAGATTTAGGAAGTGGTTTTTCAATCAATCTGGTATTGGCAGTGATTGTTACACCATGTCCAACGACAACATCGAAACCAATAACACTACTATTTACAACTGCATCACGACGGATAATAGCATTTGATGCAACAATAGAGTTATTAATGACCACATCATCTTCTATGATACTGTTATCCCAAATATAACTGTTGGTGATGGATACGTTCTTACCAATGGTACAATTTCTACCAATGGTTGATTTTTGTACTGAAGATCCATCACTGATCTTGGTGTCGTTACCTATACAAGTACAATTACCAATTTTTGAACTTTGAGCCAAAATCACTTTATTCTCTTTATATATATTATTGAATTCATAAGAATAACATGAATCTGGCATCATATTTGAATCTGGACTGATTGGATAGCACCATCTTGAAAGGATATCTTGAGAAATTGCATCATAAGTTAAGAAACTTGTAACTCTTGCAGCGTATTCAATACCATCAGTAAGATAAGCATAAACGGTTTTTTTAACTAAATCTGAAGTTAAAACTCCCTTAACAAAGTCACTACGCAATAATTGGTAATCGAAATTATCTTGGAAGATTTGTGGCACTAAAGGAGTACAAATATCGATATGACAATCAATTAAATCATTTCTAAGAATAAGTTCATCTTCAACATCTTCGAGTAATTCAGGATCAATATTGATTGAAGCTTGTGGCAAATTTGATGGAGGAATACTTTGATAATAAATACATCTATCAGTTTTCCTATCTAACAAGAAAGATGCACTATCAATTTGACTTCTAGTACGATGATATGGAGATGCATTTGTCAAGGTCATGGTTAAAATATGTTCTTTATCAATAGATCTTTTGTGTTTATGAAATGCCATAGCCTTTGAAAAATCAAGATTTGTAACTATATCACCCGATACAAGTAAGAAATCACCGGTAATTAAACCTCTATTATCTAAATCTCTCATAGAATCACCAACACTTCGAGATTCTAATGACATGATGGTGGTGATTTTGAAAGGAGAATTATCTAAAGCCCATCTCAGTTGTTCTATATAATGTTGAATTTGGTCGGCATGAGATGAGGCCATAAGGTATACTTCATTGACACCTGATTTAGCAAGAAATTCAAGGGTATATTCAATAAGTGGGACATTAGCAAGGGTTAAAAGACATCTTGGTTTGACGGCAGTAAGTGGCATGAATCTGGAGAGGAAAGAATCCGTAAGCACTACGGCTTGAAATCTTTTATCTTTGTCAACTTCTTTCTTCTTCTTAGGTGCCATTGATGAAAAATACTTCGCAGATTGAGGTGCAGATATTTGAGATGAGTGAGAAGTGAGTTGAGGTGAGACAAGTGAGTGACATGAAAGAGTGGAGGAGATGGGTATGGTAGTGGGTTGCGTAGTCAATAGATGATAAATCACCAGAATGAATAATGAGTTTGAATTGAGTAAATTCGTAGTCGTAGAGAAGCTACCATTATTTTAATCTGGTGTTAGGGCCCTTTATATTCAAAGTACCCAGTTGATACTCTTGAGCACCGTTAAAATAAACAGAGTACTACCTACAATAAACAGGTCTACAATTTCATTAAGTCTATCATTCTATATACATTATTGAGCTTGCTCTTTAGCACCCTCAGGTTTCTCTTCTTGACTTCTTCTTTCTTGAATCTCTTTAACCTTTTGTCTCTTATTTTCTTCCTCCTTCTTATCATTTAAAATTTTTTGCCATTCAGGAATTGGAGGTGGCTTACTCTTATTGATTTCTTCCTCTTTCATAGCTAATAAAATTGTACTAATTAATAATACAATTGTAATACCTTGAGCGTACATTCTAGCTTGAACTGCTTTTTGAGTTATAGTCATGATTTTATCTCTATTAACCAAGACCCAAGATCCATAAAGAGATCCGGCCCAAGCACCAATAATAATTTTATACTTATTTTCATTCAAGAAATGGAATACTTTATCTGATGCACTTAAACGACTATAACTTCTGTATTCATCTAAAAGTTTCTTTTGCTCATAATCTGAAGTATGTAATTGTCTATCGAATTCAAGTGATCCTTGATCAGCAAAGAAAGCTCCCATACCAACAGTTGGCATGGCGAAAATACATGCTTTAATTGAAGTATTAAAATGACTAAATCTTACTGGATGTCTAAATTTAAGGTAACCAAAAATTCCTGCCGATAATAATGAACCATAAAATAATCCTTTTGCACCTTCAGTGGTAATATGAGAAATATGAGCTTCTCTTTCGTCGTTATCTAAAATTTTCATCGTGTAGGGTTTTTACAGTATATTGAGCAGACTTTGTAGTGTTTATATAATTGCGAAAAAGAAATTCGGGTGAAATCGTAAATGGCTAAACGGCGGGAAATTCACCGAGTGGTAGCCATTAAAGTTAGTCATGCGGACCTTAATTGCTAAACTACTTTACAGTTATAATTTTGATTATACCAGACTACATTAGCAATTGTGATATTTGTGAATGGAATAGGTTATAAAATTCAATAATTGGTTTAAAAAAATTGTGAAATTGACAAATTCAACTAGGCAAAATTTGTATTAATTTGCAGCCGTACTGCCTACAGACTTCAACATTTTAGCCTATATTACGGACTCCGATACCATCCGCTCGCAGCCATCTGGTTTGCGCAGCCATTAGAAGTTTATGGCGTGATGTCCTGCGTAGAATATGTACGATGGAACCCGTACTATACCAAGAGTCTGACTGGTCAAGATTTCTGACTGGAATTGTATACGAGCGACTAGAGTAAAGGGCTGATAGTCAGTATCAATTGTCATAGCTTTTACCGTGCCATACAGTTGCATAACACTACCTCTACCCTTTTATCGCACCGCTGTAGCCCGCACCAGCATTACACCAGTACTACCATCGCATCTGCCCTCACTAGGCTACCGCACCCCAGACCTATCGCACCCTAAACCTATCTTGTGGCCCCCGTAACTGCGAATGGACTTTATGGGAATAGGTGCTCACATGGACCATGAAATGCCAGGCATGGACCATGACATGCCAGATATGCCAGATATGCCAATGCATGATATGTGCTCAATGAATATGCTTTTCACTTGGGATTACACCAATACTTGTGTAGTATTTAAATGGTGGCATATTAGATCAATTTATTCGTTTTTAATCTCGTTTTTGGCAGTGATTGTTTTAGCACTGGGATACGAGTTTTTAAGGTACAGAACATCTTTATGGGACAATAGACAAAAAGCTATATTGGAAGCTTCAGCCATAAACACCAGATCTCTTAATCTGTATAAATTAAAGAAATCATTCATATATGGATGTCAAGTTGGGTACCTGTTTTTGTTAATGTTGGTATTTATGACTTACAATGGATGGCTTATGATTGCGGTGGCTGTCGGGGCGGCAATTGGCCATTTCATTTGGGGGATTAACTCCAATGATAGAGGAATGGAATGTCATTAGTTCTAGTGTTTCAATTCTAGTGTCACTACATAATATATATCTAAAGTTTATATCCACCTCCAGTGGCTTTATCTGCCACTTTTTTAGGAATTTGTACTTGTGCTTCTTGAGTAATGGTGGCAACTAATTTCCCTTGTGGATTAAAGTACGACGATAAGAAGAATACTCTACCATTACTTAATCTCATAAATCTGTAGTCAACGAAAAGCCATTCAGTGATATTGAAATCATCATCGTGGAAATAAATATTATGGTCCATTGTGGCATAAGTGTACCAGAAATATTTCATCGAAAATGCCACTCCTAAACTTCTATAAAATAACACCAAAGTTGTAGCATCTGATACAAAAGCAAAATCAACATAATTCCATTTTTGATTAAGTTTTTCCTTTGGTACTTTATCAACATTGACTCTAGTAAAGAAACCTAATCTACGCTCCCCAATATCAAGCTTATTTTCTTCTTCCCCAGCATCTTCAAAAATTTCTTGAGGGATAATGGCTTGAATATGATCGTTGGTATGATTAAATTGAAGCAATTCATCTAATCTATCCTTGTATTTATAAAAATATTCATTTGGCTTATATTGGAAAGAGAATGGAACGTTCTTAATATTGGCGTTTGGATTGTTTTCAAATTGCAATTGCCTCTTGTGCATATCGTTATTTTGACCAAATGAAACTATAGCGACAAAACATAATTTATCAGTTTTACCTTGATAACAATGAACAGATCTATTTTTGTAATTATGACCATCACTATTATGAACAATTTCATATCTAATGGTTGATTCAGTTGTAGCAGGTCTCATAAAATATGAATGGAAAGAATTGGGGCACCAACCTGGTTCAACTGTTTCCCAAGCTGCCATAATACTCTGAGCTACAAGTTCACCTCCAAACACGAGTTTGGTCTTTTTAGCTTCAATTGATTGAAGGGTTTTTGTTCCGAACACAAGGTTGTCATTGTGCTTAACTACTTCATATTGTTGTTTCTTAAACATTTTCAGGGGTCGGAATTATTAAGTCTCAACTGAAAAATTGATGTGGAAAATTAAAGTTTAGATCGACAGGTTTAGATCTTTTTTTTGCGAGATCTGTAAACTTTAAAATCGGGCGGAAAAATGGCTCAGCTGATTTAGTTGTGCCTAAGTTATATATCCAGAAAGTTTGCTACTGCCAATTCCTTAAAAACAGAAGTAACTAGGAATTAAACAATTCATTTTGACAGATAGATCTACGTCGCCGCATGGTGCAATCAGGCACCCACACGACCCCTTTCTCTGTTTGGTTGCCGGCCCTGCCAATGATCGACGTTGCAGAGAGTGGGGTCCAGGTTTATAGGGGCAGAAGATCACCGGATAAATGTCTTGACAACCCCGATTATGGTAGCATAAGTGCGAATTACATCATTCATTTGGGAAAATAGGGAATACAATAGATATTACAATAGACGCCCCTGATAATTACAGTGACGATTTGCAATTGAGGTCATTTAGAACTGAGTAAAGTTTTCTTTAGTAGCTCTATTTCAGATGAATTTCTGCCAAGTAGCAAGCCATTGATTTGCAACATTTATCCAATTCCTCATTACAAGGCTAAATGGGATTTTTACTATTACCTTTGCACCCAACGGATTTCATCACCTTAAGTATATATTCATCTGAATGGGAGGTGCTTTATGGTTGACAAATCTAGGCCTGAACTGCATTCCCCTCAGGCTAGAATTACATTTTTCTGAGGTGGAATAAGTCCGATCTGATGGAAGGTATGATGCTGCTAACTTTGGCTTACCTGAAATGAACTATAATTTCGAACTGGGATTTAAAGGCTCGGCCTCCAAAAAGAGAGAAGTATCACTCCACGAGAAGCAAGCGGGTAACGCCATGATTTACATAACTGTTTGACAACAATAATATCGCTGAATGTGTCAATTCAAAATTTCGCAGCCAAGTCTTTGTATGTTGTCAAGTAGATGATGGCTTTCAATATAAAACTCGAGACTAGAAGAGGTCATTGTTTCAAGATTTAGTAGCACATGTATGTCGTAATCAATGCTGGACAGTTAAAACGCTTCGATAAAGAAATCTTTAGTTTTGTGGATTTTTTTATGAGAGTTTTGGAATTTACTATATTATCTTTTTGAGTCAAAAGAATGAAGCATGTTTGAATCATATTTTCCCAATAACACTAAATTCTTAACTAGTAGACAATTACTAGTGGTTAAACCAATAAATTTCAAAGAAAACAGAAAGAAGGAACCCGAATATTCAGTTTGAGTGAAAACTGATTTCACCGTCATTCACAACGAGGTATTTAGGGCACAAAGATTGCTGGAGTTAAGCTTTGGCGAAGAGCCTCTTATATCTTTCAAAATGTTCTTTATGCAAAAGATCAGGAAAACAGGGTCCAATTCGTAAAAAAGAAAAAGAGGAAATATGCGAATTTTTATTACTAACTAGTGAAAATTTTCACTAAAATACCAGTGGACATCATTTTTGTGCTGGAATACTCTTTTTTAACCCCAAAAAATGCCTACTTTGTTGTTTGGTGTCTGGGCCCAACAAACTCTATATAGGCTGAAGGGAAGAAATTGTATCCCTAGCAGATGCTCTAGTGGCGCAGAGGTTAGCGCTTCGTGCTTATAGCCGTTTGACGACTCAACAGGTTATGCCTAAAGTCACGGTCGTGTGAGATACGCGACGGTCGTGGGTTCAAACCCCTCCTAGAGCATTTGTCCTTTTTTTTTTCCTGCGCATTATCTCGAATCATTAAGCTGAAAAATTATCTCATCTCATCTCCATAATGAGTGAAAAAGTCAGATATTATCTTGAACAGTCTGTTCCTGAACTCGAAGATCTTCTTAATAAAGGCCTTTTCGAAAAGAATGAAGTTACCATGATAATGAGACGTAGAACAGATTTTGAACATAGAATTCAAGGTAGGGGTTCAACCACAAGAGATTTCTTAAAGTATGCTGCATTTGAAAAGAATCTTGAAAAACTAAGAAAAAAGAGATACACAAGATTATCTAAAGTTGGCTTAGTAGATACCAAACCTAGTTTGTCGGATTGGGCCGGTGTAAGAAGAATTTTATTCATTTTCCAAAGGGCCACGTTCAAATACCCAAAAAGTTTAGATATATGGTCTGAATATTTGGAATTCGCCAAAAAGAATGGAGCAATTAAAGTTATTTATAAAATTTACTCTAGGTTACTTCAATTACAACCAAGAAATGTCAATGCCTGGTTATCAGCAGCCAAATATGAATTTGAAACCAATAATAACGCTAAAGGATCAAGAGTTCTTTTCCAAAGGGGATTAAGATTAAATCCTGAATCCAATGAATTATGGCTTAATTACTTCCAATTTGAATTGACATACATATCCAAACTTTTGACTAGAAGAAAAGTATTGGGTCTCATCACGGACAAACAACAGCAAGAACAGCACGAGAAGGAAGTCAAAGAATACAACGATAAATTGGCCGCCGAAGAAGATGACGATGGTGATACTATAGCTCTTCCAACAGACGCCATCAGGGACGAACTTAATACATTACCCGAAGCTGATATGAATATGTTAGGGAACCCTGAAACGAATCCAGCATTAAAAGGAGATGTAGCACTTGCAGTATTTGATGCTGCACTCATTGCTAATAAAAATACTAGATCGGATAAAATATTTATTTTGGCGAACAAATTCCTCGAAATCATTGACAAATTTGATGATTTAAATCAGGAATATCTTTATTTCCATGTAATCTCTTATTTGCATGACAAATTTGCTCAAGATATCAGAACCGCCTTAATAGATATGACGTTGCCTATCAGAACTGCCGGAAGAAGAGACCAAGATTTTGCAGCCAAATTACAACTTTCTGTTAATAAATTTATGGCCTACAAAGCAGACAAGAACCTAGATCAAAAAGAAATGATTAATTCATTCGTCGGATATTTGGATAGATTTGCCGAAGGAGAGGATGAATTAATGAGAGCTATTATAAGGAAATGTAGTATTTAATAATAAACGTTTAATCCCTCTTAGATTCTTGGTCAAAAACTATATGCTTAGCTTTGAACTTGCCACTTATGAGGTTATAAGATATAGCTAAACTAATCATTCCCGAAACCATAGCAACCAATACCATGTACACAATGAAAGAATTCGACGATAATGGCAACATATTCAATGGGAAATTGTAAAATCCATCCACAAATGGTAACCCATTGGAGTCTTTATAACTTGAGGTGACGGAACCAAGAGGATTCAAATTATCAAACCATCTGACAGCAAAGTTTAATGTGAGTTCATCACCTATGACGATTCTAGTAACATTTGTACTGGAGCCAAATGACACTCCACTAATAATTGTAGACAATTCATTTTTTCTGGGTTTAACAAACAAAACATTCATTCCTGGATCAATATCCAAATGACTATCATGGATTTCACCTCTGAAATTGAAAATAAATGGGATATATGCTCCACCTTTTTCCATGTAATGTTGCTCGGTACTTATTGGAATTCTGCAACTAAAAGGAACATCATCATGCATGTAAAGTTGAAATAAATGATACATTTCATCATCAAAGGTGATTGTACAATTGAAATCCTCGTTTGTGTCGTAGTTAAATCTTAGTGGAAACCCGGTCTCTTTACAAGTACCAAACGGCACGTATACAAGATTCTCTTGAGCATCCATTTTATGTTCTCCATTATCTATGTGTCTTGCATTACAATCCATAAACATTGGTTGACCTTTAACGTATGGTTCAATATCTTTGGGGATTTCACCATTTTTTGTTAAGGGGAAAAATTGACCCACCACAAGTGGAAGTAAAAATAGTAAGTAGAGCATGTGGTGAGAAATGTAATGTGGCCGGCAAAGTGAGCGTGAGGCAAACTAGTTAGTTGGTAAAGTCATTGTATTATCATATTAGGAAACTATTGGTGAAATTACAAATTATTTACTAATATACGTGTTATTTAACAATGAATGTATATAATTCTAATCTGTTCTAACATTGATTAGTTATCAAAGCTCACGATTTGTAATCAGATTACCTAATCGGGACACCTGCAGATTTTTGTGATTCACATCAATTACTGCAAATTTAGCCGGTTGCTAAACTATAAATACTTTAGGTTTTTGCCTTTAAATCTATTAATCATGTCTACTTATTTAGTTACAGGAGCCAACAGAGGTCTCGGATTAGAATTTATTACTCAATTAGCTGCCAACCCAAAAAACACCGTTTTCGCTACCGTTAGAAGTGAAGATAAAGTTGCAGATATTGAAAAGGTTGGTTCAAATGTTAAACCAATTGTCCTTGAAATGAATGCTGATTTGGAAGAATTCAAGAAGGCTTTCAAAGTATTTGAAAAAGAAGCACCTGAAGGGATTGATATTGTGATCCACAATGCTGGTAAGATTAACAAAACATTCACTCCTCTTCTTGATCAACCATTGGAGAATTTCCAAGACCTTTTCGACGTCAATGTCCTTGGTACTGTAAAAGTCTACAAAGCCATTTATCCTTATTTATATAAGGGTAAAGGCCTCAAGAAATTTACCGTTTTGTCAAGTGGACTTGGAACCATAGGAGGTATGATGCAGGGATCCAATGGTTATGGTATGTCAAAGGCTTCTGTCAATTTTTTGATCAAACAGATTTCTTTGGAAAACAATCAATCTTCCGATCCAATTTTGAAAGATTCAATCTCTTTAGCTATCTGCCCAGGAATGGTCTTAACTGATATGCCAGGGGTAGCTGGAGTTGATGTAGACAACCTTCCACCTGGTACTACCATTTCTGCTGAGGAAAGTATCAGCAAGATGTTGAAAGTTATCCATGAATCCAAGAAAGATACTCATGATGGCGCATACTACGACTATGATGGTACTCAATTACCATTTTAGATAGAAATATATGTTACATTTAAAAATATTTATACATTAATCGTAGAATTGATCATATCAATAGATCGTGGCTATAAAAAAATATTGTAGAAGTGAATCAACCTTGGGAACACCAACCCATTTGTACGAAGAATTCGTAAATTTTGCTGGCTTTATTGACATCAATTTTTAGACTTGATCTGGCATCTTTCTTCTTTAATACCCCATTATTCTTTATAGCTTCCTTCATCAATTGAGTTTTAATCGCCAAATAAGGTTTTGGTAAGATCCTTAAAGTTGCACAAAGCTGTTTTTCTTCATTAGATAATAATTCAAAATCAGTTGCATGGCTTATATCCAATGGAGCTCTGATGCTTGTACTTTTTGGTTTATAATCAGATGGTTGAGGAGAGAAATTCCTACTGCTTGACCCATTGTTGTGTCTTGCAGCATTTGAGCCACTACCCATTCTTTGATAATGAGCACTTCTAATTAATTTATCTTTTTCAAATTTATTCCCATCTTCTATTAAAGTAATACCATTTCTTCTCCAATTTTGTAATTGTTGAATTCTTATCCTACATTTTAATTCGGTTAAAATATCTTTTGAAAAACTCTCAAAATCGCTAGGAGTTAATATTTTTATGAATGCATTAATTTTTCTTTGAAGTTCCTTCTCTTCTTTTGATTTCCGTTTATCATTAGCGATATTTTTCCTATAATCTAATAAATTGTTCAATAAAAGTACTCTTTTCCTCTCGGCTCTAGTTGTTAATCTTGAATTGTAAATTGAAAGTACCGTCAATTTTAATTCAATATCTTGAGGACTATCATCAGGATCAAAAATCATATCTTTAACGGAGATTTCTGCTTCATTTTCAACTTCATGATCAAATTCCAATCTACCCGGCATGTACCCTTGAATTTCGTGACATAAAGGTACAGAAGCAACACTTTTTTGCTTTGGAGGTGGTAATGGCATATTCTTTCTTTCTTCAAGTCTTTTCTTCCTTTGACCTAAAAACTCTAGAGGTGTTATATCATATTGTTTATCCATCTCAGGAAGAGGATACGTTTTAGACTCGAGATAGATCTTATTATAATGTTCAGCAACTTCTTCCTTCGATCTACTACCAATATGATCAGCTATATCAGCCCAATTACCAAGACCAAAAGTCTCACAACCTTGTATTAAAAGTAATTCTTCATCAGCACCCCATTCTTTATCGAAGATTGGATACGTATTTTGTTCAATGATTTGATAATCATGCCATGGTTTATGATCATTAGTTGCTGATCCAGATGCAAAACATGGTACACAAAGGTCATAATCGGTGCAAATGGCACACTTTATGCGAATTCGATTAGTGCAATCAGATGAACAAACATCACAATGAAATAGCTTTCCTTTATCCATCAGTTATGTGTTGATTGTATACTGGAGCTATAGATGATCTCGATGGTATCTTTTGTTTGATAATAAAGTATGGATTTGACAATACTGTTGATAGTGATTGAACAATTCCGGGCGCGGGACGTGTGTCCACCACAGTCGTAATTGTTGCAAAATGATGCAAGGTTTTGAAGACTTTGATTAGTGTATTTATTATTTTACTGCTCTATATGCTTGACCGAAGACTGCCAGCATACTCTATCAGGTCGCTGCAGTCGTATGATTGATCTGCTAACTCTTTAATGCCCGAGACACCCGTTTTATAGCATACGATAGCGTCATCTTCTACAGATGGACAAGCTAATTAATTTATGCTTGAACATAAATAACATATTGTTAAGCGATACCTCAATAATCATCCTACAAGCCCTGAGATCTTTAAATATTATTGCACTTTATACCAAAGCCTCAGCTGCGAACGTAGTCGGTTCATGTGCAAGCTTGGTTCATTGATACCACTTGAATGTTAACTGAATATTCCTTACTGGCTTTAACATTACTACAAAAGATCTTGTATATAAAATTCTTGTTATCTATCCTACGCTCAAACTATACAATGATTTATCAGTTCTCTAAAAATACATTTGTATACTCTATCAGTATACCTTCATATAAGCCAGGAAGATTCGCACCCATAAAGACCTCAAGAAAAGCAGTCACGGTCAAACGTGACGCACATTATCGTCTCAACACGACATCGCACACAAATTTTTCATTGAAAATACTTGAAAAACTTTTTTAAATATTTCAACTAATATATTATAGTTATTCAAAATGGTATGTGGTGGATAAATCTTTTGATATAAAATGAGACATATATGATACTATACAACATTGTACATCCAATCCTTCAAGATAGACCAATTCTAATAACAATTTACCCGTTGACATTAATACTTTTACTCGATCGATTCCATAATTCATCCTTATAATAAATCTCCTAATAATTAAATGCCGTCAAATATGTTTCAAGATTATCTTACTAAACAATATACTAACTAACTCTAGGCTCGTGTTAGAACTAAAACCGTCAAGAGAGCTTCTAAGGTCTTGATCGAAAGATACTACCCAAAGTTGACTTTAGATTTCGAAACCAACAAGAGATTAGCTGATGAAATCGCTGTCATTCAATCTAAAAGATTAAGAAACAAGATTGCTGGTTACACCACCCACTTAATGAGAAGAATTCAAAAGGGACCAGTTAGAGGTATTTCTTTCAAATTACAAGAAGAAGAAAGAGAAAGAAAAGATCAATACGTTCCAGAAGTTTCTGCTTTAGATTTATCACACACCAACGGTCAATTAGAAGTTGACTCTGAAACTGCTGACTTGGTCAAGACTTTAGGTTTCAAGATTCCAATCCAAACCGTTGCCATTTCATCTCAAAGAGGTCCAAGAAGATTTGCTAAGAGAAACTAAGCATTTCGATGTATATTTAAGTAGTTAAGTATAATAATAACACAAGATATTAAAGTACTATCAATTTTTACATCTCTTCAATTAAATTATTATAAGTCAAATAAAGAATTCTTAATTTACTTAAAATTTCTTGCTTGTTATGTTGATTTATATTTAAATAATCATTAGTTAAATCTTCAAGAAATTTTAATCTTTCAAGAAATTTGTATCTTGCAATAATCATTCTATTACTAAGATTTTTCGACCTAAATTCAAAATCTTTAGATCTTTCACTCCACTTATGAAATGAATAATGTTCAAGACTATCATCAGAATCTTGAACTAATAAACCAATTTCAGATTCTTTTTCAAATGTAATCTCATTCCTCAATGGCAGACTAGTTTTTTGAATTGAATTTAATTGATTAATTCCGGGGATTTTATTGGCTGATACTTTATTAGTTTTAGACAAATCTAATATTTTTTCATCATTTTTACTATTAGAGATTGGTGTTTGTCTTTTAGGTTTAGTAATTGGAGTTGAGATCATATTTGTGGCTGCAAAAAAAATAATGTTAAATGCGTAAAAGTTGCGAATTTTATTTCATTAAAATATAGTAGATTATTCACTATCACTTGCATCAGTTTTATCAGTTAATACGCTTGCATCAAAATACAAACTTGGATCTAATGAACTAATTTTAGCAGATTTACTTTTACCATCTAATAAAATTTCACTCATTATTTTACCAGATCCAGGAGCATTATTAATACCCCAACAAGAATGACCAGAACATAAATATAAATTAGTTACATTTGTTTCACCAATTAAAGGTCCTGAAGATGTAGGAACTTCTAAAACAGGTAAATAACAAGCTTGACGTCTAAGAACTCTACCTTTACGTAAATTTGGAGAAAATTTTGATACTTGATCAAATAATTCATCACATTTAGCAGTTACAACTTCAACATCATCTGTTGTCTCTGGGACATCAACTGCACTATCTCCCTCTCCACAAACATAAACTTCATCTTGTCTAGCATAAATTTCTGGTGATATATAAGATGTTGGTCCCGTCTTAAATTCGGTGAAAATCCCATATGGACTGACAGGTTGATCTTTAAATGGAGCAACAGTAATTGAATGAGCCCTTAGCCCACTTATTGGACAATCAGGTAAGATCTTGGAAGTCCATGGACCAACAGTCATGACAATTTGGTCCCCTTTTACATTTATTATTTTCGTTTGATTCTTATCACTCTCTTTAATTGAAGTTGGCTCATAATTAACTCCAATTGCTGAACCACTATCATAATCATATTCGACATCAACCACTTTACCCAAGATCAATTCTATTGACCCCTTACTTAATTCGACGGCTTTCTTCAACATAAAATTTGTAAATCGATATGGATGAACTTGTGCTGTACTATCAGTACCACCTAATGAGGTACAACCAGTGATAAGGTTAGAATTTATCCAATTAAGAGTTTTTGGTAATTTACTGACAGTTGTAGAAGTTGGTTTCCTAGAATTATCACTCCTTCTACTGAATTTTTTTGATGGCTTTTCCACTGATGATTGACTACTAGTTTCATCAGTATCATCATTTAATTTATTATTACTGTCATTTGAGGTTTTATCATCATCTTCATCATCTTCGTCATCAAAATAATCTTCTGGTAAATTTGAAAGATCCCCTTCTAAACTTACAGTAGTTAATCTTCTATACCCCCATTCTTTAACTCCATCATATTTATCAGATAATTCTTGATGTAAGTTAAAACTCAAGGGAACAATTTGTTGAGGAAATGCCCATAATGCCAATAAACCTCCAGCTTTACCAGAAGCACCCCCAGCAACTCTTTTACTTTCGATGAATACAATTCGATATTTCTCTGGATCATATTTTGGATGAGTAACGAGAAAATAAGCGGTACAAACGCCTATAATTCCAGCTCCTACTATAACTATTGTTTTTTTATCTGGAGCCTCTGACGGAGATGATTTAAAATCCAAGTAGTCTTGCATTAGTGATGGAGAACAATTTTTTTTTGAATAGATGTTGAATAGGGTTTATTACAATAGCAGTGCGAAAAAATTGAATGATTTTTTTTGCGGTTGGTGATTAAGACAATAAATAAGGATTGCTGACTTGAGAGTTTTTTTGTGATAGAGTGTTTTCTATAAATATATGAGATTATATAATACATTATTCATTTTTATATGAATTAACTAACAACTTTTACCTAAATTAACGGTGTCGCGGGACTGATACCATCAAACGTTAATTCGCCACAATTGTAGATTGTTCGGAGAGAAAAAACAGCTGATTTTTATGCGTCATGAAAAGTTTAATTCCGATTTAGGCAGTTATAGCGCTCTGCGCCGCAGACCATTGTCGTTACAAATAGACTTGAATCTCATATTCGTCTTCAAGTTCAGTGTTACCTACATTATCATTCAAATCTAATGGTTCATCATCAAACAACATTTTGACCTTTTTAAGGTCAATTTCTTCATACTTCTTCCCCTGTTGTTCAATGTAATATTTTAGTAGTTTCTCAATTTTAGTATCTCCATTGACTTTGACTGGGATTCTTTTATTGTCCTTACCCTTCAAGAAAATGGTGAAATGGGCGTCAACATCAATCTCAGGTTTTTCATATTGTGCTTCTGTATCGATTTCTTCGTCCCCCGTTATTTCAATCTCTGTTACATAATCATTGATTTCTTCTAATTCTCCTGCCAATGCAAGGAATTTTTCATATTTTGTCTTGAGCTCGTCATAAGTTTCCAAAGCTTTCGCAGCCATTTGTTTGGGAATCAATAAACAATCTATAGAAGTATACCCTACATTTTTAACGTATACTAAATCTTTGGAGTTGGGTTTAGGAATTCTTAAGGTACTGGGTTTAAAAAACGGTTTAATTTCAATTCTTCCTGCTATCCAAAAAAGAGTAAAATTGGCCGCTTGAGTGTTTTGCGGTAGTTGTTTGAGTTTCTTATAATGCTGGATTATGTTTTGAATAATGTTATCGAATGTTTTGGTCCCCTTTGTACTGAATGAATTAGGTGTACCATCTGAGAATTTGGGGATAATATTAAGGAGATATGGTCTATTGGTTTCTTCAGAATCAGTGAATTGATAAGCTTCAACCGATTGACTTCGAAGTTGTTTCACCGAGGCCATGATACTTGCGTAGTCATCTTCGTCTTCTTCTTCTTCGACCACAGGCTTTGACCTTAGCAGTCTAGGGGAACTTTGTTTTTGGGGAGATTTGATTTGTTTTTGAGGAGATTTGGTTTGCCTTTGGGAAGATCTAGTTGATCTAGGTTGGGGGAGCTCGTCAGCGTCTTCGGTGAGGTCGATGTATTCATAGGCATTCTGTTGAACGGGGGGAGGTGGGGGTGTATGTTCCTGCTGGACTGGTGTAGTTTGTGATGATCCAGGTTTTGCAGGTGCAGATGCTTTAGATGGCTCATATGTTACAGATGAATCGGATGAGTCAGATGAATCAGATGAAGGTTCTCTCTCATACTTAGGCTTTGGATCAGGGTCAAGTTTCATTCTCTTAACTGGCATATCTTCATCTGTAGAATCATTATCATTGGCAAGTGAGAAAAAATCATCTTCCTTCTGTTTGAGCTTCTTTGGAGGAATCACAGGTGCTGGTTTTATTTCGATATCAGAATCACTTTCACTATCTATATCATTACTATTTGCCATTAATAAAACATCAAAACTACTGGCTTTAGTTCTCATTGTGCGCACCTTTATTTTACTCACCTACAAGTCTATTTAAAAATCAAACTGAGACAAATAATTTTTTCAACTTCACCATAAATACGGTCATGATCATTAAAACGATTGTAACAACCAATTGTTCATTCTTGACCCATAAATCATAATCAAGAAATTTAACCTGATCTTTTAGTTTATTTTTTAAGTATCTCTTATTGGTATGTCTATCATCGTTCCACTGTGGTTCAACTTTTTTATATAATTGATTAAATTCTCGTTCTTCTTGTCTATGAGGACTATTTACTATAGCATCGAAAACTCCATATTTCTTACCATTTTTATCAAATGCACTGGCAGGTCTTGGATCAACCATCAGACGTTCACTTGATGTAAGTATAATTGTATAATGTGGTGAAGGTAATTTTCTGATAATCTTACGAATCGCTTCATCAATTTGTCTTCTTTGCCATGATCTTTCACCTTCTTCATCTTCCATTGGTGGGAAATCCATTCGAATCACTCGTGTTTGTACATCAATATAATCAATACTATTTTCATCATTTGGATCGGCAATCATTGGAAGTGCATCACAAGTATTTATGATATAATTTTCAACATAACTTAAATCAATATAGTCATTTACAAATGGAAGTCCAATTGCTGATGATGCCATGGAAATGTATCTTGAAAGAAATGGCCAATCGTCTGCTCGATAATCATTCAAATCTTTATATGATAGTTTGGGTACGTCAACTAAAACGTATTCGTCTGAAGAACATTGAGTAATGAGCTTTTTGATCATATTAGTTACCTGAACTCCGGAATGTCTGTGACTTATTTTGGTTGATTCGAGTTCATCTTTGAGTCCCTTTACAAGTCTATGAGATGCTACGACAAGTGGGACAACATCAAAACAAATGGTTAATGGTATAAGTGTAGTCAATGCTATCAAAAGGCCAAGTCTCATTATGGATTTTCTTGCTCGCAGCGCAGATTCTGAAACAGTATGAAACATCTCTACGCAGGCATGAAACACCTGGGAATTTACTATATATTTAGAGGATTTTACTTGTTTTTGACAGTTGATGAATTTGTGGTGTTTTTTATATATAGCAGCTGTGGTTTCAGACGTGATGGCGGAAGTGGTGACTAAAACTGACATCGTTACAATTTATTTGCAGCCAACTATTGTTACCCACACGCCCCATTCTTTTAAAGTTTTAACTACAACCACCACTACTCCCACCGGGATATCAGACAGTGGTGCCAAGCAGTTCAATACAACATTCGCATCTATAATGTTGGAAAATCATAATATTTATCGGGCAAATCATCATTCACAGCCACTCCAGTGGAATGCAAGTCTTTTTGAATTTGCAGCCGATTATGTAGAAAGATATGACTGTTCAGGGAAATTGAAACACAGTGGAGGGTCATACGGGGAAAATCTAGCAATAGGATACTCTCCTCAAGGAGCCATGAGAGCTTGGTATAAAGAGGGTGAAACGTATGATTATAATAAGCACAATGAGTATAATCATTTCACTGCTATGGTGTGGAACTCCACCACTCAAATTGGTTGTGCTTATAAATACTGTAACTCGGTATGGAACGACTATATAGTGTGTTCATATTACCCAGCTGGAAATGTTGTGGGCCATAATGAGAATAATGTATTTAGTATTTAATCAGTATAAATATTTTCTTGTAAACGATGATAATCTGCCAAATAGCCTGAAAAAAGATCAACTAAAGTCTTGATATCTGCAGTACCTCCAGTTTCTCTGATGGAATGCATCAGTAGTTGAGGATTACCTAAATCAAGAGTTCTAATACCTAATTTTGACGCTAAAAATGGGCCAATGGTTGAACCACATGGTGAATCATTTCTGACCACGAATAACTGAAGAGGAATTTTATGTTTTTCACCCAAAGCTTTCATCAAGATTATACCTGGGGAATTGGTAGAATACCTTTGATTAGCATTGATCTTGATTACCGGGCCTTTATTCAATTCAGGCTTATTCTTTGACTCATAATTAGATTTATAATTAGGATGAACTCCATGAGCCATATCACTCGATAATACAAAAGATTTACTCATTGAAGAATAAAATATATCAGAAGTGGTCAATCTATGTAAAATATCCGGTAAAAAACTCGAATCTGCCCCCTGAGCAGATTTACTTCCAACTTCTTCGTGATCAAATAATGATATCAAACTGATCCCGGTTTGTTCATTCAATGTTTTACAACTTTCAATTAATCCTTTAGTGGAACAGTAACAAGACTCTAAATTATCAAGTCTTGGAGAGAAAATAAATTCGTCATTCAATCCACCAATGACCGATTTCTGAGTGTCGTAGAGTAAAAGTTCAAAATCTTGGATTTGTTCCATCTCAACATTCAATTCCTTTGCGATCAATTTAATAATAGAGGAATTATGTCTAGAGATAATCGATTGTACAGACTCAAATTCTTCAGTGGTCATCTTCAAATTTGGATCATCTTTACAGCTATGAGTTTGACCTGCGATTGGGAGTAATTTATCCTCTTTATTGAACTCAAATTTTTGATTCACCTCTCGATTCAAATGAATGGCTAAGGTAGGAATTCTCATCAATGGTTTATCAATTTTGATCAATCTTGGAACATATTTTTCTCCTTCTTTAACGTAAACTCTTCCTGCTATTGAAAGATCTCTATCGAACCAAGTATGAGCTATCAACCCACCGTACTGTTCGACCCCGATTTGAATGAATCCCTCTTCAGTTCGGTCAGAAATTGGTTTGATTCTTAAACAAGGAGAGTCAGTATGGGCTCCAATAATAGCAAATGAAGGAGCAGGTTCTTGATGGATTTTTTCACCAATGGTGAAGGCGATTATGGAACTTGCATTTCTGGTGACAAAATACTTTCCGGGAGAATTGAGGTTTGAAAGGGACCATTGATCTCGTTCAAAAAGGTGAGTGAATCCCTGAGATTGAAGCATTTGTTTGACGGTGTTGACAGCATGGTATGGAGTTGGAGAAGCATTGACGAAATCAACAAACTCTTGAGCGTATTCAAGTGACATGGTACGGCACTAGAATTACTGCGAAATGCCTTGAGCCTTATACTTTTGAGCCATATGCTTTTGAGCCTCATGCCTCATGGTGCAGTGGGAGACAGGGAGGTTTTTGGCGTATAGGATATGTTGGTGGTTTGTGGAGTGAATCTCTCATGTAGATCTGTAGTGTGAATGTGTATATGCATAATTTAGTATTTTATCAGACTGTTGGTTTCTCACGATTGTCTAACGAGTCTCACTGGCGGTGCTAGTATCACTGGCGGTGCTTCACTGGCCCGAGTCTCACTGGCAGTGTTTCACTGGCTTTTGGTATCTGACTTGTTGAAACAGCTGTTACTGTTTTAAATGACTTGTGAATACCCCAGTATATTTGTAGCACTACATCTACATATACATGCCATTATTTACTCATCATAATACTAACAATCTACGTACTTCCTCACCCTCACTGTTTGCAACCATTTCTCTCGCGACAACATCAACATGCTTATTTCAAAGAATCTTAAAGATCTCTCTCTTAAACCCAGATTCATTCAAAATTATGGATTCGATGAAGAGTTCTTCCAGAAATCAATGAGTTATATTAAATATTGGCAAAACAAATTATTTTACGTTGAAGAGAAAACTGCTGGAAAATTCACGTCAGACAATATTCAATCAATTGATTCGAATTGTTTCCCAGATATTACTGTTCAAGATTGTGATTTACATCAACTACTTAAAGAATTGGACTTGAATTCTCTTATTGAAGTTGAAACTTCCACAGGGCCATCAACATTACATTTTGGTGATTCAACCCGTCTCAATGGGCGATGCGCTAGTGCTATTAACACTGGTGGTATAATAACATCTGTAACATGGTTACCAAAGACATTAGATAACAAGAGCTACGTGGCAGTTCTGGTATTGAATTCAGAACTTGGTGTAGATGATGCAATCACAAATCCTGATTTGAGTATCTTTAGTACCACCACGTCTATGATAAGTTGTATTCAACTTTGGCAATATGATTTGGATACTCAAAACGTCCATCTTTATAAAATATTCGATACAACTTTATTCGGGAACTGCTCAAATCTTCAATGGACCCATACGTTCAATCAATCGGACAGTCTTGGGATGCTCGCTGGGTGCTTTAAAGACGGACAGCTTCATTTTTTTAAAATCGATGCAAATGGATCCCAAGCCAGTAGAATTACCAAAGCTTCGACTTCTTATCAACTTATGAGTCCTCGTTACCCAGAAAAGGTGTCAATAATCTGCTTCGACATGCTTCTGAATGATAGAGCTATTGTTGGTACCAGTGATGGATGTATTGCAGAATTTGTGATGCCCTTCTTCAATGGGAACACAGAAAATGAGAATAACATAGAAATTCCATCATTCTTATTGAACATTTCTGAAAGCCCAATAACTTATATTTCTGTAGGCTCACCCCATGACAATAAGTACATTATTCATGCTAATTGCACTGGAGCTCAAAATTATGCTTTTGATTATGATTATATTCGGGTGGATCGATTGGATTCCTTTGATTCCATAGTTAGACCTAAATATCATCCTTTCCTAAAAATCTTCATCTGTGTTGATGCGGTCGATACCATTTCATATGCATTTGCCCGTAGTCCACAAGAAAGACCCGTATTGATGATCAAATCTGATGGAGTTGTTACTAGTACCGCAGTCTCAAAACACGTGAACCACCCGTTGGTTTTAATAGGTAATAGTTTTGGGGAAATCTTCGTTGTTAATGTGGCAAGAAAGATTCTTGCCAGTTCAAAGGCCACCAACAAAAACTTGGTTCCCTTAAGATTATGGAAATTACATTATAAAGGACCCAATCTGGTATTTTTAGATAGCGAGTACCTCCCAGTAAATTGTGAAAGAACTACGGTAGTAGCAGTATCACCACCGGAGATTAATATCTCGTCCATATCTTGGAATGAAACTCTTGACGGTAGTTCTTTGTTTGCTGCTGGTACTCATTGTGGATTACTTTTATTCGAAAGACTTGATCCTATATTTACAAATTAACTATTCTAATATTTAGGGAAAGACGGATCGATTTCATCACTCCATTTATTTAATCCTCCACGAATATCTTTGACATTTTCAAACCCAAATTTTTCATGAAGTGTTTTGGCAGCATTTTGACTATCATTACCAAACCTACATACCACAAAAATATCGTCTTGTTTAGTTGTGCCCTCAGGCAAAATAGGGTCCAACAGATCAAGCTTCAAAAACTCATTCCCCCAAGGGATGTTTATAGATTGAGGTAAAGACACAATATCGAATTGTTCCTTGGGCCTGACGTCTATGAGTACATGCTTTGATTTTGTATCCTTATATTGTTTAACAGAAACTCTCCAATTATCTGGGATGGAAACTGGTTCAACTCTACCACAGAAAGCATGGTAGTCAAGCTCATGCAGTTCGATTTTGTGTCTCGTAATGGTTGGATTATCACCACATACTTCACAAGATTTTTGACGGCCACGCATCTTGAACGTTCTATACTGTTGAAACAGGTATCCATAGTAAGCGCCCATGAAAGGTTTGAAATTATCACCGTAATGACCTGTCAATACTTTGATCGTTTCCATAGCCATATTCAAACCAATAATTCCAATTGCCGGACCAATCACTCCCCCATCTTGACACGAAGTGACAGAATTTGCAGCTGGAGGTTTTGGATGGAAACAACGATAACATGGACCCTGATTATTGAAGTTGAGAATGGTCCATTGTCCGTCAGACTTTAATCCAGAACCACTGACAATGGTTTTACCTAATATCACTGCTACATCGTTAATCAAATATCGCACGGCTGGAGCATCAGTACAGTCTAGTATAAGATCGTATTTTTCAAGAATTTCGAAGGCGTTATCATTTTGTAGTCTTACTGGATGTGTGACGACTTTCACGTGAGGATTAAGTTTATTGATGACTGATTTAGCACTGTCACATTTGAGCATGCCTACCTTATCAGTAGTATGTAACACTTGACGATGTAAATTACTTTCATCGACAGTGTCATTATCGACGATTCCAATCTCTCCAATTCCAGCACCTGAAAGATATAGAAGAGCCGGACATCCAAGTCCACCAGCTCCAACCACAAGAATCTTTGCATTTTTGAGGTTCAATTGGGATTTGAGAGCCCCAAATTCTGGTACGATCATTTGCCTTCCATATCGTTTATATTCTTCGAGAGAAAGAGATGATTCCGTGGAAGCCTTGAGGGATTCGTTTTCTATTTTGAGATGTTTAACTTGGTTTTCCAAGCTATTTATTCGATCTTGTAAGTCCATGATGAGGTGTGCGTTGTGAGACTGAAAAAAATATGCGAACAGGTGTATACAGACAGTTGTATATTTTAAGTACTTAAACGATTTTTTGTTTGACAAAAAAACTCTTTAAATGTTTTAATTGATACATACAAGTACCCACCAAAACGGCAATTTGGATAAAAGTCCAAGTGACGACTCTTGAATTAGTTAATTCACTTTGGTTTCTGAAAATTGATTCTCTCTCTCTAATTTGTTCTTGTTCAAAATTGATTTGCTCTAACTTACTATTTAAATGCTTAACTTTTGCAGTTAATCTATCAACTTGATTAGTACTTTTAGAATCAACGTAATCATGAGCTGAACCGGATGCAATATCAAACATTATTCTGTGTTTTTTACTCGATCCTCCCATTTGATTAATTGGTTTAAGACAAAATTTATGCTCACCAGAGGCAGCTGAAGTGAATGGAACATCACCAGTTGGACCAACTCTTTGATTCATAACTTGGTCATCATTATCAAAAGTTTCAAAAACTGTGAATTGAATTTTGACATCTTGATTAATAACATATTCATTTGCATGCTCATTATATTCTAATGCTTGTAATTTAGCAACGAGTAATGAATGATCAGCTAATTCTTCAAAAAAACATCTGGTCTCTCCAGTATTTAAATAGAAATGTAATGCTTGTGATGTTTGAATCAATAAGATTACTGAAATCAAATATTTAATTGGGGTTAACATCCTCAGGTTTTTCAGTGGAAAAAAAATCTTGTTGATTTGGCATTTTCAACGCGTACAGTCGCTGGGTCTCGCAATTTGGGGTAGTCGTGCTTCAACATTGGCTGCGAATTTTTATTACTATATTTACAATAATTAATGACGGTTTTTACGTTTGACTTTTTCTGCAAGAGATTTAACTGATTCTTCAGTAGAAATTTTGGGTTTTTTGGTTTTTTTATTCCCATCTCCATGAGCTTGTCTCTTTGATCTTTCGTCTAAAATTTTCTTCATAGTTTGAGTTTTCTTGAAGTCTGTATTTGTAGGATCAATATTATAATCTCTATCTTCAAAAATCTCCTTAAAACGATCATCTTTAAGATCCACTTCAAAGTTATCTTGAGATTCAAGATCTTGACTTTTCTTCTTTTGTTTCTTGTTCTTTTTCTTCTTTTGTTTCTTGTTCTTTTTCTTCTCGGCTTTAATAACATCCTTCATATTGAAATGGTTATCATCATCATTATCATCCATCATTAATAATTCTAATTCGGCTGCAGATTTAGTGTCATTTTCAACCGGTTTTTTGGATTTGTTATCCTTCTTAGTCTTAGCAGGTTCCTCTACTGTCTTCTCTTGTTTTTGTCTTTCTTTGAATTTCTCCATTCTGGCTTTACGACGTTCCTTTTGTTTAAGTTTATATGCTGTTAAAGAATCAATTTCTTCTGGTTCTTTCTCTTGTGTTTTATCATCAAGACCTGGATTGAAGGAGATTTCCATATCAACGTCATCTTCGTCATCATCAGCCTTTGATCCAAACATCTTATTACCAAGCAACAGCTTGTATTTATCTTTAGCAGTTTGATCTTCATCCCCGCTATCACTATCAGATGCTAAATATGCTTTGAAATCCATTTCTTCGATTTCCTTTTGTGAAAATTGTCTTGATGCAACTGCAAGTCTTTCCCTAGGAGTTTCGTCCCATGTGAGTTTAACTTTAGAATGTTGCAAAGCATCAGTGACGAATGCAGCTGGTCTGTAATTATTTGGAAGTTTAGTGCAAGAATCTCTGGCTTCAGAATCATCAAAATCCATATCTTCAGGAACATATCGAAGATCAAATATGTTGGCAGTTGATTCGTATTCAGTGCCATCACAGTTATCATAAATTGATTTGGCAGTAGCAATACTGTCACATCTGACAATAGCATAATAGTATCTCAATCTTTGAAGTTGATATCTTCTTAATGCTTTGACATCATAATCTTGTTCTCCATCTTCTTCTTCGTATAACTTCTTGGCAGCTTGTTCAAGACCGGCAGCTGTTTTAACGTCTATTTCGTCATCAGAATCAGAGTCGCTGTCATGCTTTGATTTTTTCTTTTTGAAAAGCTCTTTTGGTGGTCCTTCAACTTCTTCTTTTTGCATTTGTTCTTTACCAAACTCTGAAGGGAATACTGTCACCGACTTAATCAACCCACTCTTAGGGACGAATGATAAAAAAGTGGCCATCAAATCTACAGCCCTGATATTATCCCAATCCATATTCACTACTGCAAAAGTATCAGATGGGTCACCTTCTTCTGGTTTCCCTTCATCAAGCTCGATATCTGATTCTTCTGCTTCAACTTCAACCTCTACATCCGAATCAGACTCAGACTCGGAATCACTTTCTTCTGAGGATTCATTACCTTCACCTCTAGCTTTATCTAAAGAATTCACGAGAGTCTGCTCACTATCGGAGTCAGATTCGGATTCAGATTCAGATTCAGATTCTGAGGCTTCAGATTCAGATTTGGCTGTTTTCTTCTTTGATACTTCAGTTTCACTTTCACTGTCACTTTCTCTGAAATATTTATCGAATTTACTGCTCTCATCTTCTTTAGGTCTTCCAAATCTATCGACTTTGGTCTTCTTTCCTGAACCTCCATTCAATTTTTCCAATTCTTTACGACTAAATCTGTCATCGACTTTGACTTTAACTTTATTGAATTTGGGGAGTTTGAACCTTGGATCTGAATGAACAGATGAAAATCTGCTATCTGTGATAGGTTTTGACAGTTTATCTTTAGCCATTAGTGAAAAATTTGAGATGAGCTGCGCGATGAGAAACTAAAGTATGGAGAAATTTTGCGGCAATTGCCATGCTCATAATTATATTCCTATACTAAATGAAGTAGATATCTATATAGATCCTCCACCTCCCCAATTACCTACCATCCCAACCATTTCCATAAATGCTCTATCTTCGCCTAATCTATTAACATTAACACTTCTACGAGCTTCCGCTTGTTTTTGTTCCCATTCCCATTGCTTCTTTTGTTGTTCCAATTCTTTGGTGGATCCAACTCCCCAAACCTCTAAATCAGTTATAATGAATCTATCTTCAAAATCTTTCCCTGATAAATCTACTTGTTTACTACGATCAAAGAATAAACTGCCCTTTGTCGAAGATACATGACGAAACACAGCAAATTCTAGGTTAGATTCAATCGTAAGCGAAACATCTCCCGGTAAATATTTCTTTATCCCATTTTTATTAAGCGGTTGATCATTTCCAAATCCAAGTCCAAGACCTAATGTATTAAAATATATCAGATCAGTCCCAAGAATCGGATTACGAGAACTTGGATAATAATCAATATGTGGTTTTAAACTGAAAATCATGCAGTCTTCATTACCAAAGTTCTTCTTGTTGGATATCTTCCAAGGACTAGTTACAAGAACACCATAAGTGATTCTATCACTGTCTTTTTGCCATGGTTGTAAGTGGTTTTCCAGTGACAAGTAGTACCTGGGATATTCATTATCGAATTCAAGGTATCTTTTATTGGAAGATGCAGTCTTTTGTCTCAATCGTTTACCTGATACAATGAAAAGAGTAGGTGCCTGCCATTTGAAGATTTTCAGTTCCAAAGATCTGATTGAAAATCCCGCTTCTCTGCCAATGTACAATTTGACTAGATTCTCTTTTGTGATGGCAATATCCGATCCAAATCCTTTTAAAAGGCGACCAACAGCAGCAACCGTGGCACTATTCATGAGCTTCGAATCTTCAAAAGCTGGATGTTTTCTCTTTGTTTGCAAATCATCAGGAACCTCTGTAGTTTCTTCACCAAATAAAGAAGAAAAGAACCCTTCTTTGAATAAGGTCTTGAACCCATCATTGATGAGATCAGATACGGCTGTGAATTCAGAATTGAAAACATCATCAAAACTCAAATACGACAGAGACAAATTCTCCGAGTCCAAATCTATACGTATATGTTTCATCAAACTTAAAGCCACATCTTCAAAATCACCCCATTGACCTTTTAAAAGATTCAAAAGCTCTTGTTGCATTTTCTTTCTCTGGGATTTTGTGATTGATGTACAGATCAAGAATAACGTTAAAAGTTGATGCAAATCATAAGCTGACATTTGAATTTCTGAAACATCAATCTGATCAAGATTCAGTATACTCCCCAAAGTCTTCCATAAAATCCGCCTAGCTACCGGGGCATCTTCTGGCTCATTTAACACCGTGACGGTAGCAGTCTTCCCACGAGCGTTGGAAGCCAATTTCTCGTTGTTTGATGGATCATCCGGTATCATTGAATTACTCAATCGCTTATCAGATATAAACTCTTCCAAACTATCACCACACAAGGAGATAAAACACAACTTTGAATAATCCCAATCTGCTGGTAACAATCTCCGGTATCTCCCACTATAAAAAGTCCCGGCCACAATCACATCATCCATTGTAACGGTTGTACAAGACAATTCAACTTCACTTATAAATGGGAAACACGCCAATATTTTAATTGAATTATAAATCATTTTTATGCAATTTGAAAAGTTTTTCCCCATCAAATCTATATCATCATTTTTGTGAACAGAAAGCTGGAGTAAATAAGCTAAATCACTAGGAGTGAGAACATTCTTCTCGTTTAAAGAAGTTGAATTGATCTTTGATGATAAAGCAGATATTTCTGTAGGTGTTAATAACAATTTACATTTTTTGTGAAAAAAATCGATAATTTCAGTTTTTTTAAATGACTGTTTATGACTATTGGGTATATCGGTACTAGCCAGTTGCCCCATGAATGATGATGTCAAATATAGAAATCGCGTATATTTAAAATATTAACTGAACAAATCAAGTAAAAAATCTCTCAGTTTAATTTCTAATTCGAAAATGGATTTTTTTATCATGTTTAAGTAACTTTTACTTTGAAAGATTTCCTGCTCTTCATCATTTAATGATTGTCCTGATTCATTACGATTTTGTTTAATTAAAAGTCTAGTGAAGGAAATGATCAACAAGTTAAAATAAAATCTCATTCCCGTGAAAATGATAGTGGAACTTAAAATTAAAAACAATTCTCTTGCAGGTGATGCTGATTGAGATGAATCATTAGGAATCTCTTGTGTATATCCACCAGGAGGAACCACCATATCTCTTTTCTCTGTATCACCATGATTAAACCAGGTATATGAAAAGTAAAAAGTGTATAAAAGCCCCCAAACGGTATCGACGGTATATATGATAGTTACCAAGGACATTTTACGAACATTGGTAAATCTTTTGGTAAGATTTATTATTCCTGATACATAAAACGGGAGAATTAAAATACATGACATATTATAAAGCCATTGTAAAAAGCTAATTGGATGTCCTGTAAGAAGGGAAAGAATACCAAATGCCCCTCCGGCTTTATTTAAGATACTTACTGCAAGCACGAGTTCGACTCCGATGAACAATGGAATAAACCCTAGGAATTTCTAATGTTAGTATAAACTGTTAGAACATTGGTTAACGTCAACTTACTTGAGGGAGAATCAATGTAAGGCCTGATTGCATGGTTGTTTAGTGCGAGCTAAACAATTGTAACTGCGCGATGAGGTTGAGGTGAAAAATAATTATGTCAGACTACTCTTCAGATCTGGATAACGATGGTCCTCTTCCAAAAACCTTGACTGACAAGGGGGATATTGTCACTAAATATGCTGATAAGATCAAAACTGATTTCATTAAAAAAGGTCCAAAAACCACCAAAGATAGAGCAAATAGAGCAACAGTAGAGCAAGTGCTTGATCCCAGAACCATGGCATTTCTTGGGAAACTTATAAATAAACGAGTCATATCTCAAATCAATGGATGTATATCAACTGGAAAAGAAGCAAATGTTTATCATGCTGATATGAACGATGAAGAAACGGGGGAAACCAAGGAGTACGCCGTTAAGATTTACAAGACCTCCATTTTAGTTTTTAAAGACCGGGAAAGATATGTTGATGGTGAATACAGATTTAGAAACAGTAAAAATCAATCAAATCCTCGTAAAATGGTTAAATTATGGGCTGAAAAAGAGTTTAGAAACCTTAAAAGATTATACACAAATGGTATACCATGTCCTGAACCAATAGATATACGATCTCATGTATTGGTGATGGAATACTTAACAAAGGGTAAAGCTGAGCCATCACCTAAATTAAAAGATCATGATTTCAAATCCGTAGATGAGATCGTTCATTATTATCATCAAATGCTTTTTTACATGAGAAGAATGTACAAGATTTGTCGTCTTGTTCACGCAGATTTGAGTGAGTATAATTCAATTGTTCACAAAGATAAATTGTACGTTATTGATGTTTCTCAATCAGTCGAACATGAACATCCGATGTCCTTGGACTTTCTAAGAATGGATATCAAGAATGTAAACGATTTCTTCTCCAGAAAAAAAATCAATGTTTATTCCGAAAAGTCAATCTTTAAATACATTATTGAGGACAATGAAAGTCTTGGTGTGAAAGATTACTCAGATGAAGAGTTGGGAGCTTATTTGGATAGTTTACCATTGAAGAATGATGATGATGATGAGCTAGAAGATGAGATTTTCAGATCCTTGCATTTGGTCAGATCCTTGAACCATTTAGACGAGAGTGATTTCAACAGTTTTTCAAAGGGTCAAATTGATACCTTGACTGAACTCGTAAGTAAACAAAGTTTAGAAGCAGAACCTGAACAGGAACAAGAGGAGGAAGATACAGAAGATTCCGATACCGACTCTGAAGAAGATAGTGACGAAGAAAGTGACAGTGAAGATGATAGAAGTAAACCTCTCAAAGGTAAGAAACATGAAGATAAAGATGAGAAAAAGCAGAGGAAGGAAGCAGCCAAATTAGCCAAACAAGAAAAGAGGAAGACTAAAATGAAAAAGCATGTAAAGAAGAAGATTGTAAATAAGAGAAAGGCTAAGTAGTTTAATTATACAAGTATTATGGAGCTTTCCGCATGATATGACCCCAGTCCCATTAAATATCGCTATATTCTTATAATGTAGAATAGTTCGGGTTTTATATATTGCTAATATAAGCTGTACTTAGCGCAATGGAAAGTAAGGGCTCCACCATTCACTATATAATAACCGACCTACAACTGTAGTCTGCCATCTCACTCTTCTGATTTCACACCCAAATCACTGCATTTTGTGTAATAGAGACAGTTAGGGCCTAACTAAGACTCTACTTTAATAAAAACATGCAAATATGACTTCCTCACTGCTTAAGCCAATCTATCTTATGATTTTTGGGGTCTTTGCATACTTTACATTTGGGGAATTCGTACATATCAAGACCCTTATAAAGAACAATATTTTCTTTGTACTTATCTATTTCGTTATCTCCAAAATAGGTCATGTTGACGAAAGGGAGTTTCTTGTGCAAGTATATATGTAAATGATACATCTTATGATATTTGATCAGTATTTTAAAAAAAGATTGGTCAACTACTCCTGAATTTGCTAGAGATTAGAGTTATACGCACGGCAGCCAGTCCGGCATATAGTCGCGAGTGCCAATCTTGGATCGTATATCTATGTCATCTGCGCCGGGTTTATCAAGCCAATATTCAAACTTCAACTTATCTCTATTCGATAAATTGAACCATTCAGACCACAAGCAGAATACGATGCCTTGTAGATTACGATGTTATGCCTGGAAAGCCAAGATTGGACTATTATGTGCACCAGATGACGTTGGCACTGGTATTCACACGTTAAAATGGAACCAATTGATGCAGATTTCAATAAAAAAGACAATACCATTCACAAAAAATCCAACAGATGGAACTATGTTAACTAAGTTGGTTAGTGCGATGAGAAACGCTTAGACTAGAGTTGAGCTAGGCACAATCACTTTATCTCGCAAGCCAAGTTCTACAGATAATATACAGGATTTACTATAGCCAATTTCGATTGTTTTCAACAAAAATTGTCGAAACCATTATTAAGTAATTAACAAAGTTTTATAGCCATGTTTAGGAGGTGTTAGGGTGATATCAATATACAAAGACACGAAGATCCTTCTTGGACGGGTACGTGAATCGTCCTGAACTCACTGTATACACACGTAAATATTGGATCATAATAGACGAAAGTTGTTGAAAATAACAACCAAATTTAACGGTTCAATAACAATAAAAAAACTAAAATAACAATAGGATTTGAAGTTCGGTGGTACCTTACATTCTAATTTGAAACAAAAGTTTGGCTGCGAAATGTGGTATGCAGCCGACTGCACCTGCAAGCAGGAAGCATAAAGCTTATCCGGCTAGCTGAATAAACAAATAAAATATGCAATTTTGGAATTGGGAAAAAACTTTTAATTAATTATGCCACCAGTTCATGATTTAATATCAAAATTTGACCAATTTGGTGCTGATACTCCACAATTTAAGACTAGTCCTAGAAGAAAATTAAGCAAAAAAGCCATTTTTGAACCTCGCCATGATTTAAGTCCTTCAATAAGTAGATCTTCAATTGCAAACAAACCTTCGAGAGTTTCCCAAATACTTCAATCTGATGGGGTTGATAAACTAGATTTGTATTTACAGCAACAGGGTGAAAGATTGAGAAATAGAGATAGTATGTACACTGGAAGTATCATAAGTTTCTATAAAGAAGAAGAGTATGTTAGGGGAAATGATCAAGAAGAAACTGGAATGGGTGACAGTATCAAAGATGAAAATATTGGACTGGACGGAAGAACTCATCAACGGAATGTCCAAGAAGAGGTTCGAGAAGCAGAGGTCCAAGAACCAGAGGTCCAAGAACCAGAAGTTCAAAAATCAGATGACAATAAAGTAAACATCCAAGGAAATGTGCCAAAAGTTGTTGGACAAGCTGGGGAAAAGATAGTTTATACTGAAGAGGTGGTAGAATCAGAGCAGGGTATTACAAGAAAGGGATCTACCCATCAACAGCTTGATAATGAACCACCTATTGCAGATGGTGATTCTGAAGACCAGAAGGAGAGCCGCAGTAAAGAATTTGAAGCAAGCTCACCTAGAGATGCCATTGACAGCGTTGGTGTAGCAACTGCTGTAGGTATTTCTCCCGTTCCTCCTTCCAAGGTTGTCAACGAAGGTAGAGAAGATTCAACTGGTACTAAGGTTGGAATTCCACCAAGTGGAATCACAGAAGGACCCAACAGAAAGGAGACTGAACCACTGACGCTTTTGGTGCCATCAAAAGGAGAAATCAAGCAATTCCAGCCAGAACTTTACACATTACCGACCGAGACACAATTCACAGGATACAAGACGGGACCACTTGTTCCACCAAAATTACCATTTCAAGATCATAAACCATCTCCTTCCATAGATAGTGATAAGGTGTCACAAATGGATTCGTTTGTCACAGCACAAGTTGCTAGCTCAACTACATCTTCACTCAGCAGTAGAAATAAAGCACGTCCTGCTATTCCAAAAGATGCAATTGAATCAGGCGAGGAGGATGTTCCACTTACTCCAGAGGTGTCTCCTCTCCCACAGCCTACTATCACACCGACATTAGTAGTTCCACCATCTCCAGATCTGTTGGAAAGCAACAGAAAACCCAAAAGTCTGCCTTGTCTCAGCAGTCATATATTTGATGCTCAGGACCTCAATTCACTTGAGACCCCAGATACCCCATACCAAGAGCACTTCTCGAGCATTCCCCCTACACCATCAAAGAATCAGTCAGCTTTGAATCCAGAAGATTATCGAATAGGCCAGAATAAGAGTAAGAAAATGGAAACCAGAGTTTCTGAACATTCGCTGGGCTCTATCCCATGGTCGCCTTCTAAACCTGCTCAATTACCCAGAACTGGAAAAGATGCTGAAGAAGACGTGAAACATAAGTGGTATCATCCACTATTAGAATTCAAACTTGAAAAGCCAGAGCTTAAGATTAAATCGTCTATATTCAGAAAAAAATCCACAGGAAAGCTATTGTCAGCTGATATGATCAGATATCCTCACCTTGAAAGACTGCAATATGGTCTTAGTGGAAATCCACAGTACCTGCCCGTTCCTCGACTGCCAGTGACGCCAATTCTGCCAGCTATTCCCCAAAGACCAGAATATCTGCCAAATATTTCCTGCCTTGGGAGTGGATTCCGAGCAAGCGGGAAGAACATTAACACCAATTCGGTGATGATTGACTCAGTTGTAGAAGAGGCTAACAGTGATACTAGTGCATCTAAAGAAGAGAAAAAAACTGCAAATGAAGAGAAGAACACCACCAAAGTCGAGATTGCAGTTCAAACTGAAAAATCCAGAATGAGCCAGTTAGTAGAAGATAGAGAACTTCAACACAATTTTGAAGAGCTTCGTAACACGATCACGGAAGTATACAATAAATCTTATAATAAGTCACACAAGTCGTTTGACTTTTCCCTGTATGTTGATGAAGTGTTCAAACTTAATGAAGGGTGCTGAAATAGGAAGGTGCGAATTTGCAGCCAGCGATACTACAGAAACAGGGCCCTAGTTGCAACGGTGTAAAAAACAGAACATATTACGTATAATTGGATTGTATCAAAGATATGGAATATTTGTATAGGTTAGGTTAGGATAATAAATAAAACGGACAACATTAATAGGTGCCCTATGGGTGCCCTACTGGTACCCATCGATACCACCGAAGCGGACCCGTAACCGATCCGGGTAACTTCGCGAACCCATTGCTTGACGGAAAACTCAGATAACTATTTCCTTACACTATGGAACAGTATTTAAATGATAGTCCATTGGACTACAATTATGATAACAAGAAAAATGGTAGTAATGAACCAGAAACATTTGGAGCCCCTCTGAATGACGTTCAATATGACAATCAATTCAATAATCAATTTGAAAATCAATACGATAATCAATTTAATAATCAATATGATAATCAATTTAATAATCAATTCAACGATCCTCAATCTAATAACAATTTTAGTCTTGATATTGAACAACCTTATGGTAATCAATATGAAGAAACAAATTATCCTTCAATACCTGGAACTGAATTTCTAAGTCCAAAAAGTAATATAGACCCATCATCACTTCAGAACGATCCATTTTTAGATGAATTTGATAACTTTCAAAATGTGGTTGAACCTCAACAAACAGTTAATTTGGATGAAATTATATCTCCTCATAACAATGGTAATCGTCCATTTTTAGATTCTCAATACTTTTCTCCACCTACAAGACAAACGGTTAATTTAGATTCATTGGCCGGTAACAATGATTTAACTTTTAGCCCTGGAGGGAATTCAAGACATGGTAGCGTTTCTATGCAAAATAATTTTGATTCTTATCTTTCACCTCAAAAGAACCTGTTTGTTTCACCTGGTACAACTGATTTTAATAATAGTTATGATACATTGAAATCCCCAAATTTCGGTAGTTATTTGAATTCTCCTCCACAATACAATCATATGACCAGTACCAGTATACCCAACCCTAACACCAACATAAATAATTTCTTATCACCTCCAACTAAGAGTACTATGTTGGGTACTTCAGCACCTACTAATAATAACAATATTGAAGGAGAAAATAAGAATGATTTACCATCAAAACAATTAACTAAAGAAGAGAAATTGAAAAGACGAAGGGAATTCCATAACGCGGTTGAAAGAAGAAGAAGAGATTTAATTAAAGAAAGAATAAAAGAACTTGGTGTATTAGTACCGCCATCTTTATTGAATCCTCAACTTATTGCGGTTCAAACCTTGAAGAACTCAAAGTTGAACAGTCAAGAGGTGGAAGAATTATTGGCTTCTGTTAAGGTAAAAGAAACTAAACCAAATAAGAGTACAATATTAAACAAATCAGTTGATTATGTTGTTCACTTGAAATACGTTCTTGAAGAGCAAGAAAAGACCCGGAAACAATTAGAGGCAAAATTGAGCTCTTTACAAATTGAAGATAAACCTTCACAAACCCAGGCTAACCCTAATTTTATGCAAGATTTTCAAAATCACAGTCAAAGCCAATATATCAAAGAAGAAGATAACTTTAATCCTGATGAATTTTTCCTGGAGATTATAACTGGTTCTGAAGGGAATGTATAAGTATATAGATAAGGTTGATAGACTTTTCTTTCGTACCCGCCTCTTTTCTTCCCTTGTCCCGTACCCACAATAATAGTTCTTCAAGAGTTGAAACTTACAAGATTCTGTTAAACAGACCCTGGTATTTCGCAGCACTTTGTAAGTCAAATCCTAACTTGCGAAACACCATGACAGAGCCAGAGAACGCCTTCAGAGCCCAACTAAATAATTGGAACTCCAGAACATCAAATACTTCCTTCAATGTTCCCCAATTCTCAGAATGGTCAGATTATATAAGAAATGGAGCAAACGATTTATATTCGTCTTTACCCACTTACAGAAATGAGCAACAGGTTCAAGAACCATCGTGGTTCAAATTATCTAACTTTGAAAAAATCGTGGGATTCGCCATGTGTTTAGGAGGATCGATTCTTTGCTTCGTTATAAGTTTCTTTATGTTCCCAGTTTTAGCATTAAAACCCCGGAAATTTGGGGTTCTTTGGTCACTAGGGTCCGTGTTGTTTGTATTATCATTTGGTATTCTTCAGGGACCTAGAAAATACACTAGTCATTTATTATCATCGTCAAGAATAGGGTTTACTGCCGTGTTTTTTGGTTCAGTTTTGGCAACTTTATATGCATCGATTATATTAAAGAGTACTATATTAGCGATTATAATGGCAATTGTTGAATTGTTTTCAATCTTATATTATACCGTGAGTTATTTCCCGTTTGGAGCTCAAACCTTGACGTTTTTCACCAGTTATATTGTTGGATGGGTAGGTGGGTTTATAGGGGGCATCTTATAGAGAACAGAAAAAGAGGTGACAATCATTTATTGACTACGAATTTGATTCAGGGCCTACAACTTTTCGGCTTGCTCCAACTTTTCCTTAAGAGAAGCATGTAACTTATTCAATTTGTCGAAGTCAGTGTCTTGAGCTGGCCAACCAACACCCAAACCTGATTTTTCATCCTTCTTTGGAATCAAATGAAAGTGAACATGGTCAACCACTTGATGAGCAATTCTACCATTATTTTGTAAAACGTTATATCCATCGCCTTCAGGAGTATCATTAACATCTAACCCTAAAACATTGGTCAATTTCTTAACCACTGGTAAAACGTCACTTAAATAATCATCGGGGATATTATGTAATTTAGCACCGTGATATTTTGGAATAATCAAACAATGATAATCAGAAGTTGGTTGAATATCTAAAAATGAATAAGTATATTTAGTTTCAAGTAATTTTAATGAAGGAATTTCTCCTTTTATAATTTTACAAAATATACAAGCAGCACTCATGATAGAATCAATTAGAAGCAATGCAATCGTCGCACAAAGTGCCCAAAGTCTGGGGTTTTACACACACTGTCGGCACACCCTCAAATTTCGCACACAATTCGGTGGCGATTAGATTATATATTTGATCAGTTTGCTGATATTTGACAAATCAATTGTTTTTTATTAAAATGTCAGATCATGATAAAAAACCATTATTAGATGGTTCAGGTGCTGAAAGTAAAGAAGATAAAGTTGCCACTGCAATTTTAAGACGTAAAAAAAAAGATAATGCTTTAGTAGTTGATGATGCTACCAATGATGATAATTCAGTTATTACCATGTCTTCAAACACTATGGATTTGTTACAATTATTTAGAGGTGACACCGTTTTGTTGAAGGGGAAAAAGAGAAAAGATACCGTTTTAATTGTTTTAGCTGATGATGATATGGAAGATGGAGTTGCTAGAATCAATAGAACTGTTCGTAATAATTTAAGAGTTAGATTAGGTGATATTGTTACAGTTCATCCATGTCCTGATATTAAATATGCTAATAGAATTTCTGTCTTACCTATTGCTGATACTGTTGAAGGTCTTACTGGGTCATTATTTGACGTTTATTTGAAACCTTATTTTGTTGAAGCTTATAGACCAGTTAGAAAAGGTGATTTATTCACTGTTAGAGGTGGTATGAGACAAGTTGAATTTAAAGTGGTTGAAGTTGATCCAGAAGAGTTTGCCATTGTGGCTCAAGATACCATTATTCATTGTGAAGGTGATCCAATTAATAGAGAAGATGAAGAAAATAATTTGAATGAAGTTGGTTATGATGATATTGGTGGTTGTAAGAAACAAATGGCTCAAATCAGAGAATTGGTCGAATTACCTTTAAGGCATCCTCAATTATTTAAATCCATTGGTATTAAACCTCCAAAAGGTATTTTAATGTATGGTCCTCCTGGAACTGGTAAAACCATTATGGCAAGAGCCGTGGCCAATGAAACTGGTGCTTTCTTTTTCTTGATCAATGGTCCCGAAATTATGTCTAAGATGGCAGGTGAAAGTGAAAGTAATTTAAGAAAAGCTTTCGAAGAAGCTGAAAAAAATTCTCCATCAATTATTTTCATTGATGAAATCGATTCTATCGCTCCAAAGAGAGACAAAACTAATGGTGAAGTGGAAAGAAGAGTGGTTTCTCAATTATTAACTTTAATGGATGGTATGAAAGCCAGATCCAATATTGTTGTTATCGCTGCCACAAATAGACCAAACTCCATTGATCCTGCTTTAAGAAGATTTGGTAGATTCGATAGAGAAGTCGATATTGGTGTTCCAGATGCTGCTGGTAGATTAGAAATTTTGAAAATCCACACCAAGAATATGAAATTAGCTGATGATGTTGATTTAGAAGCTATTGCTTCCGAAACTCATGGTTTCGTTGGTGCTGATGTTGCTTCATTATGTTCTGAAGCTGCCATGCAACAAATCCGTGAAAAAATGGATCTCATTGATTTGGATGAAGAAACTATCGATGCAGAAGTTTTAGACTCCTTAGGTGTTACTATGGAAAACTTTAGATTCGCTCTCGGTAACTCTAACCCATCCGCATTACGTGAAACCGTCGTCGAAAACGTTAACGTTACTTGGGACGATATCGGAGGATTAGATGAAATTAAGGCTGAATTGAAAGAAACCGTCGAATATCCTGTTTTACATCCAGATCAATATCAAAAATTCGGTTTGGCTCCATCAAAAGGTGTTTTATTCTTTGGTCCTCCAGGTACTGGTAAGACTTTATTGGCCAAGGCTGTCGCCACTGAAGTTTCTGCTAATTTCATTTCTGTTAAAGGTCCAGAATTATTAAGTATGTGGTACGGTGAATCCGAATCTAATATTCGTGATATTTTCGATAAAGCTAGAGCTGCTGCACCAACTGTTGTTTTCTTGGATGAATTAGATTCTATTGCTAAAGCAAGAGGTGGATCAGGAGCTGGTGGTGATGCTGGTGGTGCCTCAGACCGTGTGGTTAATCAATTATTAACTGAAATGGATGGTATGAATGCCAAGAAGAATGTGTTCGTCGTTGGTGCCACTAATAGACCAGATCAAATTGATCCAGCATTATTAAGACCAGGTAGATTAGATCAATTGATTTACGTTCCATTACCTGATGAAAAGGCTAGATTATCAATCTTGGAAGCTCAATTACGTAATACTCCATTAGAACCAGGTTTAAGTTTGGATGAAATTGCTAAAATCACCAACGGATTCTCTGGTGCTGATTTATCTTACATTGTTCAAAGATCTGCTAAATTTGCTATCAAGGATTCTATTGAAGCTCATGTCAAACTCAGTAAATCTAAGGAAACTAAAGAAGGAGATGTTGAAATGAAGGCTGAAGAAGGGGCTGAAGAAGAAGAAGAAGATCCAGTTCCTTACATCACCAAATCTCATTTCGAAGAAGCCATGAAGACCGCTAAGAGATCAGTTTCAGATGCTGAATTAAGAAGATATGAAGCTTATGCTCAACAATTATTAGCATCAAGAGGTCAATACACCAATTTCAGATTTTCTGATGGTGCCGCTCCTGGTGCCACTGGAGCTGCTGGTACTGAATCTGGCTCTGGTGTTGCATTTGGTGCTAATGATGAAGATGATGACTTATATAGTTAAGTATTGTAGATCCGGTATCGTCTAATCGTATAAATATATTTGATTAAATAATTTGCTTATCTCGTTTATCACTGGCTCAAAACCGTCTCATCTGAGCAATGAAAAAAAAACATTTATTCATAAATTTCATTTATTGCTCCACTAAAAATTTAGTGGTAATTAACCACAGTATTTATTCAAGCATATATTCTACACCAGAAAGTAATATAATTTAATACCCATTTCAAAAATCATTAAAAATGCAAAAATTCCTGACAAACGGCATGCTTCTTGTGTTAGCACCAATCTTTGTCATCTCATCAGATTTCCTTGTATCAAAATATACCACACATGCAGCAGTTAATAAAATCAAATACACTCAAAATGACAATCATATTACTGGAAGATACTTCAATACCCAGTTGAAAAAGTATCCAAATCCCCATCACAAGTAGGCCAATTCGTCGCTCAATGGCACTGGCATTGGCATTGTGATTGGCCAATCTGCCTGGAAGCAAAGGGAGCAGGGCTAGGCTAGGAGGGGCTCACTGCAACGGGCTAAGATGAATCAAGGCCATGGAAATGGCGACAACAAGAGAACTAAATCGTATCTAGCAGGCTAGATCATGCATATGTAAAAATATAAATTTATATTCTATAACTTATATAATTCGTCATCGACTCCATCAAATTTCCGTGGAAGTCTAATGGCAATACCTGCTGGATTAGCAACAACACTATCAACATCCCAAACTCCAGCTTTGTAGTAAGGATCAGATTTTAAGAAATCAATAATTTCTTCCTTTGATCTAGCCATTAAGTGAAAAGTACTACCGGCGAATTTTGTCTTTTCAACGTCATGGAAAATTGCACCAGCAGCTTTAACAATACCTGAATTAACAGCTGGAGCAATACCTTTTAAATGTTCTGCTCTAACAGAAAGTCTATCTGCATTTGGTTTATCGTAAACAATAACGTTCCATTCAATTGGTGAAGACATGGTTAACAATCGCTTATTAATGAGTGGAGTGAAATTTCTAAGCATGCGACGGAGAATGTATGGTGGGTAAAATGTGTTGAGTGGAAAGTTTATATATGATGAAATTCAATGTATATGTATATATAGAAGTGAATACTTGAATAGTACCTTAAGGTGGTTATGTAGTTGCGAAAACTGTAGATATGACCAAATGCAGTTATATGAAACAGACAGGAAAAAAATGAAATAAACAAGACTATAAGAAGCACACTTAACAAGAGAGCAAACAACTGTACAACGTACTACTAAATGTTTGAGCAGCCAAACTCTACAACTAATAATATTTTATCGTCTATTATCATACTATCATGATCAATAAATATGCAATTGTTACAATACAAAACTACTTTAATGGAGCAAAATATTGAGTGTTTTCCCTTCTTGGACCTAATTCACTTAATTTAATACCAGCACCAAATTGATTACCATCAGGAGAATGAGTTGGAATTAAATTTGTTGCTATTGATCCTTCAGCTAATCTTTTATATTGTTTTTGACCTACTCCACCTTTATCTCTCATATAACTTTTAATAAAAGAAGTTTGATATCTTTTTAAATAACTTTCATTTCTTAAAAGTGGTCTTTCTTCAACTTCATTATATAATTTTGTTTTAATAATTGGTTCATTTCCGGCTTTATAATTTCTGTAAAACATTAAACTAACACCACCTAAAATTGCAATACCAAACACAGTGACTAAATTAATTTCGGTTTCCTTAGCAGGTTCATGATGATGACCATGATGGTTATATCTTTTAAGAATATTAAATTGTTTCTTTGAAGCGGTTTTTATACTTCTAGATAACATGGTTATTTCTTATAATACCCAGTAGATTATTGGTTGACAAAAAACTCTGCGCGCATTCGTCCAATGGATGGGGTGGGTGGAGTGCGTGTACTAACCATTTGTCTTAGATGGCACTGGCCCTGGACATAGTCAATGTCAACATGTCAATATGTCAATATGTCAATATGCCAATATGCCAATATGTTCAATTGAATTGTGTATTATGTGAATTGTAATCGTGTCAATTGCAAGAGTCAATGTATATATTACTGTATAAACGTTATGTAGTGGGTGATCACTGCCTTCCTCAGTCTCGTCCCGATTCGTTATGCTCAACTGTTAGGCTGGTCTCTGTCATACTGGCCCCCGTCACACCAACCACATTACTACGATTGCCACACGGGCCAGTGAACTGCCCAATACAATAATCTCTACAATCTACATTCACTACTAATATCCAACACCAATCAAATAATCGGCCAATTTCTCAACCACAGCAGTTGCATCACCAGCAACGGTAGTTGGTGGATAATGTGCCAATAAAATGGTCTGTTTAGTTCTTACAAAAATAACCCCTTGTGTATCTTGTCTTCCGTAAATGGATCTTTCATCAGCTCTTAATAAGAAATATTTAACTCCCAAAACATGTAATCCAGTAGCTTGTAATTGAGATGGATCGTCAAAACCTTTAGCAATTTCACCAATTTCTTTTTGATCCAATTGGAATCCATTGGTTTGTGCCCATAATGAATCACCAGCTCTTGAATATAAAGCAGCTTTATCAATTTTACCGGTTGAAATTAAATTATCTGTGTATGCTTGCCACGACATGGTTATTTGTTTGACGGTCACATTCCACACATTTATATGATCGCGCATCGCGCGTCGTGCGCCATCCACTGACACCCCAGGGCCATCAGGGCTTATATTAACTAACTATACGAGTTTCTGCTTCTTGGTGGGCGGCTCAACGTCCACCACCTCAACCTCTAAATCTTCATCTACGATAATAACATCTTCTTCTTCTTCTGGCTGCAACTCAGGCTGCAATTCAGGTTCAGGCTCGGGCTTGGCTACTGGAGTCTGCCAATCTGATGGTGATGGTTCCATCAACTTAAACTCAGCTTCTTGCCTTATATACAATTCTACGTTTCTTTTTTCTCCATCTTCATCTTGAACCAAAATTGTATCTCCGTATTTGATTCCTAATTGTGGAAGGATTCTATCTACATTGTCGTCGAAATCGAAGTCGTAAATCAATCTTGATTCTCCGGCAATCAATGAAACTTCCTCATATCCATAGGTTTGTTTTATTGATTCAATGAAATCTTCAAGTTTCATAGTTTCTAGCATATCACTGGGGATACAAGCCATAGCTTTAGCAGTAAGTTTACAACTGGGACATTTCGGTTTTGGTTCAATTAATGATGCGGCAGTTATGTACTTATTTGGCTTTATACTGACGAAAACGGCTGATGAATTTTCGAATCCTTTATGCTGATCAAATTCGCCAGAATACGTCTTGAAGTATTTAAGCGATTCCATGGCAGAAAATCCAGAAATTATAGCATTAGTAGTTGCAATAGCTGGAATGATATTCCCAGCAATTTGCTTAACATCAAACTTACTCTTGGTATCGATATGAAATATGAAAGATCTTAAATTAGATGCTGCCACCACAAAGTCAAGAGTATCTTCATCATCTTTATCGAATTCGATAGTGTTCTCTTTACCCAATCTTTCTGCCAAATTGGAGCATGCAACCGAGAGTACGTATAAGTTTTCCGCCACTGTCCAAACTCTGGTCTCGTCTTTGGTGATCTTATGTTGACTATCGGGGTCAGAGAGCATAGCATCTACGTCAGATTGGAAAGATTTGTAATTAAGAGGTTCTGGCTTTTGTCTGGTTTTCCAGAGAGTTTCAATCTGTAGAAGCCTTTCGATATCTTTGACAAAGATCTTTGATATCATTGACTGAATTGCATCAGGGGAACGATTATGGATTGTGGTTTTTAAATCATTCAATTCATTGGTCTCATTCAACATAGTTTCAATCTCCTGCTTGTCGTCAGTTTCGCTCTCCAACTTCTTCCGTTGTTCTTCCAACTCTTGAGCACTGAGAGTTGAAGTGTCATCAAAAAGTTGCTGGAATAAGAACTCCTTGGCCCAAGTTATACTATGGACTGGTTTAGATGGAGTTGACCTAATGGTACAAACCGGAAAAGTTTTAGGAGTTTCTTTGGCATTACACTCGAAACATTCACTTTTGTACGGGAAAATAGGTTGAATCTGTCCCTCAAACCCCGTAGTACCACTTTCCATTAATGGTTTACTTAAAAATAAGCACATTTTATTGACATACCTTCTGGCTTCAAGATTATCCAATGCGTTGTAGATATATGTAAATTGTTCCCACCATCTCATTGGAAAAGCAGTTGTATCCATGATATTACCATGATGAGGAACCAATTTACAATTGAAATAATTGAATTTTTCAACCGCTTTGACAACGGTTAAAGCTTTAGATTGATCTATATCTTTTTGACGGAAAAGGAATTGACGATTCAAGTTACTCAATGTCACGGTATCAAGATCAACTATATGGATTTCTCCATAGCCAGTAAGCATTAAATCTTTTAATAGTTCACATCCTATACCACCAGCACCGACCATGAGAACTTTGGACTAATTGTTAGTAGTGAAAAATGGAGCTTTTGAGCCTGGAAAAAGAGGATATCCGACATCCAGCAACGAAACATACAGATTTTATGCTTTTATAGCATTGTTCACCAAGGATACGTTTGAGATAAAGGTCTTTAGTATCTTGAGACATGGTGCGAATATTTCAGTTCTGACAATCTTTCAGAATCAGTTGTTCCAGACGAGCGCTGTGGGCCTGCTATTGGGACCGGCTTAGGCCCTGCTACGCCAGCCACAAAGTGCCAGTCACGTCCAACACAAATTAAAAACACTCCATTATATACTACATTTACTTACGCGTGTATTGCTTACATACTATCATCAAACGTCGGTGAATAAATTCCATACACCCTTCAAATACTGAACAATCTCACTTCCTCCTAACTTACTATCACCATACAATCTATCAACAAAACTAATTGGCACTTCAGCAATAGAGTAACCCAAGTTTCTGGCTCTGACAATCATCTCCATTTGAAATACATATCCCTTAGATTTAGTCTCTTCAATTACCTTAGCCAATACTTGTTTCTTATATAATCTGAAAGAACCAGTTAAATCAGAGATTTGAGGTCTTAAGAAGAAATCTGCCAAAAAATTGGCACCTCTAGAAACCAACTTTCTCTTCAAATCCCATCCATAAACTCCCCCATCTCCTGCGTATCTAGTACCAGTAACGATATCATAATCACCTTCTTTTTGCTTCTTAATAAATTGAGGAATGGCTTCTGGATGATGGGAAAAATCTGCATCCATAATGATAACAAAATTACCGGTAACAAACTGTAATCCATGAACATAAGCGGTTCCTAAACCTAATTTACCAGGTCTTGGTCTTAATTGGATGTGTTGTTCTCCAAAGATATCGATTAATTTTTCAGCAATAATTTGGGTACCGTCTGGGGAGTTATCGTCAACGATGATTACTTCCCAATCAATTTGTGCAGCTGTGAAAGCTTTGGAGAGAAGATATACAAGAATAGGTAAGTTTTTCTTTTCGTTGTATGTGGGGAGGATAACTGAGTATTTGTCTGTCATGGTGGGTGGATAGACGCGAGCGAGAAGTGGATGCGTGGCAGAGATGGTGAGGTGAGGTTGGGTGGAGCCGTGGTGTCTGGGCCTTTTATGCCATTGGGGTTGGCATCTCCACCAGAGCCCTTTGGCTACACCTTTGGTTTACGCTTTACACTCACACCAAGTCGGCCAGTATTTATCTTCTACATTATTTCCGTCTCTATATTCACCCTACATACTCATCACACATTATTGTTCAAATTTAACGAGCTAAATTGATTAGAGATTGAAAATCCAAGATTGTCTAATTGAAGATTTTCATTTAGTTTTATATCACTTTCGAGTCCATCATAAGATTTCATTGGAATCGATTGTGATGTAGTCAGCTGATACTGGGGATAAAAGGATTGATAAATACCCTGGGGTGATGCACTGATATTATTTGATGCAAGGCTTGTATGTCCCATAGGTGCCAGATTTAATGGTGCCAGATTTAATGATGAAGCATTTAAATAATGTTGAGTTAAAAGGTGCTGATTTGAAGATACTTGAGGTGACATTAATTGGTTTGAAATTTGTGTCCCGTTTGAATTGGTTCTTGATAAATTTGTCCCATTCACTGCTGTACCTTGTTGATATTGAAGTGGTTTATATTGTTTTTGATAATTTAAAGGTTGACCACTTGCAGTGGCAGCCGCAATTGCTGCAGCTGTTGAACTTACAGAGTGGTGTTGATGATTTGGTTTATTATTGTGTAAATTGAGTGGTTTATTGATACCACATTTCAAACAAACCAAATTTTTAGCAAAATTATGGTATTGGCATGCTTCATTTGTACATTTCCAATCTCCAGCCCTGAATGGAACGTTACCTCCGTTATTATTATTACCGTTTCTTGGATGATTATTGTGATAATTCTCATTATAGTACATACCTAATTTCTCGTTAGGTGCCGTGGTGTTATTTTGATTAAGAAGGATATTTGGATTCACGGGAACGTTATTAGGTCTACGATTCATAACATTACCCGGGAGAGATTGTTCTTGGAATGCAACTGCACTAGAAGCAGGGAATGAACATCTGAAACAAGCAGTTCTCCTCTGGAAATTACTGAATCCACATGAAGGACAAGTCCAGTCACCAGGTCTGGGTCTGTTCTTCAGAGGTGGGAAGGGAGTCAAAAGTTCACTGGCTTTGTCCAACACACGAGTTGAGGACGGTTGAATTTCAATGGGTCTATTATTCAAAGCTCTACCATTTAAAGACAATGATTCGGTAGCTTCTTCATGACTGGCAAATACAGCAAACCCACAAATGCCTTTATATTTCTTTTGGTTCACCTGTGGTTGAGAATTAGATTCTAAATTCTTCAAAGTCCAAAACGCTATTGGTCTAGCACCAAACTGAGTAAACCACGATTCCAATTCAGATTGGGTGGTATCAAATGGTAAGTTAGATATGTATAAGATTTTTGATCTTTCTGAAAGGAAAAGCCTTACATCTTGACTTGAATCATAAGGTTTAGTCAAAACAGTTGAATGATCTTCAATGGGGATGGATTTTTTAATGAGTTGCACTAGCAACTTACAGTATATAGAATTCATCGAGATCTTTTTAGGCTCTTTTTCTGGGATTGGAGTGCTAGATTCCAGTACTGGACTTGGTAGTTCCAGGTCGGAGAAATCTACTTCAAGGGCTGTCAAGATATTTGCAACCAGATTTGAACTGTAACTTAAAGCTTCAGGATGAGTGGCTTGCCATTTACAATATTCATTTTGTAAATCAAATATACGGGGATGTTGAAGGTATGGAGGAAGAACAACTCCTTTATCACGAGCTTCTCTTGGTAGTTGAACTCTTATTTTTGAGATGTCCATGGACACGAAAACGAAATCTTTATTGTGGAGAAAAACGTGTTGTTGAACGGATTTATCAAGTTGGGAAATTGCATCTTTAAAAGATCCGGCCGATTTGACATCATCATATGTAAGACCAGTTGACTGAGTACAAAATGGGGTAACTGGAGTGTGGACAGGTTTTACCAATATTGTTTGAGATCCAGAGATGTCTAAGGTTGACGCATCGATAAAACTCCATGAAAGTTCGATGGTTTCGGTAGCATCTTTGGATATATAACTGGAGGAGTCATCACACGTAGTGGCCACATGGATAGCCACGTAAATGTCGCTCATATTCAGGAGGATAAAAGAGTGAAGGAAATTCTATTATTTACTATAGGTTAATCGAAAATTTTTCAAGTGAGATTCTCAGTGAAAAATATTCTAGTATATGCAGGTTATATAATTTGCAGTATTTAAATGAGGAAGTGACTGAACACCGATTGATCGGTTAATTGTTGTGGGGGGTTCAAGGGGATTTTATGTATATCCTCGAGCTGTAGAGCAGACAATTGCTGAAGGATTGAATTAGACTCGTAAGGTTTAATTTCTGGTGCAATTGTACCAATAGTTATGTGGGGATGCTGCGTTACAATAGGGATATCTGAGCTTGTAGACTCAATAGTTACTTCGATACAAATCAACTTTTGCGAGATGACAATCGAATTAAGTGTTATACAAGCAGTCACGGGAGAGATTTGAACTGGCTTATTGGCTTTCTTATCTTGTACCAACATCTCGTGCAATTTCCCCCATTCGGTGGAATGAGCCTTGGAACTAGTCATGTGGGCCAAAGTGACATGAAATTCTTTTTGAACTCTATCATCTGCTTTTAATTTCTGCCACACTGGGTCATTACCGCACATTTTAGTTAATAGTTTCAATACAGGGTCTACGTCAACTCTAATACCGAAATAATCCACCTTCAGTTTTTCTTTTTTTTTTGCCGAACCGAAGGTCTTAGTGAAAGTTGGCACATAGCTTCGAGCTTCTGCAACGGCTGATGCTATAGCTTCATCTGAAGGTAAGTCTTTAATGAGGCCAGGGTAATGTTGATTTAAGTCAGAAATTATGTTTTTAACCGAAACTTCTGGATCTTGTCTGAAATCAACGTTAATTACATGGTTGAACTCACTATCAGGATCATAGTCGGTGTTAAGAGGTTGGAATCTTGAGATAAATCCATTTAAAACTTTAGCCGCAAGATTAGGATCAGTATCACTCTTAATAGACTGATGCTTATCACCTCTAGCGACTATTCTATCGATGGTGATTGCCCTGAGTTCCAGTTTATCGATGCCAGGAGGAATGAAATTGAGACACACCATCACCAAAGCCGTATTGGGTAACAAGTGATTGACTTTGAGCTGATAGAACTGCTCAAATAATTGGTTTCTTTCTCGTTTCATATGGTTATTCCTATCACACACCACTGCATCACGAGTATGTAACTGTTTAAGACATTCAGTGACCAAACCAGTCTTCAGCTTTGAGGGTAAGTCATCGTTTTGGATGTGGCCCCAATCGAATAAATTAGCCAATGATCTGCCAATGGTGGTCTTCCCACATCCAATGGTTGCAATTGGAATGAAGACAAACTTGTACTGTAAATCCTCTGTGTCCATTGTCTTGGAAAGTTCATCATTGATTTTCAATAAATTCATCCCACTAATTTCTTCTAATCCTAGACTACGAAGAAAGCTTTTTCTGAGCTCAATAACCCCAAAATTCTGCTGGAACAATTCCTGTTTCTCAGGGTGCTGTTTGAAGTATTCGATGATGAATCTGACGTACTCTGAAATAATGTATCTTTCTTCTTTGAATCGGGTAAGAATCTCGTTATAAGGTTTTCCCTTCAAGTACTGCTTGGTGACTTCTCTAAAGTTCCTGTACAACAAATACGGCTGTTCAAATTTATATTTGAAGAAATAATCACCAGCTTTTTTGGTGGTCCTGATGACAAACCCTTCGACTTCTCGTCCTTTGTATGTTCCAGTAGATTTGACATCATTCAAGAACAGCATCAAGTCCTGGAAATTAGCGATTTGAAAGAAATCAACACATTTGAATCCCCATTCTTGAGCGAACTCTAATACCTGATCCATACCGTAAGTTTGAAAGTGTATGGTATTATGGTTGATTCCATGCAAGTACAAGCCGGCATTCTTACTTCTATATTCCAATATATGCTCTTCAAATTCATCATCACACAATTCTGCTACAAGTGTAACATTATGAGTGTACAATAATCGAGCCAATTGTTCAACTGTCTTACCCTTAGCTTTCAAAAGCTGTTCCAACTGGCGTTCCCCTTCTAAAGCATGGTTTTTAGTGGCATCGTCTCGCACCCCAGTGGAGTGTTTGGAGCATACTATAATTGACCCATCAGAGAGTCCACCAATGAAGATAATACACCCATTCTCTTTTAAAGTTAAAGTATAAGGACCAGAAGTTGAACGTGAAAGTTGAGATTCTGAAACTTCAGGGATTTCATTCATATTGAAAAACTTGTCGTACCCCCGGACCACAATCTTTTCTTCTAGTGTGAAGAGGCCCCGAGCCTTACATGGTACGAGACCCTTTGCGTAGTCGAATTCATTGAATTTCCAACTTGAGATCTGAAAGTTTTGTACGGTGTGAATTGATTTACGGGCACCACCCTTTTTGTACTGAGTTGCCAGTTCGAGTTTCACCTGTAGGTTTTTTAAGTCAGATGTGGTGTCGTAGATTGGATCGAGCATAATTTTTCAGATGAGATTTGGCTATTTGATGAAATTTGGCTATTTGAAGAAATTTAGGCTTTTTGATGAAATTTACTTTGATGACTGGTTAAATATGAAAAATTCAGTGTATAGTGAGTATGACTTATCAAATGACACTTAATGACTAAATTGACAGTTCAAATGACTATTTGGCTATGACTGATTTAGCACTATTTTTCTCACGCTTTGTGGGACCTCACTTTTCTCACGTTTGATATGGTGGACATCGATGAAGCAGATGTAACGGTGCTAAATCAAAACCTTTTAAAGAGCAAAGAACTCTTCACTCTGATTTCCAAATCCCTTAATAACATATCATCTCGATCAATTAATGCATCCAATAAAATCAAACCCGTTTTAGCTGACGTTAACGCGTTTATCGATGAGAAGAAATCAGTTGAATATCAATTAGATGAATTAAAAGAAGTTAAAGATTACGCTAGAAGTGCCAGTGTTTATGAGAATGCTTTAAACAGTCCTGTAGAGGCGGTTGGGGTTAAGAAATACATCGACACCTTGACAATGCTGAGAAATCTTTTAAAACAGATGAAGAGTCAAATCAAGCGATATCATGGGATTTTAATCAATTTTGAAAACACAATCGATAAGCTGGATTTTAAACTTATAAGACATTTTAAAGGACTGGTGGAAAATGGGAAATTCAATGAAATCTTGATGATCAACAAGTATTTCCATAACGATAATAGGCAAATCAATAAGATATTCATGGACTCCAGAAGCGGGAAATTGGTGGAAAAAATGAAGGCTGTAGAACTGCAACATAGTTTTAAACCGCGTCCAATTGGTCCCAAGACTCCCCCTTATGAGAAGAGAAGTAATGGTATAACTGCTTATTGCCAGGAATTACTTGGCTTATTATCTAAAGAAATGGAGCTTTTGAACCAGTTGGGAAACCAGCAGATTTTTGGTCTTGTGGTGGATAAACAAATGGATGCGTTTGGCGATTTAATGGAGAGGAATTATGGACTGTATTTCAATGAAACTAATCTAGTAGCTAATGATTTGCTTATATTAGAACTTGTGGAAGCCATGGAGAGTTTCAAGCATGATTTTTCAGCGTTTGACGATATAAAGAAGTACAAGGTCAATATGACGATTGAAAAGCTTGAAATTCTGTTTAGACAATTGTTAAAGGATTACTTCAGATTCATAGAGGGAAGAATTCAACCTATAGAGAAACTCACAGATTTGACATCTACTGAAATTGTGGTTGAACTTATAACCAGAATTCGAAAATTGTCAGATTACCCTGCAGGTCTCAATTCACTTGTATCTCATTTCCATATTGGAGAATGGCTTAATATCAAACTGTTGAAATTTATAACTATTTACACCTCAGTTATAAAGAATGATCTGGAGGAACCACAATTATTAACTAATTTTATAAGTGATTTAATTGACTGTATAATGATAAATGTTGAGACCAAGATGAAGGAATACAAGAAATCATCTCAAGGATATTATCTAGTTAAAAATGCAGTATTAATTGAGAGTATTATAAATCGATCAAATAATTTATTTGAAATTTTAGGTACGGTTGGAATGGAAAGATTAAACAAATTAAAAAACCGGTTCTTAAAATTATTCTTAGATGATTGGAATTATGCTTCATACATAATTATAAGAGATATGACTCAATTAACTGCATTGAGTGCCACAAATCAATCAAACGAATTAACCTCAAAGGAGAAAGATCTGATTAAAAAATTATTTGAAACTTTCAACGAATCATTTGAAGAGGCGGTTAAAAATTATCAAAAGTTTAATATTCTGGATCCTAATTTGAGAAATTTTTTAGTGGGGGAAATAAAGAAATTGATTATGAATGCATATTTTAAACTTTACGATAAATATGGTAATTCAGGATTCACAAAGAATAAATCAAAATATATCAAATATAATAAGATGCAATTTGAGAGTATATTAAATGATCGTTTAAGTTAGGTTAACGGATTACTATCGATAAGTCCGGTAATTGATTAAATCCGTTCTTTTGTTACACAGAAGATAAGCGTACGACATTTTTTAGTGGCATTGCGCCGCGAACCGAGCGACGGTGCGAAAGCGCCGTACAGCTGTCAATTTGACAGCGAGATGCTCATTTGAGTTTAATTTTTCAATACCATATAGCAATAAAAAAGAATACTCGACATTGTTAAAGCATATATGTTTTCTTATACTTTGTAAAGTACAACTAAGCTTCAATATACATTCATTTAAAACATTAATACCTGCCTCCTAGCACTTCATCTCCTATTAAACCCTTGGCACCGTGTAGGCTAAGAAATATGTCGCGGCGATTTACCTCAATCTGTGCAATGTGCACCACTCTCGATCATCTGCGACGGTTTGAGTATGGCAACCGAGATAACCCAAAATAGGGGACGATGCCGCGAATAAGATTACAGTTTCTTTTTGAACTGGGACTATTTACGAAAAAATTCGATTGTTATTTATGGGGTAGCGACGATCATTAGCGGTAGTTTTTTTTGCATTTATAGGTGATATAAATATATAAGAGATTCAAAAATAATTCGGTGTATTGTTTAGATGTATGGTAAAGCCCGTGCCCATTCAAATTGAATGACTTCATGCTCAAAGAGGCTGTAGAGAGCAGGGAACAACAAGTCTTGGCATTTTTCTTGGCATTGTGTACAGGCGCGAAATTTGACACAAGAAAATTTGACACAAGAAATTTGACACAAGAAATTTGACGTATCCTCCAGATTAGGGTTTGCATACGGAATGGCAGGGGCGGAATTTGATGAATTTATAGAAATTTATTCGAAAAAAACTACAAGTAATTACCGGGTTAAGCTTCGGAATATGAAGGTTATAACAACCATGAATTAAATAGATGTAATAGATAATAACCTTGATTTAAACACAAGGCTCGGAAGACGTTTTAGTCGCCGTAAATCCGCCATGCGGGAAAATGAAATTTGCCATCGCGAAACAATCTACCGCATTCGGTAAGTACGAGCTGTCAAGAAATGTTTTTTTTCGTAATCTTGATCATTTTGACAAGAATTGACAAGAAATTTGACATGTATGGAGATTTTTCTTGTCGCAGCCTTAAATACCAATGGTGTGCCATTTTTTTTATCAAAAATTTTTTGATTAATAAATACAATGAATAATAAAGTCAGTTTACCACCAATAAGTGATTTATTAAATACTTCATACCCACAACCATATCAACCATATCAAGGTCATTATAAAAATTATAATGTTAATTATCCAAATTTAAATTCATCAAATTTAACTCCAGGAAATTCTTCAAATCCTGCAAGTCTACTGTCTTATAGTACAATCAACAGACCTGAACTACCAAGTTTGTCACATCTTGGTGCGGTACCATTAAAATCTAACCCAATTGGGGCGGGGTCTTTAAGCCAAGGGCCCGCGCCAGTGACCGGGTCATCAGCACCAAATTATTATTACCATTCTCAGCTTTATAAAGTAAATCTGGCAGAGAGCATAACTCCACCAGCTAAATCTTCACCCACTTTTGAACGTCTTGGATCAATTTCTCCTAAAGTTTCGAGTGGTAGTGAAAAGCGTAAAACAAGAAATAATTTACCAAAAGAGACAACATATATTTTACTTAAATGGTTAAATGATCATTTAAATCATCCGTACCCAAATTCATTTGAGAAGAATCAGTTGATGATGTCAACTGGTTTGAATCAACAACAATTATCGAATTGGTTTATAAATGCAAGAAGAAGAAAAATAAAGGGGTTAAAGGAACAACAAAGGGTTGGTATATAAGTATATAATGAATTATGATAACGCAAATAACTTTCAGATTACACGAGACTTGATTATTACGAGACTTTCTATACCACGAGACTTGCTCAGATTACCACGAAACTTCCTCGGATTACCACGACTACCGCGAGCCTTGTCTCTAAACTCTCTGCCACTAACAGCGCGATAACACACTCAACCGTTTACTGGTACGACTGACAGCTTATATGCAAACCACTTACCTCAGTCGATTAACTCCATTCAATTTCGGTGAAAAAATCCTGAAATTGACATTCTATACATTTTTTAATGATGCCACAGTCTCAAGGATCATTGAAATCTCTCTAAAAGTCAGATTTTAAGTAGAAATACCATGTATTTCAATCATCAAAAGATTACGGCGAACGCACCACCGTCCCGCGCAAGGCTTTCGCTAGAGCGTTCCCCCTCTGATACAAGCCGTATTTGAACCTCCTAATGCTTGATCCCTGTTCCCGGCGCCCTAAAGCCCTAAACTTCATCCAGATCTCTCGACTTTAAACTTCCTTTTAACAACCACCCACGGTCAACGAACACTATCAAACAACACCCACACCTCCACAGCGATGGCTGCGAATTTCCAAATCAGTACATGTTTATTTTTCACTCGCAAATCGTCTACCATGAACTCTTGTGATGCCCTTGTGGCCATATCAGACCATATTTTAAACTCCATAAATTCATTAAACAAATTCGAATACAACAAGAATGGGCGGAAGTATAAATTCATAAATAACGGATTTCAAAGAATTAAACAAGAAGATAAACATTTAATCGTTAATGTAAACGACTTACTGATGAAATGTTCAATAATTTCTTCATACACAATTTTACATAATATAAATGATGGGAAATTGATTGAAAACCATCCAGATTTTTGTCTTGCAATCATAGGAATGGCCAGGGAATTAGAGATTAATCAATGGTTTGAAAATTCCAATGTTATCCATTACAATTCTCTGATTGATTTGTCTCAAGATATGATCAAGGCATCGATAAATTTCAGTCAGAAAATTCAGCCAAAACATCTTAAGATGGGGTTAGACCTCTTGGTGGCTTCGAAATTGAATTTCTTCCACACAGATCATCACCTTGGAACCAAAATTTTTGGAGTATATTTGATCAAGTTCATGAAAGAGTATTTCGGTGAGGATTCTATCAACGAATCAGATATCCTTGTAGCTCTAAAATCTTTTGTACATTGGGGGTCAATTAAATGTATTCTCTATAAACTTGAAGTTCCTAATGTTTTAATTACCGATGATGAGTTTTTATTGTATAAAAATTTCCCGTCTCCAGCTCCTGAACTCAAGCAAGAAATTTATAAAAAATACCCTAGTGGCACATCCAGATATCTGTTACTTAAAACTGCACTTTTACAGCTTCTGGAATTTGAATATTCCTCTTTGATCAAATATCCAGATAGCGACAAATTCGATCTTGATTGGCTATTTGCATTATGTCGTGATATTGAATCTGATCCTATCAAGTATCACTTGAGATCATCGTTGAAAAGTTTGGCAGAAAATCCAATTAACTTAAATGAGTTATCTCAGAAATATGCTCAACAAACAAAAGATCTTATGTCATTAGTTGCAATGCTTGTACATATATTTGATCTTAATCTTGAAGTGCTTTTGAAAAACTCTAAACTACCTAAATTTGAGGACATCGATGAGCCAGAGTTGATACTGATGTATAGCGATTTGAGTAACAAGATAAGTTTCTATAGACTGAAAGATTGGTCAAAGGACGATATTTTATTAAGATTGGCCAGTCAAGGACTTTCTTTGAAAGAAAAGGTCGATTCGTATTTACTATAGTTGTTGATTGACTAGAAGAGTATCTACTGATAGCTAGACGAATCGTCATGAACGAACTGCTCCTTTGGTGATAGAATACCTTAATCTATGTAGATGAATCGCTAGAATATATAACAAGTTAAAACCACGGTAATTTACTATTATTGTCCCATACCAATTCACCCAGATCAAGATGTTTCTGGTCCTCCTCATTGAACATCTGAATAGCACTGACAGATGAATTGGGAATCACTTCGCCAACTGACTCTAATTTCACGTCGTTAAATTCACTGCCCCAAACTTCAAGTTTATCAAACCCACCGTAAAACTTGGCAAACTGTTTCACATAGTCAAGCAAGGAGAACCTGAGAGTCTGGTCATACCCTTCGAATACATGGATCAAGATGATTTTAATAACATTCTTATCAGTGGAATAATCATAAGTAAAAGCTACGAATCCTATTGGTTCATCTCCTGTGGATAATTTGAACCCAAATGTCTTTTGACCTATACCGTCGAGGTCTTTGAATATGTTGCTTGACTCATGGTCGATCTCGTGCCCATTGAGTTGACTATATACGTACTTGGCCCTCACATGGAACCAGTCAATGCTATCATGACTGGGGACATGAGTGACATGAATTTTCAGGTCCTTCTTGGACAGCTTTTCGATATCTCGATCGTTCTCCCGTTTATACAAATCCATGAGTTCACTGAAACCCAAGAATGGAATCAGAGTCAACCGACCCTCGGCAACTTCAACATCCACTACTTCCTCGTCAAATACAGTGTTATTTACACTTTGTAAATCAATTACCACCACCGGCACTTCCATCGACGTGAACCCACACCTGTTGTAGTAATCGCCCACCTCAGAATACAAGAAAATGTACCCGTGTTTCAAAATGCCGTTTTTGGTAGTTTCAACTAGCTTGTCAATCATGATCTTAGCGTAACCTTTTTGCCGATGATCAGGGTAAGTGTATACTCCCCCAATACAACCACATTTAACCAATTGTCTATTACCATTTCTATATATATAAGCATCTCTCACAAGAAGTTCCACAGCGCATAGTTTTTCGTCCAAGTTAGAATTTGCAGCTAATACGAAAACTCGTAAATCTTTTGTCAGCTCGCATAATCCTAGCACCAGCTCTCTAGTAACGTATTGTGATGAAGTCAAGACTCCTTTCCAAGCAAATGAGTTTTGATGTCTTGTCCAATCTACAAGCAGTTTATCATTAGTTATATCAACAAGAGTAAAGGTATCCACAGTCATTGTGGGGCAAACGTGGATTATGCAAGGTATAAATAGATGAGACGCAACGCTGATCGCCAATTTCCCAATTGGGTAAATTACCAGGTATCGCCTACTACCTGCGGTGAAGTTTAATACGGTTCATTTAGGTAAAATATGCGCAATCCTAGTATATACTACATTTATAGCCATTTCACTGGTTTACTTTAAATATACTTTTATAGTTCATTGTACTTCTGTAGATCATAGTACTACCCTTCTGTATACCCTGTAAACTCTCCTGCACCGATCGCGAAATTTTTCAGTCAACGATGGAGCTTCTTCCACTGGGTCAGAAAAACTCAGTACAAGTATTATGGGAAGATCAACAAAATATCAATAAATTTAGTTCTTTAATCACCGAAAAAGATGAATTGGTATCTTCTCTAGAAAAATTAAAAACAGAAAAGGATTATCTCGATGATTTGTCATTGGAGCTCGAATTGTTAGATGAAGATGAAAAGATTCAATATAAAATAGGTGATGTGTTTGTGTTTATGCAAGTATCAAAAGCCGTTGAAACAGTTGATAAAGATAACGAAATAATAACTGATAAAATTGCTGATGTTGAATCACAAATTGAAGATTTCAGCTCTGAATTAGCTAGATTGAAGGGCCTCTTGTATGGGAAATTTGGTAAGAATATTAATTTAGAACTTTAATGTATAATGAAATTACATCTTATTGTCACAACACTCTTTATTATAATACATATATACACTAATCCTCGTCACTGTCTTCGTAAGTAGGCATTTCCTCAAATTTAGCTGGCTCTGGCTTGGCTGGTTCAAGTTTGGGCTTCTTCACCGTTTTTTCTTCTTCAAATTTCCGCTTGTTCTTTCTAAAATCACGTATCTTAGGACATGCTTTTACAATCTCTTCCTCGCTTACTCCATCTTGTATACTCATCAAGACTTTCTCAACAACCGATATATGATTCCCGTTACTTTTATCATCACGAAATCTAAGCATCTCCCAGAATCCTGGTTTATCGACTTTTTTCTTACATTCTACAATTCTACCCTGTAAAGGTTCATTCAACAGCTTCAATAATTCCCAATCTTTATCCTCCAAATACAATTTGGTGAAATCCTCATAATCACGACCACCCTGCCAGACTCTAAGATTCAAAACATCAGGTTTAGAATCGTAGTCGGTATAAGTGGAATCAGGGTCTCTAGGATCCATATCAGGGTCCTGGTATTTGTTGAAGATGATCTCTAACTTATAATCCACAGTGTTTTCCTCAGCAGGTTTCCATTTTAGTAAAGTTGGATCCGTTCCAAACACATAAGGTGTTTCAGCACAAGTGAAAATCAACCCATCCGATTCGTGAAACAACTGATCTTTCTTACTCAAAACATCATCGGCTCTGTAACTTGAAGTCATCAATTTGAAACTCACTTTAAATGGGAAATCAGGAGAATTGACAATCTCAGGGTTCTTTTTCTTAAAATTATCAAATGGTTTCATAACTTGTTCAGTAATATAACCTAATCTAGTAGGCAAGAATCTCCCAGTTATATCCTTACCATTAACAGCCAAAGCATCAAAAATACAATACCGCAAATACAGTTCGCTAACGTTTTTGTTTTCCAACACCAATTCTCCGTCGAGAAGGGTCCCGTGGTGGTAAGTTCTACCACTATCTTCGTTCATTGATAGTGGCATATGAATATTGGGGATATAATAATATTCGTTTTCTCGAGTGATAAGAAATACTCCTTCACCTCTTTCGGGGTGATTGATGATGAATAAGAGGCACCGAAGACCGTCAGATTTTTCACATACGTAGTAGTCTTTTTTCAAGAGAGTCTCTGTGAGGTGATGTCTTTCGAAAGACACCGGTTGAGAACCGGGGAAATTGGGGTTTTTTCTTCCAAGTAAGTCTGCCACCATTAATCGAAGTTCATGGGCTTCTTCTCGAGGAAGTTTTTCACCAGGAATTTCTGGCATGTTTCTGTCCTGGAGTATCATGCTGTTGGTGCGATGGTTTTAGTGCGGTGGTTTTAGTGCTGTGGTTTTGGTGCGGTTAGTTGTTTGGGTGCAAGGATGCGATGGAGGCCAGTAGGTAGTTGTATATATTGATTGGTTTTATATTTGTAGATGTATTTAGATTAGATTGTTTTGTGATTCAGTATTTATACTGTCCATATATTGTATGATTTTGTGTTTTCTGATAGATATTACCATGCAGAGCTAACCAATGGTGAATCTGGCAAAAGTTGCAAAATTGATAAATTTTAATAACCAGAACTCATACATCTACATTTCATACACATATCTTGTCTTAACGATCAGTTTATAGAACTGAACCATTAACAAATTTATTGTCCTTCAAACAAGAGCTCTCTTACTGATTGAAGACATAGCTATTCACTTGCAAAATCTTAATATCAACCGACTTAACTCTGTTGAATTCTCAGGGCTATTGGAATTCAGTAAATGTGAGCTGCAATACTGGTATCATGAAGTGTTCCGTTTTAGACAATACTGTTATTCCACTTTGGATACCTTTCGTATACATATTTTAAGCATTCAAGTGTCTTTAGTACTTGCTTGCACCAGAGACATTAGACGAATTGTAATCGTATTCGAAGAACCAAATCTCGGTACCTATCAAAATCCTTAACACACTACTAATTACTCCGTAATTAAATAGGCTTTCTATCTTTGGGGTAAGTACCATTCTTTTACTTCCGTATATAACTAAAATCTACTTTGTGTTAAACCAAAGATTTCAGTTCAAAACTACTGGTTTGTGAAAACAAGCTGCAGGCTTATTTCGAGAGCAGGTATCTATAGAATTTGAATTAGAAGTCCTACAATTGTACAGATATGTGTATTACTTTAGGATAATGATAAAACGCCTCAGAAAGGGTGCAGCTAGATAAAGGCCTATTGTAAAAAACACCAAGTACATAAGGAAACTCAACGATGTGTCAAACATTAACTCCCATTCTTCTTCTATCAGACTGACTGGTTCCATTTCTCTTCTTTGTATGAATTGGTTTCAATATTTGATTTATAAGTTGTACTGACCTCAATGTTAAAGTGGTACAAACAGAGAATTCCGCAGCCAACGAGTTATAGGAATTTGCAGCTAAACGTTTCTTATCTACAAGAAAGGTTGTATCACAACTGAAGCCACTGAGCACCCTTAATGGGTGTATCTCTGTTTAAAACCACAGGCTCGATGAAAAATGTCAAAAAATGTAAGTTGAGTTGGCGAATGGGTGAAATATGGTGTGTGATGGCTTAGATATTATAGCTACGTAGAACTGACGATAGAAACCGAGCTAATGACGATTTTATCATTACAGCCACTGATTGCTACCTGCTCACAAGATTTAATGGGTCAAAGGGATACACTGATACTAAAACTCGGTCTAATCGTATATTATGTCTTATGCATTATCCTATCTGTATAGTCTCGAATGCCAAATTGTTCCCCATTGATGGGTTCGTTCACCATATGCAAAAATTCTTCTCCCTTGAACCCTTCGTCTTCTGTACCATGAAAGCAGCTTTGGCAAACCTCATATCCTTCTTTTCTCCTCCAAAATGGCGATATTTTGGTTCCACAATCTCTACATATATGATGCTGCTCGGTTATATCTTGGGTCTTCGTAAGAAGTTTAGTTAGCTTGATATAATTAAGTGCCTTGATGTGCTGCCCTACACTTCTAGCAACAGTTGATTTCATGGCCTCGTCTAAGTATAGTTGCACAATCGGCACCTCCTCTCTACTGGTAGGTGTTTTCTTACCCATTGTCCCGAATTCGTGAGTAGGTTTACAGCATTTGACCGATGGTATAAGCTTTCCTACATCATGTTCGACTTTGATCTTGGAATCCCCTGGTTGAACTATGAACCCAGAGTTTCCGCATGACACATGAGCAGATAAGTTACATTCAGAACATGTTAGAAGAGAACCCGATTGGTTGCAAAAACGGCATGTTTTATGGGAGTTCATGAGTAAGAGTCTGTCAACATTCCTGACCTGTAAAGAGTTGTGGATGAGCTCGATTATAAGCTTAGATCTCACCTTGGGATCTTTTGTGTTACTGATCGTGGAGACATACTTTTTAATATTGATTTTTGGTCTTTGAATGACCCGGAAATCAATATGCTCTGCATTTACCATCGCACAGGTTATATGACACCATTTACCGGTTTCAGTGACTGGAATAAGGTACCCTTCTTCCTTTGGGCAAAGACAGCATTTGTAGGTAGATTCATAGATTGGGTTGAGGGTGTTTATACAACACTCACATAACCATTCATCTACATTGACACCATTAGGGACTTGAATGCAAGCACATTGTGGATGAACGGTTAGTTGGCAAGATCCACAAGTAATGACATTGGTCGCTTCGTTCGAGCATATGGTACAGCGAGAACCTTTCATAACGGTGTCATGAGGAATTTCATGAGAGGCGACAAAATCCCCTAAGCGGAGGAGTTTTGGAGAGGTATCGTTTTGAATCAATTGTAATTGGGAGTGTGATACACCGAACGGGTTAATAATTTGTTCCACTTCATATGGTTCAAGCTCTGGTTCGGGAGCGGGTTCAGGTGCTGGTGGCTCAGGTTCTGCTTTAATTTCAACTTCTTTGGGTTCCATTTTGATTTTAGGTTCATCTTTATTAGACTTAGCCTTGGGCTTCTTAGCGGGTTTCTTGGCTTCTTTGGCCTCTTTCGGGTCAGCTTTCTTCTTCTTAGATGGAGACTCAGTTCCAGGAGAAGGGCTTGGTCTTTTACGATCTTTAAGGCCTCCCAGCTTATTAGCTTCCGCTAGGATAGCTTTTGAGTCATTGACCAATTCATACTCAATCTTCCGTTTCCCATTCTTATTAATTTTCTTATCCACTTCTATTGGATCTTCCCATACTACGCCATAACGCCTCCAGAGTTTTGCACATCTGAAACACAAGGCAGTAACGACCTCAGATTCAACTTCATGTCCTGTCAACCGGAACCATTGGATACTTTCAGTGGTTCTGCAATGTTTGCATTCAAATTTCAAGTCCTTGACAAGTTGAATATCATAAGAGGATTCATCGTCTTCCTTGAAATACTGGATTTGTTTCAGATCTTTAGAATCAACTCTGGCTTTCTTCTTGAGACGGCCTTCAAAATTGCCCCATATAAGTCTCCCATTTTTGGTTTTCTTCCAAAGGTAATAGAATTTGACAATAGAAGAGCAAGGAACTGTTTTGACGTGCTGAAACACAGGATAAAGTTCAGATCCGTACTTTTTAACCCCTTCTTCGAAGAGTTTAATTTCTTCTTTAGTCAAGATTGGCTCTTTCAATGACTCCCTTGTGATTTTAACTGCGTCGTCTATGGCACTGGCGATATCACCATTATGTTTGAAGTAGAAACCCAAAATTGCATCTACAAAGTTGGGAGAGTTGGGCGATAATTCAAGAGTTTCAGCGATGGGTGCACATTGTGCAACGTATTTGTCGAGTCTTGCAAAATTGTCCTTAACATCAGAATCCATTGGTTTCCAGAGTAATGTAGCAGTGGAATCATTTCCTCTTTCTATATACCCTTTTGGACGGGGTTGAAGCCATTCAGGGTACTTTTTTGGCAGAATATCTTTGTACTGTTCGGGCACATCTAACGGGTTACCCAAATCCACTGGCTGCTGTTTTTTCAGTTTCTTAGAAGTAGTTTCAGTTTGTGAATCGTAATATACAATCGGGTGCCCATTACACTCGGGGATATGAGACGCTTGGTGTTTAGCTCCAACTCTAGTAGCAGCTCTTGGATAAGGAGATCTGTCATCCAAGTCCACCGCATCTTCTAGTTTACTGTGGGCTCCCAAGTACCTCATACACCATTCTTCAGCTAGACGACGTTGATCCAAGGTCAATTTATCAGATTTCAAAAATTCAATAGCCATGAGTTCATAACGTGGTAGTACATCTGATTTAACCACAGTATCAGATTCCGAATCAGCATTTGAAGTCTGTTCATCCTCAGGTTCAATGTCAGTTAGTTCAGTTGCATTCGACAGCTTATTATCATGCCCCAACATCAAAATCCTCTTACTTTGATACAGTTTGATGTGTTTCTTGGTACATGCTTCACAGTGCCAACTGAAACCTCTACTTGGTTTCTTCATAAGAGGAGGATCCAAACAATACAAGTGATAAGACTGCTTACAATCGGCGCAACTAACACTATCTTGTGTTGAACACCATTGGCCACAGGTTTCGCAAGTACAGGAATCCAGCTGGAATCCATTGATTAAGAATTTAGTCATTTGTGGTTCAATGAATATATACTCAAATCTCTTATTCAATGCGGTTAAGAAATTCTGACTCTTGTCATTTTTGGAAATTTTCAACAAATAACTGGTGGATATCACATCGTAAAATTTCATCATATATCGATCGTAAAGTTTATCAAAAAAGAAGTTATTTGCAGTTTTAACGTATTCATCTAAATCTTCAATATCCTGTTTATGCATTACCGTCAATTTACCTCTAAAACTCGAAATTGGACAGGTATCGGTATGCATTGATGCAAAAAGAAGTCGAGATTCGGGAGATTTTTTAGAGATGTCTCGAGGTCGATAAAACCATTGTATTTGAAACATAGTAGCTGATGCAGGGGTTTGTTCAGTTATATCCATTTCTGGAGTACCTTGCTTTTCATTTGAAGATTTTTCACTCTTAATTTTCCGTTTAAATCCCATAATCTTCCCAATGTAGTATGGTTCCCCTGGTGGCTCACTAATCATGTAAATGAAATCACCTTTGGATATCGATAAATCTGGGTGTTCAGGACACACTAGAGATCTTTCTGGAGTGACATATGCATTTTTAAGGTTTAATTTATTGGAGAAATAGTCTATGGCACCGGGGAGAGGTTGCCAATTCATGGGGACTGTGGAATGGCCGTTCTCATTAGGATCTGTGGACGGGAGTTTGTCTTTCACGGTAGATTTTGGAGGTTTCTCTGAAATTTTCAGTTCATTATGTTTATTAGATGTCAGAGATTTCTGCTGTAGGATTCTGTAGTCGAAATCATCTACATAAGACTTATTTGTGGCGGCTTTCCTCTTTGGCCTTGACATGCTGAGAAATTTTTCAGGTGAGAATTGAGAAGGATTAGAGATTTTACTTAAGGAGTGGTTTAGTAAGGTAAAGATCTTTATTCATTACGTTTAATCATTCTTTCTATAGCTTCTATTTCTTCGATATCATTGGTTTTACTTAATCTTTCAATTAGAGATTGGGTGGCCGGTTTATCCTCGGTTGGAATGGGAGTTTTTTCAGCTAAATCCCGTTGTTTTTGAGTGATTCTTTCTCCATTCAATGTAATTAAGCTAGGGATTAGTCGAATAATCACCAATTGATGGGTTTCAATGGAAGAAACAGGAGTTTCAACGATGAAAAGGTGTTTTAAATTGGGGAAATTCCATTGTAGTATGTCCTTTAAATGGAAATTACAGTTTATGAGTGATAGGTTTTCTAGCTGTGGGAAATTGGATGATTCAAGTTTATAAAGTTCGATATTATTGTTTAAAATTAACGTGGATATAGGAACTGGTTGAGAGAGGGAAATCTCAATAAGTTGATTGTTGGAAAGGTCCACGGCTGTATAATTTGTGGGAAGAGAATCTATTGATGATAATCCCAAGTTCCGTAGTTGGAGGGTTAATTGACGAAGGGGGTTTAAAGTGGTTATAGCATCTTCGAGATGAGATGATGATAGCTTCATGAATAATTTTCACGCGAAGTGTTGATAGTGGTGGAGTGAGATGGAGTGAGAAATGGAGTGAGAATGGTGAAGCGAGTGGTGCGGATGGGATTGGAATTTGGGAAAGGTGCGGCTGCTGTTCAACGCTAAGTTCTGTGTATGGTGTTGTTGCCGTATATGGGAGCACTGGTGATAAGTATTCTCTTTCTGAGGACGATATATCGTTTGGGATATGGTGAATGGTGTTGGTTCCTGTTGTATCTATTTCGCAGCCAATGTGGTTTGAGTGGTGCACTACCTAATAGGAGTGGTTAGCTTTAGTAGACATAGAAGGGCTATAGATGATAGGTAAGTAGCCAGGATGATGATTGTTCTATTCTGCATTCTGGTCACATGAGGTGGGTAGAAGCTGTGAAATCTCTTTCTATACTTATTATTATTAGTCCATACTAGATATTGTTTTGCACCCAGGTCCAGATGGATTGACAATCAGAGACAGTCAAGATGTACTTTTTTTACCTTATTGTATTAGCCAAGGTCCCGAAGGCCTCTCATATTTGATAAGATGCATTAAATAAATAATGACCATCTCCACAAGGACTAAATGGAGGTAATGTCTCCAACCGCTTTAGCTATATTAACAAGCATGAACTGGTATGGACATGCCATGAAGCTAACAGTACAAGTTTTCTGAAGCACAAGTTGACCTTAAAAGATCACTGTGCAAGAAGCTTCATCCCAATTACCTGTCAAATGGGCAATCTTCTCTTCGTTATACATTCAATATAAAGTAACACAACTAACTACATCATTAGCTAATACCTCCCAAATACAATGGTCAAAACAATATAGCTTACTCTGTCCCCAATCATTAAGCTCATTAATAGGTATAACATCCATATTTATCAGCTCGCTCTCACCCCTGTTCAAAAGCACCGGAGTACCTTTATCTTCAAGACGAATATCAGAGAAATAACCTGCAGAACTATCTACCCTATGTCTTTCATCAAATGGATTTGTTCCTCTTCCCATATAGATTTCATAATTGCACTTGTTCCAGTGACTAAAGTTACTCAGTTCAATGACATTCCCATTATACAATATAACTTTATTTAACACCCCATTCCCCGTCAAATCATACAATAAATCAAGTCCATACTTGAAATAATTATGAAACTTGAGTATCCGGTTACTAGAATGGTCTACATTCATTCGTTTAAGGAGTTTATTATGAATTAGTAATCGGGAATCAAGTTTATTGAAAGTATCATCTGGGGGACCAAGAAAGTTCAACACTTCTTGTTGACTAGTTTCACCGATTTTGATGGTGAACCGTTTATCATCAAGCGACAACTCAATGAGTCCAAGCCATATGTTAGCCTTCAATTTAAATCCCTGCTGCACCATAGAATTACCTTGTTTTAACAGACTCAAAAACTCGTCAAACGAGTTATGGGGAAAGATAAGAATCTCTTCACAAGCTATATCATGATTCAGATTGAGCAAATAACTTAAATTTTCCTCAAATTTGGGCCCCTTCAATTTGCCAATGTGGAACTTAAAACATATCCCCGGATAGCTCAACATGTAATAATCACCAATGAACTTCCCCGGGTACGTGGGGCCAAATACTTTATTATAAATGAGTTTCAAGGTCACCCCAGTGCTTAAGCTGCTTAAATCGATGTTATTATACATATAATGGAACCCACTGTTAAGGGAGTGAATTTCAATTAATGATAACTTATCATTCTGAAACATTAAACTGATTCCAAGGTTCTTAATGTCAACTTTAATGGGGGTGTTGAGGTAATCTTTGGATGAGTAAAAAAGACTGAGATTGTCTCGTTTGAATTGGGATAAGATTGTGTGTAAATTTGTGTTTAATTTAAGTATGTCAATACCTTCACCTGGTTTTATTGATTGGTTCATGGGGATGCAAGTGAGATAAACTTGGGGCGCGATAAGGTGATAAGGGGTCGTGTGATAACCGTGTGATAATGGGCTGTCTGGGCCTTTTGGTGTGGGATAAAGAGGATGGAGAAGTATGAAGGGGATGGAGAGTAGTATGAAGGGAATGGAGAGGAATTTGGGATGGGTTATGGAGTCTAGAGGTTTGGGTATTGGTTGTGGAATGGCTGTGAATTTATTTTGTTAGGTGCATTATTTGGTGCATATTTTCGCAGCCATTACAGCTGTATGGTTTGAGCCGTGGGAGTATATGTATATGGTACTAGGGTGGTGTCTTCGAGTACTGGACTGTTGTCTTTGTAGTATATCTTGGTGAGTTTTTCAGGCAATTTTGCTAGAAAATCATTAGTTCTTTGTTCTTGAAATCATTCTCTATGACTTTCTGTATCTCTAATACTACGGGTGTCTTCGGTTTTGTACTTTCTGGGCTTGGTATCTGCTACCTTTGAATTGCTGAACTGCTTGCAAGCCTGGGTAAGATTCTTCTGTCTAATAGACACGCCGATCCATGGAACATTGGTTCCAATTATAATGTCAACAGATTATTTTAACCAATACTAATTCTTAAAACTTAAACGAATTATACAGCATGATTTGAAAAGAAGACGACAATGTCAGTCTACGCTAACACCTGACACATATTCGATGATTTTTTCATTTTAACTGCTTCTCGTGCTATCAATTCATTTGTTATAGTTTTAAAATATAACATGGGCAGAAAATGAACCATTCTGTGTTTTAAGGAACATGCTAGTGGAGCGAGTAGCTTCAAAACTTTTGCAAAAGGATTCTTCATTTATAAAAGTATATAAATTTAATTACTCCAATGCTCTACCCTCATAAACTCTAATCTGAAACGAATTTCTTGAGCCCAAAGCCACAATGAACCTTTGAAAGAAGTCATGTTAGAGAAACCATGGATTGCGTGAATTTTTTCATGTTTACAATAACTCTGGCTTTGGGAACAACCGTTCAAAGGTTGAAAGCGTATCACGACTTCATGATATCAAAAATACATAATTTCCCATAAATATAGTCGTTTTAAAGAGTAAGGTCACTAACAAATGTTATTCAAAAATCCGTTTTACACATAAGAACGTTGGTTTTGGTGTTTTTGACTACAAGAAAAATAAATAAAACCAAGTTTCACCATAATCTCTCACCAGGTTGGCCAAATAACCTAGTGGGCGTAAAAAGCGTGTCGCAGTGTGTCCCAACTATAGAGCTTAAATTATATATGGAAGGTGGATGTTTCGAGGGTTTGTTCACTAACAAATATTATTTGTATACTTGAAGTATAACCTATAATGATAACATATTAAAGGAGGGAAAGAAAAAAAGTTATTTGTAACTGGATCCGGTAGTAAAAGCTGTGTGCTTCTTTGTCTGTTTTCACTATTCCCCAAAACTCAGCGCAGTCGGGACTCGAACATCTCCATGTACAGTTCCGCCTAAACTTGTCACTGTCGGCATCAATATTTCAATCACCATCGATAACAATGAAGGAAATCTAGGTTTTGTTACTGCTCTACACAGAAGATCATAAATTTCGGCTACAGAAATTGACAAGGTCATGTTATAGCTGAAAATTGGCTCAGGGACGCCTGTTTTTGCAGCCAAATTCAAATTTTGTTCTTGGCCTATTTGAAACAATTAACCTGCCAACCACAAGCAAGATTTATATCCATAATGTCTACGTAACTGGCCTCGTGTGTATTTGGATTCCATCTTCATTGTAAAAAGGCTTTTGTCTTCTTTCACCCCTCTAGCTCACTGCAATTGACAGTGTACCGACGTTCGAGCCCAGACTGCGCTAGCTTTGGGACGGATGCTACTTCTTTGGGGGCTTTATTTCTAAAATCCTTGAGTTCTTCAAAGTTCGATCACATATATTGTAGGTTCCATTTGAATGGGTCTCGGATCACGGGTACAATGTAACAAATAATTAAATAGAAAGAATCAGTGTGTGGGTATTGGGTTTTGTCTTCCTTCAATCTCATCGGAGAACATTGAACTATGATAAGTGTGATCGGCACGAGATTCTGGTACAGAGAACAACTCCATAACAAGGAATCCCTGTCAAAGTTTTCAGCTAGTCCAAAAGAACCACTTTGATATCATAAGAGATGCTAATATCAAGTTACATTCTTTTTGCAGCTGCGTTTGGTGAATTCCACTCCGAGATCCGAGACCCGAGATCCCAGAAAACTTCTCCAGCACGGGAGTTTGTAAAAGAAATACCTCCTTCAGTAGTATTTTTATTCTCAGGTACAAACTCTCCTACATCTACTTCTATAATAAAATAAATCTACGTAGAATTAGAGGTTGCATCATATTGGGGGTATCGGCCGAGACGCCCCGGACATTTCTTATCAGGATTGGGTCAAATTTGCAGTCGAATTCAGATCGAAAACAAGTCTTACGGAATTATCTATTAGATAAATAGGTTATATAGCGGTATTCTACATAAATCAGGCAATAGTTCCCCCATGAGATTGCCAGGGGTAATGAGCTCACCGCGATCTACAGATTTTCAGGTTTCAGTACGTACAGGTTGGGTCCGAAAATCTCTAGATTCCGTTTGGCGGGATTGCGGTAGCCAAGGCCCAAATCCCTGCGTGGGCGTGCATAATTGTACTGCGTCTTGTTTTACTTGAAGATATTGAAGACCTCAGGATTTCAAGTTAAACCAACTATTTTATACAGATTAAATTAGATGTAATGACAACCAAAATAAACTCCATCTCATCGTCTTTGTTTCAAAAATACAATTTACGCCAATGTTTTCTGTTAACTTTACAACCTGAGACCCAATATAAAACCGGACGCGGACTTACCAAATCTCCGAGGACGCTCGTAACCTTAGATTTTGTAACAATGCATAGCTGTATCTAGGATTCATGAAATTTAGCCCTTTTGCTTCGTGAAAAATCCTAAATTCAAATTTGGGTAGTTACAATGGTTTCCAAGAGGCGGTGACTCTACTATAGTGAAAACTTTATTCAACAGGGATATAATATTTTCAAACTCAAACATAATTTCATTACTAAGCTATTTAATTAGACCGGACGCCGTTCCCACAACATTGCCTAATCGGGAAGCGCATTTGATGACCCTTATGCACATGTGGGAATTTAAAGTTTATTTTGTAGAGTTTCTTGATGAGATTTTCTCACTGCAGATCTCAGTTAACGTTAAATTAGATACTTCTCAGATATATCGTACCATTCGAAACTTTAACTCTATAATTTTAATGTAAAAAATACAGAGTCAAAATCAGGTTGAAAATAAGCGGAATTTCGAAGCAGATAGACTTTAAACAAAGTTAGTAAATTCATGTACAGACAATAGAGAGAGGCACCTGCCATATCGGGAATTGTCCCAAATTAAAATGTTCTTTTTTAAAATTCCTATTGTTAAGAGCCAATGTCTTTACAACTGAGGGAACATATAAAACAATTCTATTAATATTCTATATAATACAAGTGCAAAAATATTACTAATATACATACTGAACCAGTCAGTTTTATTGGGAATTATTGGAAAATTCCCTTTTTTCTGGGGGTACTTTCAACTTTGGTAGAGAAAATCGAATCTACATCTGAATAAACTCTTGTAAGCTTATTAGTTTCTGCTTCTTCATCTTCATCTTCACTTAATTGAAATTCCATTGAATTTTTGTAACTATCATCTTCAACTTCTTTAAATTCCATTTTATAATTAGGATTAACCACAGCTATTGAATCATGATCAGAACTTGCATAAGTCGAATACTGAGATGCTGGGTAGACACTTGGAGAATAATCACTGGTAATTTCTGTATAAGAATTGTGACGAGATTTAGTATGTCTTCTATGAGATTTATGACCGATTATATCATTAATATCACTATGATAATTATAATTAAATGTGTTCAGTTTAGGTTTCCTGATATCCGAATTGGAAGAAGATATCAGTAAAGAATCCAAATTGGGTAATTCATCGATTGCGGGATTGATCGAGTCAGTTTTTTTGATGCAAGTGGAAGTTGATTTTATTGAAGATCTCAGTGATACTACACTATTTTGTCTTTGCAGCCTAATACTATGAGATGACAGTGACAGTTTATGAGATCTTGATTTTGATTTCTTCCGTTCAGCGTTTGCTTTTAATTTTTGTTGAGTTTGGTAAGATACTGGAGGTAAGAGGAAGAAACTCATGGTGGTGATTTATTTGAAACATGGCAGATGATTGACTATTTATATTGCTTGACCCCCCAAATGTATGATAAAATGAAATTTGATAAAACAATAGCCGGACCTGTGTAATCGGGATTTAGGGTGAATTATACGCGGGCACCTTCTACATTGAGTAAAAGGGGATCGACGGTTAAGATCCATGGCGACAATGCGCTTGACCTATTTGTTCACTGCAAACGCTGGGTGTCTGGGTTAAGTTTCCCAGTAAATGAAAAGACAATCAATGTATTGTTAAGCTGGTTTAAGTTAAATTCTATGAGTTGTAACAATGAATATAACTTTAATGGGAATCGTTTAAATTGATTGATACTTAGCCGAGATATTACCATTATTAATATTTCATTATTGAGTAATTATTTTGTAACTAATTTAATTTCCCATGTCATTAGTAAAAAATTTTGTAATTAGGATACCATTTCGAAACGGCAACCTAACCAACTAACGTATTAGTATTTATAACCGCGCACCACGAGACCTGGTCCTGTGTGCTACGGTGCTACGGTGCTACTAGGTACTGGGTGCTACGTACTACAGGCCTACAGTCCCACAAACTCTACACAAAACATTGATTACTATACATTTTATTAATTATTAAGCTTCTTTACTCTTATTATCACTATCACTAGCTTCTTTTGGAGTTTCTCCAACTAATTCCTCATTTGGTTCAGCTTGAGTTGATTTAATTTTAGCCAATCTAGCCTCAGTGGATCTGATTGGTTCAAGAACATAAGGTTGATGATCAGCAGCATCTTCTTCATCGTGGTAAGTGAATTCACCAATTTGAGCTAAATCAGTTCCCATTAATTCTTCGTCTTCGTGTAATCTAATTCTTAATTTTGGAATTCTGTCCATAGCCAATAAGATAATGGCAGTGACAACAAAAGACCATGCAGCAACGGTAACGGCACCGGCTAATTGCAAACCTAATTGTCTGTAGTGGTGGTTAATCCAACCTCCATCAATTCTGGTGGTTGGGTCCCCTGCAACAGATCCATCGGTCGCAGTAATGTAATCGGCTGCAAAAAGACCGGTCATCACACTACCAAGGAATCCACCAACTCCATGTAATGCAAACACATCCATACCATCATCGATTCCGAGTAAATCCTTCAAGTCAATGGCAAAGTTACATACGATACCTGGGACGATACCGAAAGCAATAGAGAAGTAAACTGGGATAAAACCAGCGGCTGGAGTGACACAAACTAAACCAGAAATAGCACCCAAACATAATCCAACGGCAGACCATTTACCACCGGTTCTGAAGTAGTCGACAAACATCCAAGTCAAACCACCAGAAGCAGCGGCAAGATTAGTGTTGACGTTAGCGTACCAGGATCTGATACTAGCATTACCGGTAGAACCACCGTTGAAACCGAACCATCCAAACCACAAGAAAACAGTTCCTAAAACAATCAGAGTAACGGAATGAGGTTTATATTTTGGCATTTTGTGAGTTGCAACCGGATCGTTTCTCTTACCTAAAACCAAAGAGTAAGCCAAAGCAGCAAAACCGGAGTTTTCGTGCACCGGACCACTACCGGCGTAATCTAAAGAACCTAAATTGAATAACCAACCGTTAGATCCCCAAGTCCAGTAAGCGATTGGACAGTACACGACGGTTAACCAGATAAAGAGGAAAACCATCATTGGACCTAATCTGGCTCTTTCACATCCGGCACCCACCATCAAAATTGCAGTAACGGCTGCGAACATACCTTGAAAGAAACAGAATAAAATATCCGGAACGGAGGTAACCACACTTGGGGCACCCAAAACACCTTTAAGACAGAAATTATCTAAAGTACCTAAAAATACAGATTCTGATCCACCGTGGGAGAAAACTAAAGAGTAACCCCAGAAGAACCATTGAAAAGCTGTTAAACAAGCAGCCATCATTGAAGCCCATAATAAAGAAAGGGCATGTTTTTTTCTACTGATACCGGAGTATAATAAACCGACTCCAGGAATCATAATCCACACCAAAACGGCCGAGGTGCCGATCCACACCATGTCAGCCGCATCAAATTGTTCGTTTAAATTTAATTCAAAAACATCACCTCCGGTACCGACACCAGGAAATTCCGTTTCACTACTCATAATAATTTAAATTTATAATTATTTTACCGTTAGGGAAAGGACTGGTTATTATATACAAATATTCGTATTTGGGAAAAAAAATATCGGTGTGCACATAATTTTTTTCTTAGCTCCGGTAATTGATAAGATAACAATGCTGCGTGTGTCATCAGCCAATAAAATCGCTTCATCCCACGATAACCTTAAAAGCGGTTTTCTTGTCTTAAATTTTAACAATCGTCACATAAGAAGATGGCTTAAAATCTTGAACCCTTACGTACCTCAATCTATTTATTGTTATCTATATGATGAAGTCACTGACTTTAATAAACGGGTGACTGACGGCTGAATTATTGGCACATGATAACCGCGACATTTATCTCACTTGCAAAAAAGCCGTATTGGTTTGTTTGCCAATCTAGCCTATAAAATTCTCGTAACTTTATGCATCTAGTATGTAGGCCGCCGGAGTGTAATCGGAATATAAGATCTTCTGTGAGTCATCCGGTCAACTTGTTTCATTATACCTGTCCTAATTTGGTAATATTTTCCATTTAACTCTCTATACACCTGTCACGACATGTCAAAGGAGAACAAATGTAAACAAATCTAAGACATTCACCGTATGTACTATTTAATTATACAATTTAACTTAAACGAATATCAATTTTCTCCACCTGGTTCGAGAATCATTTACTGCATTATCGGTACACGCCTGTTGATTATTATTCTCCAAACACGACATTCGTCATGTCTTATGCCTGTATAATGGTTGGTTTCTCATGGGCGGAATTAAGTCGTGCTGGCACAACTCGTGCAGAACCTGGCACGACTTGTGATGGTGCCATACTTGCAGTAATCATGCAGTCTTGTTATTATCTTAGATGAGTACACGCTCTTTTGTAGATGATATCCAATTCCTCTTAGAAAGCTAACGTTTAAATTACCCCATAATTTCAAAGCCAAGCTTATGTAAATCTTATACGATCCACTGCTTCCTGTATATAGATAAAGCGTCCCATATCTTGTTGATCAAACCCCCATATCTTGTTGATCAAACCCACCAACCCATCCTCCGAACGTCACGTGATATTGCAAAACATCAACACCAAAACAAAGTCTACCCTACAGTAAACCAGCTACCAAACCCTAACACCAGATGGCACTTAAACACCAGCACTAATTCTCACTTAAACACCAGCACCAACTCTCACCCCAACACCAGCACCCAAACACCATCACCCCAACCGTTCGCGCCCGCCAGTTCCATTTTTCACCAACCATGGAATCGTCTTCAGATTTTACAACAACAATTCTTACATCAAAATCACCTCAACAAAGTGCATCCCTTGTAAATGAAGGAGTTCGTCAAACATCTCAATCCACAAAACAATTAATTCAATTTTTTGAAAGTTACATCAACCTTTTACAAAAACACAATTTCGAAACCAAAAATTTGGTGTCTTCTCAAGCGGTTGCAATTTCAAAGTTTTTGAGCTCTCAAAAAGAGTTTGGTTTATTATCACCAATTTGGGATCAATACCTTCAAAATTTCCAATTAAATATAAATCAAACCGATCATTTAATCAAATTTTTAAAGCTTGAAATTGTTACTCCTTTGATTAATTTAATCAATAATGATATTAAATTTAGTGAAGTATTAATTAATAATCAAGAATTGACTGAATTGGCAACCGCCAATCCAATTGATGAGTATAAATGGAACACTAAAGCTGTGCAAATTTTAGATAATTTCGGGAATTTTAAACAGACCGAAAAGAATATCTTGTTGCAACAATTTGTCAATTTATTTAGTTTAATCAATTCTGATTTGTCGAAGTCCCAAAAACTGAATGAATCGGCTTTGAATTTCACTTTAAACAACTTCAATATCGATAGTGAAATGGACAATTATTTGAACGTTTTGGTATCGTCAAACTACCCAAATTTACAACAAAAACAACCACAAAAGGCCCAGCCACCAGCTTTTGCTCCCGCTGGTTCTACCACCTCAAAGAAGTCAAACAGACAATCTAAATTGTTTGGTGAAAAGGACAAGAAGGAGAAGAACAAGTTGAGATCTCGTGTAGGTTCGATTTTTGGGGGTAAAAAACGGAAAAGCAAGAAATCTAGTGATTTAGATTCGATTTATTCTAATCAAACTGCTAGCACTAACATGACCAATTTGACTAACTTGAGAGAAGAGCCTTCACATCCACAGGAGTCTCACCCAGTGTCTCACCAACAAGCGTACCAACCACCACCAGTTTCCCAGAAACCACCCGTTTCCCACCAACCACCACCACAACAACACTCTCAACCTCCTCCAGTGTCCCAATCTTCGTATCAATCCTTCCAGCCTCCTCAACAGCCTCCAACCCAATCCCAACAAGCTCAACCTCCTCAACAACCACAAACCTCTCCTGCTTTAGCTCCTCCTTCGAGATACGGTACTTCCAACAACGATTCTACCTTTTCGTACCCCGTTGAGACCCCTAGAAAATCATCCACTTCATCGTCTATCAGAAATCCTAATAGAGATTTACCAATCTTACCTCCAAGTTCCCCAGTTCATGAACCTGAAGTTCCTAAGTCTCCAAATGTAGTTAAATACTCCGATAGTTCTGACGATGAAGAAGGTAATGGACCTTCTATTCTTCAACAAAACAATTTAGATATCCCTCCTCCTATTGACACAAATTACTTGTCTACTAACAAATCAACTCACACTCAATACAGTTTTGAAAGCGGTGATGATTTGAAGAATTTCCAAACTTCTCCAAAGGTCCAAAGAACTGATAAATTTGAATTACCTGAACCTGATGTTGCTGCTGATACCACTGATGCCACAGAAAACGATGATACGGTTGGTGATTTACAAACTTCTCCTTCCTCTTCAGTTCCGGCTCCTGCTCCTCCTCCAGCAAGAAAGGTTGTTCACCATGATCGTAGACATGAAATTCAATCTCAAATCTTCCATTCTCTTCCTAATACAAGAGACTCAATTATTGAACCTCCTAGAACTCCTAGTGGTCCTTCAGTTCCTTCTGCTATTTCTCCATTATCTTCTCAAACTACTGGGAATTCAATGGCTTCAAAACACGACATGTTTAACCATGCTGATTTATTGAGTAATTTGGTTCCTGGATTGAACATTTCTAATTCTCAGGTTATCAATGTCAATTTCAAACAAGACAATTTACATAAAGCAAGCATTATTGGTGAAGTTGCATTCAATTATCAAGGTAATCCTACTTCAGCTTTGCATTTGAAAATTCCAAACAAATTTGAGAAACTCATTTTGAACAACACTTTTGTCAATCAGCTTTCTCAAGATGAATTTCAAATTAATCCAGCTTTAATTTTGAATAAAACATTGGGTGGAATAAAATACATGGAACATTCATTAAACATATCTCAAATCCCATTGTTTATTCATTCAATTTGGAAGTTTGAACCTCATCAAGCTAGTTTAATGATCAATTTGAAATTAAACCCAAATTTCTCTAGTTCAGTTGTATTGAGTAACTTTATGGTATCAGTGGCTTTAAGACCTGATGTTAGAGCTACTTCAGCAAGTTCAAGACCAACTGGTTCTTTCAATAAAGAGAAGAATAGAATCACTTGGAGATATACTGACCCAGTAACATTAACTAGTGACACTCCTGATGAGAAGTTGATCGCTAGATTCATGACTAATGGTACCGCATCTGAAGACGATTCAGGTATTCAATTAAAATTTTCTATATATGATCATCTCGAAAATAGCATTTTATGTGATGGTCAACCGGTTAATCATATCAGCAATATGAATGCTGGTAACTACAATTCTAACAGTTAAAAGTAGAACTTTTGTATTTTATCTAGTTCAGTAAACGTTGTATTTTATGTTTGTTATCTGGCTTAGGTGCGCCAATTTTTTGCACCCATTTTCCTCGCTTTTGTGCTTGGCTGCAAAATAATGTTAATCAAATTTATGGAATACTTTTACGAAATGAAACCCGATTATCGAGAAGCTCTTTGGGGCATTTTCATAGCCTTCTCACTTTACACAGTGGCAGATTACTTGAACATTGTCGGTCCCAAGCCATTCTCAGGAATTCCCATGATTCCCCATTTTCCAATTGTGGGTAATGTCTTTCAAATACAAAAACATTCCACCAAAGTATTCCTGAAATGGCAGAGACAGTACAAGAGTAACATATACCAAATTAGACTTGGAAATCATTTTGTCGTTATTGTGAATCTGTTTAAAGATATCTCTGAACTTTGGAAAAAGTCATCTATGAACTCACGGCCCATGCAGTACACTTTCCATAATTTGGTCTCTTCAACAAAAGGTTTTACCATCGGTACCACTCCGTTCAGTCAAACTTATAAGAAACGTAAACAAGTTATATCTCAAGCACTTAATACTAAGAACATTAAACGTTTGATCCCTTTAATCGATACAGAAACTGAATATACTGTGAAACAAATATTAAAGTCATCTTCAACTTTGGCATTCCAACCCTCCACTAACCCACATATAGTACACTCGGATATGAGCTTTTTTAAGAACTTTCAGTACTTCAGTTTAAGATCTTCTATTCTTATAACTTATGGTTTCAAATTAGACTGCTATGGAAAAGATAAGGAATTAGCTGACACAATCATTGACTGTGAAAGTAAGATCATTAGGTTTAGAAGTCCCGTTTCTAATTATACTGATTACTTCCCATTTTTAAGATACATAATGCCTTTTGATATTACTCAAACCACTAGAGCTATTCGTGATGACTACATGGAACAATTGTATCAAAGACGGGATTCTACCTCTTCTGAAAAGGTCAATTTGATTAGAGATTATTATGAGATTACGAATCCAAAGAAAATAGATTATACCGAAATTCAATCGATTAGTTTGACAATGCTTAGTGCTGGGTTGGATAATACTCCATTAAACTTAGATCATCTTTTTGGTCATTTAAGTAATCATATTAGAGGCACATATTATCAAGAAATGGTTATCTTCCAACTCTTATCCCTATACAAAACTCCAACTGAAGCATATCAGCGAGTTGCAATTGAAACTGAATGTGCTATGGCTGTTGCACTTATTAAAGAAACCTTAAGATATTTTACTGTTTTACCTATTGGATTACCTAGATCTACAACTAATGATATAAAGTACAAGAACATGATCATTCCGAAGGGTACGACCTTGGTAATGAATGCCTATGCCGCCAATCACGATCCAAAACAATTTGAACATCCCAATGAGTTTATGCCTGAAAGATGGTTGGATTCCTGTTTACAATTAAAGTCTGAAAAAATAATAAGTCATGTTTCATTTGGAAAAGGTGTAAGAATGTGTTCGGGTAATATTCTTGCATTCAAAGAAATGTATGTACTACTTTGTCGATTATTACTTTGTTTCCGTATAAGAGCACCTCGTGACCCGACAACTATGATGAATGGAAACCCATTCAAGCAAAACGGTAATCCGAGAGGCACAACTTTCGATCCCAAGCCATTCAAATATCAAATTCAACCCAGAAAGGTTCAAGGATGTGACGATTTATACAATTATATAGCTCGTTAACTAGTTAACATCAATCAAGTATTATATATTCGTTAATCACTAATTAACCATCGTAATTGGGATCTATATAGCTAGTCTTACTTACAGCAATAGATTTCGTGCCTTTACTTAATGGTAAACTATATTTTAATACTCCTTTAACCACCAAATCAAATGGTGACTTAGAAATTACTTCCCATTTAGCTGAATTATCGGGTGGGGGTACTGTATCATTATTTGCTACAACTCCAGTCAAATTTTTACCGGGTTGCACTAGTTTAATCTCACCTATTTGTTCCACCAACTCTCGGTTGAATAAGATCCCATCGAAAGTCATTTCTGTCTCTAAATTACAAACAGTCCCCAATAAAACAGTCTCTACTACACTCTCCATTACTCCTTCATCATCTTCAGCTGCCGAAAGGTATCCGCTTCTAGCAAAAATATCAAGTTCTACATCTTTAACACCAATTGTAAACCATCCAGGATTCATAGCTTCCACCACCATATTGAACAAGAGTTCATCTTGACTGACCACTGCATTCTGAATATCGGTAATGGCAACATTAGTCAAGTCTTTGGTGGAAGCGATAAAGAACCCTGATAAGAAACCAATGGTAAGAATACTTATTATACTTATCATTGTATATATGGTTCGTTTAATGGCATTATAATTCGAATGGACAAACGAATTTTTCCTCGGAAGGAGAAAGTGATGATTGTTATTCGACAAGTAATGGTTCCCCAACATAGCTGAAGCCTTTCTCGAAGGTTTATCGAATGGTTGTTCATCTATTGATCCAGTTTCTTCGTCAAAATCGTCAAATCCTAAGTAGTAACCTTGATTGTTGGCTTGTTCAGGGTATGGAAATGGGAAAATGTCGCTATTATTCTGATTATTGGCCTGTGGAGGACGAGATGGAGATGGAGATCCTGGGTTCGTCATCAACGGTTGGCCGGCTGAGAGATACCTTTTAGCTTTATTCATTCTTTTAAGACTTTGAGGATTCAAATTCAACGATCTGTAATGAGGAATCCGAGAGTTTTGTTGATTAATCAAAGGTGAGTGATCATTGAGATTTAAACTGTTATTATTTGTGCCGTGATGAGGAAATCTTACGTTATCATAGTAGATTAATTCATCGTCAAAATCCTCGATATCAATATCGTCAGGGATAATGCTATATCTCCGGGGTTGAGCTCCTTTTTTATCGAACAATTTAGAGGTGGTGGATCTTAGTTTCGATGACAGCGTAGTAGATTTCTTCTTCCCAGTGCTTTTACTGGTAATAGAATTCGTAGGATCAACCGGTGTCTTTTTGGGATCATTAGTTTTTCCTCCAGGTTTTGGAGGTACAGTGGTTGAAGAAGATGACACCATAATGTTCTTGGAAGATTTCGAAGATTCGTGAGATGAAACATCATCAACATCAACTTCATCTTCTTCAGTTTCCATATTATTATCTTCCAATTGACTGCGTTTACGCTGATGACGATTCTTATGTCTATAAGATCTCAATCCAGTTCTTTCGTCATTATCGGTATCAAAAGCACTATCACTGCCCATGTCGTCGGTCACGTCCTGGTAACCAGAGAATTTGTCGAAATCAAAGTTGTTTTTTGGGAAGGAATTTAACCCGTTAATAGATGAAGCATAGTAGTTATTATGGAATGGACTACTGGCTCGTTTATCGTCCGAGTAATTGACAGAGCTGCTTGAAAAAGTACGCTGGGTACCAGGGCGAGTGATGGCAGAAGCTTTCGAACCATTGCCCGGTGCCTGCAATGCCAGTGGTCCCAGTCCCGGTTGTGTCAGTGGTGTTTGGGGTGTTTGAGCCAGGGCCTGCGCCAGGGCCAGGGCCAGAGCCGGGGTCAGAGCCGGGGCCTGCGCCAGAGCCAGGTCCAGGGCCGTGAGAAGTCTGGTGGACGCCCCGATCGTCGACTCACCGTCAGTGGTAGACGAGGGACTTTGGGTATTAGGATTTACGGGTTCAGGGTTCGATTCCAAGATGGTGGTATCGGGGGCCTCGTTATCAGAATCCGAGGCCAAGTCATTAATTTCATTAGTTTCTGTTGTTTCGTGGGGTTGTGGGTCTACAGTATTGTTGTCAAAATCTTCATTAGCCCCATTGCCAGAGTAATCTTCGTTGATATTAGTTTCATACACAAACGTCTCGTCGCTATCAGAAGAATCCACGTCGTCGACAGCACTCGCTAGTTTTGCAGCAAAAATATCAGTTCGAGTAGAATTCTGTTTATTCAGCTTTTTTGACGGTCTCTTAATAGAAGGATTCGCAGGTGGTGGATCCGCTAGTTGTAGATTAGGTATAGTCTCCAGAATATCAGGAGTGGGAGGAGGACCCGTATTGTTAGCTGAACTAAAGGTACTAGCCTTAGGACTTCTATTCATGATCTCACCTATACTTTTCGGTTGAGCTTCCTTTGAAGTTATGATTTTTTGTTTCACCTTTAGTGATTTATTGAGATGTGATAAGGTGTTTTTATCGAGTTTTGTTGATGGAGAATCCACAGAACTTGAAGCTATAGGTGATACTGACATAGAATTTGAAGATAATGAAGGAGGTTGAAGGTCTAATTTAAGACCTTTTGAATTTGCAACTGAAGCATAAGATTTTTTTTCTTTGAATTTTTCATTTTCCGAAATGGGTGGGTTTTGATCGGATTCACTCATTTTAAACGAGAGGATTAATCTAACCAAGGTACAAAGTCCTAATACACGTTAAATTAAATTATAAGTAGGGGTGAATTAAGGTAACCTTGTTAGTTGAAATATTTTAGGTCACCAGTGTGCGAACCGCAATCTTGTTTTTAGCGCGAGCCGTTCCAAGGATGGGCCGGCTACTGGTGTAATGCATTGATAAAGGTCGCCAATTATGCGACATACAGATGCGAGTATGCTGTACATATTAGTGTGTGTGTGTGTATTTAGTGTATATGTAGTATATGTTATATGTCTGTACTATGTAATATGTAATATGTCTGTAATATGTAATATGTCTGTATGTCTGTATTGTGTATTCTGTATTCTGTATGTCTGTATTTTGTATTCTGTATGTCTGTAAATGTGCACTGGAATACGTCTATAATGTGGGTGTCTGGGCCCTCTACTCTCTCAATATCACATCTCTTCTATTTCGTTCATTCATTATACACCGTAGATACAATACACCTATCTACTCATCTAGCTCACTATATACTTATATACACTTCACCATCACTCAATCTACCTGAACCCATGACTAACACTACGACGAAGTGGAGCTCTCGTTCCCGAGCTTCTTCTAACTGTCATAATGTCCGGCACCTTATTCCTTGAACTAGGTGGAGCAGTTGGAATAACCGAGTATTTTCTCTCTTTGAACAAAACTCCAACCTCTTTAATGTTCTTTTGATGCTCAGGTTCAACTTTGACAAACCAATCCAATGCTTCATCATATTCATACATTCTGTAATCAGTTCCATAAGGTTTGGATTCTAAGCAATATAATGTATGCAATGGCACATCTAATTCACCAATTGAAGATCTGTCCAAGTTTAAGAAATACGCTAAAAGAATTCTCAATACAACTCTGTGACTTATAATCAATAAATGATCAGTTGTTCTTTCAATTTCGGTGATCAATGGCCTTAATCTGGTCAACACATCAAGATAACTTTCGCCTCCAACCCCAGGGTATCTGTATGTGAGCTTATTCTGAATTCTTCCCTGGTATTCTTTGGGGTACCGTTTTTGAATTTCCTCGTAGGTCATACCTTCGAACTTTCCTCCTCCAAGCTCATTCAACATTCTCATTTCTTTGATTGAATAAACCTGGTCATCGAAGTACTGTCCCGTTTCAATGGCTCTAGTCAACATCGAAGTCCAAACATAAAAGTTGGGTTCGTTTGGAAGATGACTTAATGGATCGGTTTCATCGTCATCTTCGTCTTCGTCATCACTAGAGATTTCATTACCAGCTTTTTTCATCAATCTACTGTACCTCAATTCCAATCTATCAGAGAACAGCTTTAATTGTTGTTTTCTGAATTCTTGTCTTTGGAAATTCATGAATTTAGTCAATGCATTAGAGAATCTTTCTCCTCTCTTAGTTAAATGAGAATCTCCCCCAATTCTTCCACTTAAATTATCTACACTTTCTCCATGACGAGTGATCCAGATTTGTCTTTCACATAAATTGAAATTAAGTAAAAAGTAAATCGTTTGTGATGCTAAGAATCCTTGCACATTGTAACTTACAACTTTTTTTCCCACATCAATCATTTTCACGTACTGAAATCCCGGAATTTTCTCTTCACTTTCATCAATTGGTTCGTATGCTTTCTCATAGTTATGTAATCTACCAACAAAATCTTTTAATGCAATATCAGAATCCATGTTTCTATAATCTGGACCCGATAATTTCAATCTTATATTACTCTCGATGATGGCAGGATCTGTACATACACTTTCAAGGAAGAGTACTTTGAGTTCTCCATTTGACCTTTCCTGGATTCTTTTCAATACCCGACTTCTCCTTCTCTTGGTGGAGTTGGTGGCATCAAAAATCCCTACAGACCCTTCGCCTTTTAAGACATAGTCCAACAACTGGTCTAATGTATCCATTGCCCATTTTTCTCTTAATGTAGTATACGCCGAGTTATCGGGAGAGAAAAAATCGGCATCGTGACTTGGAGATCTGGGAGTTGAAGATGTTGCCAGCTGTTTTGGAGAGGGAGTCCCATGGTTACTGGCAGCTTCATTGTTGGGAGTGTGGAGATCAGGTAAAGGCCTGTTCTCTGGTCCATTGTTATTGGCAGTATCCAATCTCCTGGTGTTCCCAACATTGAAAACTCTACAATCATGTTGCAACCAGTTGAGGTATCTGGTCAATTTGTTGGTGATATAAGATTTCCCTCTGGCAGGTAATCCCACCATGACAATGACCAATTTGCTTCCCACGTCTGCAGAAGCGATTCTCCCATCAGGCGAAATCTTGGACGAGGTCTGACCAGGAATATTCAAAGTATAAGCCTTTTTGTGTTTTGGTTTAGTATTGAGAAGATTCTTGATTTTTTCAATCGATGCAGTTTTTTCAAACTTCTTTTGAAGCTGGAAAGGAATCTCAAATTTCAGGCCCTCTTCATTTTCAATTACAAGTCTTTCTTGAGATGTCAGTGGAGTCATGGTGAGACCTTCCATTTGTTGAAAGAGTTTAGGAGAGCCATCATTGGCTGGTTTGGGCTTGGAAGGTTTGTGGTATGCAGGGGTCGATAAACTGGCAGATTCTCTAGATAATTGACGGATTTTTTGCGGCAAATCAGAATCTTCAGGTTCAGGTTTGGCATCTGGAGGTATATCACTAGTTATATCACCTTGAGATGCAGTAGGAGATATTGAAGTATTCAGACTATTCTTATTAAAATCAGTTAAATTTAAATGAGAAATGTTTTTCATCCGTTCAATCTTTTTATCTTCTTCGGTAAGATTCCCATCGGTGTCATCACTGGGGAAATCTGGCGACGCCATACTTGATACAACAGGAGTATCAGTTAAAGGACGTTTATTGAATTCGGGTAAATTTGATGATGTATCAGATATTTGACTGTCTAAACTTTTAGTCTTTTGCATGGTGCCATAATAGTTATTGAAATGGTAATTATCTTCATTATCACTCGAGTCATTGGATGTAGGGAACGATGAATTGAATTGAACTTTTTTAGATTCACTAGGTTTTTGATTATTTATGTCATTTGAATCAATTTGATTCGATTGTTTACGTTGATTTGATGACATATAACAAATTTTTTTAATCTTTGTAAAATCTGACTTTTTAAATCTTGCTTAGGAAAAACCACTTGTCGCACTTTGCTCCTGCACATGTGCCTCGGAGTTGACCAATTTTATTTTTACTGGCTCTTGGGTTTTATTGATTTTTTTGTAGATTTAGGTTTGAGAGTTGGCGATTGGTGAATATATAATTATATAGGATAGTTTTTTAGTGATATTAATTCGATTTTATTGTCGTTAATTTAAAACTTGGTTTACTATAGCCCGCACACCATTGGTTGCAATTGTCGCATAGCAAATTACGTAAACCATCTATACAGCAATGTACTAACACTAGTATTATTAATGGAAAACTGAAGTCCGAATTAGATCTGTTATTGGTGTTACCCCTCTTTTCCCTCACCTGCACTCTTCCTCATTCTTCGTCCTTCCCTCACCTGCACTCTTCCCTCACCTGCGTTGGGCATGTCTCGGCTGCTTGATTTTCGGTTGCACCACTCTCGGCTCCACTCTGTCGGCTATGGGACATGCGCACCGGTTACATCAGCGGTTAGCCCTCAGCGCTTAGGAGGCCCCAACACCAGATGGCTCCAACCTCATCTCATCGCATCTTTTCACCATGGCCTTTTCATTTGGATTCCTGGAACAGGACCTCGATAATGATCTTCCTTTACAACCTAAGCATGCCACTGCAGTCCCAACCTTTGTCGAAGCAGTCCCACCAAAATCCCATCAATTATCTCATCTTCTTCGCCAATTCATAGACCTCACCTTATCGGTGGAAATGGTAGTAAGTGCCAGTGGGAATGTAACATATAAACGTCCACTTTTTGATATAAAACACCAAGTTATGACCGAGGATAATGATGAGATCAACGATCTCTTATTGACCGAAGGCACAGACCTTAAAAAGAATTCATATGAGGGAGGTTTCAAAGTGTGGGAGGGTTCGTTTGATGTAATCGATAAGCTTGCAAATCTACCTAAATGCAACAGTGTAATTGAATTAGGGGCCGGTACTGCCTTACCATCAGGTTTTTTGCTTTTCAACCACTTCAAATCACAAAATAACGGCCTCAACCTCGTTGTCTCAGATTTCAATTTTGATGTTTTACGCCTTGTCACTTTACCCAACTTACTTATAAATTGGTATATGGCTCGTAAAGAACCGGTTAATGAATTTAGAGTCGATGAACTGCTTATAAGTGAATTTGAATCGGATTTGCATAACTTTCAAGTCAATTTATCGTTTATATCTGGTAGTTGGGGTGGAAATTTCCTTAATCTCGTCCAACATACAAAATTCGATTTGATAATCACTTGTGAAACAATCTACTCGCCTGAATCAATTCCTCTCGTAGCTGATATGATCACCAGTTTACTTCAAGATAATAGTTTGGCCCTCGTAGGTGCTAAAAACTACTACTTTGGAGTAGGAGGTTCTGTCAACGAGTTTGTCAGTTATATAAGTAACTCCGGCGTGAAAGTGGTAACCCATGAGGTGAACAGTCAATTGAAGAGATCGATAGTCGAAGTAACTAGATAGTGTAAAATAATATAAAAACAACGTTATAAAATATGGTGTCTGGGCCTTTCATCTCTGAAAAATCGAACCATCAGGTGTGCACGACCCCCTCACCCTACCAATGAAAATCGCACATTTTTTTTCACCCAACATTAAACACAATAAACCGTATGTATTGAGTCATTCAGTAGAAGAAACATAATGTTTCTGTTGATATTTTGGTGTTTCTGAGTTCTAGAGATGTATAATGTGAACAATCCCTTTTTCCCCCCGAAAAAACCGTGTTTTAACTCCAATTTTTCACAGAGATGACATGGAAGATTCCACGAGCCCCAACAACAAACTCCAAGTCCACCACGTTATCTCCCCCTTTCATGCCCCCTTCCCAACCAGCTGGTGATGTACATATAGGCAGTGACTTGGCACGGCCACAGAACCATCAAACATGTTCTCGTTCCTATGGTTTAATTCCCGCCAGAATTGAGCCAGAATTGAGCCAGAATTGAGCCAATAATCATGGTGGTATTACATCTCTTTCTCAACGCCCAAAACATCCAAACCACATACCCCTTACTAACCGTCTAGATGTTTCGTCAATCTATTCAAAGATTAGCTGTTCGTTCTCAATCGACCGTTGCCAAATCTAACTCTAGAGTGTTATCAAATGCCTACGTTGGACAATTAGAAAAAAGATGGGAAACTTTACCAAAAGAAGACCAAACCACTTTAATAGATGATTTAAAGAGTAGAATGGAATTACCATGGTCTGAATTATCTGCTGAAGAAAAGAAAGCTGCTTATTATATTTCCTTTGGAGAATGGGGTCCAAGAAAGCCATTATACGGACCAGGTGACAGATCAAAGGTTTTCTGGGGTACCGTAGCTGGATTACTTAGTGGAATTGGTTTGTTCGCTGTTGCCAGATCTTTGGCTTCTCCAGGTCCAACTACTTTGGACAGATCATGGCAAGAAGCTTCTGATGAATATTTGAAATCTAAGAATGCTAATCCATTTACCGGTTACTCTCAAGTTCAATAATCTATTTAAAACCATTATTTTATTTTACAGTCATTTTTATATGATAGCATATGTTTAATACATTGAATGATATTACACGTATAAAACTCTATATAATTATCTTTTATCTAATCATAATCTTCATTAATTGGACCAAATTCTCCTTCATAAATTGTAGCTCCAGCTTTTCTTATATTATCAATTGTAACACATTCTTCCATTTCTAATATTTTGGTAGCAGTTAATCTATCAAATGGATTCGGTTGAAGCATCTTATTAACTAATTTATCCAAATTATTAGATTTTGAAAGTAGAAATTTAGGGGCATCCGGTGGTAGAAGGTCTTTGATTTGATCAAGAGTTAGTTGGTCTGATGTAAGCAGCAGCAGATGTCCATTATTCGTTGCATTGGTTGCATTGGTTGCATTGGTTGTTGGTATTGAATGAGGTGGTTGTAAATGAATTGAATTGGATGATAATCCATTAGATGAAATTCCGAGTGAATTATATGATGTCAAAGATGAAAAATTCCGATTTTGAAGGAAATCACTTATATTATCACTTGATAATTTCCCAGCATCACTTAAATCCCCCGATCTTAATTTCCTCCATGGAGTACCATTATCGGGTAATACAATATTTGTTGCTATTTCAAGTATTATCAATCCAACAGAGAAAATATCAGCAAAAGGGGTATAAATCTTGTCATTAATCAATTCTGGAGCAATGTAATTTCTGTCACCTTCAAGGTCGAAATCCTTTTCGAGGATCGGTAATTTTGTTGCCAATCCAAAATCTCCAATCTTTAAAGAACCCTCAAATGTAATAAAGATATTTGCTGGCTTCAAATCAAGATGCAAATAATTTTTCAGATGAATAAACTTTAATCCATTAAGTATCTCAATCAAGATTTTCCAAACTCTAAATTCATCAATCTTGTAATTAGTATGTTCTTGAAGGAAACTAAAAAGAGTTCCACCTTCACAAAATTCTGTCATTATATAGTAGTAATTGTTGAATTCCCAGGCTTCAATAAAGTAAACCAAGTATTCTTTACCCTCTTCTTGTTCTTGGAGATTAACCGATTCATTATCTTTAACTGAAGTCAACGTCCTCAATGCATTGATTTCTCTTAGAATATTTTTAACCTCCAATTTACCAATGATTGGTCTTTTAGACCTTTTTATAGCGAATTTCTGATCGTGGAAGTTACATTCGTATGCAACTGAAAATTCTCCTCTGTTTAAATACTTGATGTTTTGTGGACCAAATTTCTTTTCAAGGTGTTCATCAACTTTTGATTTATCCATTAATTGATGTTTGAAACTTGATAATTCATCTTGGAATTTGATCGTATCGTCAACATCGTCGTTACCTTCAGAACTCAATTTGTTCAAGTGACTTGGTCTTTTGATGGTTGGGGTGGAAGGAATGTTCATGTCTTTTATCCCCAATGGACTGAAGTTGGATGGTGTACTCTGAGATTTCTTCATGGACTTGGTTGGAGTTTCCAAGCCGGCATCATCCATTATATAATTCAAATCATTTACATCGACTTGGAGGCTTGATTGAGTCTTACTTTGATCAGAAATATTTGAATCATTATGGTTCAGATCATCATGAGTTCTAATGATTGATATTGTACTATCGTTTGAATGATTATGATTGTAGACATGATTTCTACCCATCTCAATTGATACTTCACTGCTATTCTCTTGTTCATAGAAATTCAGTTTATCACCAAATAACATTATTGGATGTTTTTTGATCGGGGTTTCAGGAGGTAGTTTATTACTTTGATTCAGTAATGAACTTTTCTTCATCAATCCAGTCGATTTAAATGCAGTTTGAAGAGGTTTAACAAATTGATATGACCTTTTTTCTTCATTTTCCTTATCATCAAAGATTTTTGGATGCTGATATGATTTTGGTGGTAAAGGAGGAAGTGGATGTGATTGTTGATTATCATTAAAAATAGGAATTGAATTCATATGACTTGAACCATTTGAAGATTTCCGATTTTTAGATGGCAGATCTGAGTCATCAACCATTAGGTCATCAACACTATAATACTCAAGCTTGACAGGGGATGATTTTTCAGTCTTTCTTAATTTAGCTGATGAATGTTTAAGTAACCTATTTATTGAATTTTTCCTTATGTTATTCAATATTGGTGATACTTTAGTAGACTTCATATTCATATCATGAATACTGGTCTTTTTATGCAAATTTAAATTGGGAGATTTAGTTCTCAGATGAGGTGAAGGTGACTTACTTATCAATTGATGAGGTCTTTTAAATTTATTTTGTAAAGCGGGAGTGGATTCATTTGATGGGAATTTAGATTTTGGAGTAGAATTATGTAGTTCCACTGATGGTTTGAAAGGAGTATTTTCACTTGATTTATTTGTCCTTTCAGCTTCTAGCCAATCAAACTCTTTCCTACTGACATTTGAATCAATTGATAAATTTATAAATTTTGATGATCTCTTTATACTGGACTCTAGTTTAGGTCTTGACATTTTAAAAGTTGAATAATCAGCATTTATGGAATAATCATTATCATCATCATTCATTTGTTCTTCTGGTTCTAAATCCAAATCTTCGTGAGCTAAATATAAATCAATATTATCATTATAATCTTGTTTAACATTAAATGGAGGAGATTTATTGATTTTTTGATGACTATCTTTTACATCAACATCATCTAAAATCAATGAATTAAAAGATCTTGAAAAATGGTTATTCGTAAAGAAATCAATTGAACTATCGTCTTTTGATTTATTGGCACTCAATGGTCTTGATTGCATTTTTTTAGCATTTGGAGTAATCACTGAGATATCTTTTGGCTTTTCTTTGACCAGTTTATCCTTGGAATTAGACCCTATGGTTACCAGGGGCCGCCTATAACTCATGGGCATTATACTTTGAAGGTTTGTCTATAATTAACAGCAATTAAACTTGTCAAGTGATAGTTTCAACACCCGGTGAGTGAGTTGCGAAAATAAATAAACAATGCGAAAAACAAAACAAAAGGTCACCGAAAAAAATGACACAAACACGCGTTGGAAGAATGCACTTTAATAAGGTGAAGAATAAGAATGATTTATATGAGTTAAACAGGATTGGATATGTATATAAATTATGTAGAGTTAAAAGATAGTATAAAATGAGGGGGATTGGGTTGGGGAGTTGGTGCTTGTCATTTGAGACATGGCGTGTAGGCAGGGTCCTGTAGTGAGCGTGGTAAAGGGTGTAGGTGTGTGCCGGGTCGACTGTAGCCGCAGTGGACATGGCCTGTGGGGTGCTACGGAACGTGCTCAGTAACTCCACCGCGACTGGTGCGGGTTCGGGTGCGACTGGTGCCACTAGTGCGACTTGTCGTTTTTTGAGCTCGTTTGTTGGGATATCTGCGTTGTGAGCACTAGTACTAGTGAAGATAGTTAGATGCACTATAGGGTTATGTAAAATGTCGAATACACCCAAGGAACGGCAAATATAAGAGATGAGTACAGAATATAATATACAGAAGATTGAGTACCAACATATAATTTCATTTCACACCTAAACTACACATCCACATCAACAACTTAGTGCTTATCTCGAAATTCGCAGATCTGATACAATTCAATCTCTCGAAAACTGCGCGGATACCGGAAGCAAAACAGCCAATCAAAGTTGCGCAACGAAAAATAAACATCTGTGGCATCGATTCTATTGGTTATCAGATTTGATCAGCTTAGTCATCTATTGTTCTATTTCGGGTTTGACATATTTTTACGACCATATTTTTTTGTCATTCCCATTCACGGAGATACAATCCACTGAAATTTAACCACGTAGTCATAATCTATTTCTACTACATAATAATGTAATACCACCCCCTGTAGTCTTTAAGTAAAAAACCACCACCAACCCCCTGGCTAAATTGGGTAAATGAGCGTTTGAAACCGATGGTGAGATAAAAAAAAATCGTCGCATCACTGTGGTCTGTGTTAGTAATAGGTGACATCTCATTGGCCAGAATTCGCAGATTGAATTGATAATTTCGCAATCTGTTCGTAACTACCTCTTATTCGGGCATTTTTTGCTCAAATGGTGAGCTCAGGCTCGGGCGCGCGGTGCCTCCACGACTTTTGCATCTGTCTTTTTTTTCTCAGTTGATTGTGGTAAAATTTCAATAAAGCAGTTTTTAAATTAATTAATCGATAATTTCTTTCCTTTTATTATGCTGTCTATATCGTCCAATAATGGTACCCCAATGGAAAATGACCATATAAATGATAAATCCGATGTCAACCCATCGAATCCCGTCAATCCATCCAGTTCTCCAATACCCGAAATTAAACAAGAGACAACAGAAGCAGTACCGAAAGATTCATTATCACCTCAAGATGCCCCCAAGGGGAAATTAAAGGTAGATGTGGTATCACAGCATGAAATTAGTGACGGTCAGCAATGTTCAAACTGTGGTACCACCAAGACTCCTCTTTGGAGAAGAGCTCCAAATGGTACATTAATATGTAATGCTTGTGGATTATATTTAAGATCAAATCACACCAATAGACCCGTGAATTTAAAGAAAACTCCAACGTTCATAAGTGTTGAGAAAAAATCTGAAGGTTCTTGCGCTGGTGATGGTAGATGTAATGGTACTGGAGGTAGTGCTGCTTGTAAAGGATGCCCTGCTTATAATAACAGATTAGTACTTAAAAAGAAACATGAAGACCAAATCCGTAAATCGACCCCCGAGAAGAAACCGGCAGCTGCCACCACCGATAACTCGGATGACCTCGCTATTGCTTGTTATAATTGTAGTACAACCATTACTCCTTTATGGCGTAGAGATGATAGTGGCAACACCATATGTAATGCATGTGGTTTATACTATAAATTACATGGATCTCATCGACCCGTTAAAATGAAAAAGACCACTATCAAAAGGCGTAAAAGAGGTTTAGATAATACCAAAGCTTCTTCGCAGGAGCCACTGGAACCAAAACGGTCCCATACCGAGGAACCGGTATCGCGGTCGCCCCAACCTCGTCCCCAATTGAACCAGGCTCAACCTGGTTTACCCCAGATGAATCAACCCCAGCACCAATTCATGCAACCCATGCAAATGCAATCGTATAACATCCCCATTCAAGCTCCACAAGCTCAATTTGCATCTCCTAATGTTTACGGTCTCGCACCTCATCATTTCCCTCCATATAATGGACTGGGTAGAATCCCCAATGGTCCAGGTCCTTTCCCCGGACCTCCACCACCAGGGATATACAATTTACCGCTACTTAGACCTTCATCTCAACCTTTACCATCTACACAACCTTTACCATCTCAACAACTGCTCCCAATTCCAATACCTCAAATTCAGTTACCAGCCATTCAAAAACCGGTGGATGGGAAACCGCTCATCTCACCAAATTCTCAAACCTTATCAAATTACGAAGAATCAACCACCAATTCTATAAAATCTTCTCCTCCTATGAAACAACAACTGACTCCTCCAAGAGAGCATAAGACTTTGGCGGTGGATTTTACGTCTTCATTTAAAGGGAATAAAATATCAATTGGTGGGTTATTAAATAAATAGCCTATATACTCAATCTACGAAGTAACGCGAGTGAAAAAAAAATTATTCATGAAGTTTGTGTGGTGGGTGTTTATAGCATTTGTATTAAGTTTTGATCCTCTGGAACATGATTTTCAAATCTTACCTTTATTAAGCAATGTCCCTGAAAAAGCTTTAATGATTCTGTCTTATGAATCTGATAATCGTCTCGATATGTTAAATTTCATCGACTATTCCAAAACTTTCATTAAAAAATTCGATAAATTCAAATATATTTTACACGTTGATGAACAAACATTCCAAGATTTAAATCAACATATGACAGAAATCTCCAAATCTTCTATACCATTTCAATGGGCTCATTCAATGTTGGTCAAAGTGAGAAATCAATTAAGATTAATCAACCAGATTATAACCAGACATAAAATCTATAATATTTATCTTTTAAGAACCAAAAAAACGGAGTTCTTAATGTTGATTCAATCTAATTCAGGATTCAGTCTTCATGAAATAAATTATTGGATAAGTACTTTACAATCACATAAATTCAAGAATGGCCGTAGTTGGTGCTCGAATATTTCATATTTCCAGGTGGTGAAATTTGTCAAGGTGGGAGATGAGGTGTGGAGGACATGTGAAGAGTTAGAGGATTCAAGTGTATATAGTGAACGGGGTAGAGAGCTTGAACACGATGAGTTGTAGACAATGAGTTGTATACAATGAGTGTGATACAATGAGTTGTGATACAGGGATGAACATTGACGGTATTGTAGAATTAGACTGGAACTGCGTGAGAGTCTTATCAGACTTCAGACTTCAGACAGTAGGACAGTAAGACAGTAAGACCTACCTGTACTAGCATTGTACATTCTACAACTGTACAATTGAACAATTGTCACTGTAATCATAGTAATTGTCAAACTATCGTCACTGCCCATCAAATTGCCTACATCATTTAACGAATAAACGATATTCCTATCAGTTCATCTCACGCGGAATTGCAAAATGCAAAATGCAAAAATTGCAAAAATAAAATATTCCTCAATATGACTTCAGTTGACAATTCCTTTGAAAGAAAGGTTAAAGATGTTGCTGCAGGGTTCGTAGGAGGTGCTACACAAGTCCTTATTGGACAACCATTTGATCTCGTCAAAATTAGACTTCAAACATCGCATTCGTCCCAAAGTTCAGCTTCTATAATTCAATCAGTATTGCGTAACGAAGGAATATCTGCTTTCTATAAAGGAACTTTGGCTCCACTTTTTGGAGTAGGTGCATGTGTTTCATTGCAATTCTACGGATTTCACGAAACAAAAAGATATATTCTTCAAAAAAACAATCAAAAAGACCTTAATTTGTGGCCTCAAACTTACATATGCGGAGCCATGGCAGGTATTGTCAATACCCCAATTACCACCCCGGTTGAACAACTTAGAATCTTATCTCAATCTTCGGTGGAAAAAACCAGTGTCAATGCAGTAGTTAAAGACATCATGAAAACTCAGGGAATTAAGGGTATTTTTAGAGGGTTCGATATAACCTTGATTCGAGAAATTCAAAGTTACGGAGTTTGGTTTCTTGCGTACGAGCTGACAATTCAAAGTTTATTAAAAGTTAGAGGATATAGTAGTAGAAACGATATCTCTACCCCTGAATTATTATTCAGTGGGGCATTGGCCGGTAACCTTTTATGGTTAAGCGCCTACCCATTGGATGTGATCAAATCTAACGTGCAAAGCGACTCTTTTAAAGGCAGTAAATTCAATGGTAGCGCAGTGGCGGCAACTAAATACATATATAAATCAGGGGGGATTAGAGGATTCTGGAAAGGTATTGGACCTTGTTTACTCAGAGCCACCCCCTGTTCTGCTGGTACATTTGCATCGGTAGAGTTAGCCTTGAGAGTGCTTGGATAACCAGTGAATAGGTTAATACACGAAATATATATACTATGTACACGCCCGCACTTGGTCACCCAAACACCTGCGCACTCTAGAGCCAATGAGAAAAGTGAGATTTCTCGTTACCAAATCTCACTAGAAAAAAAAAACTTATTTTTTACAACAATGTTAAGACATTTGGGAATTAAACAAGCCAGGAGCTTTTCAAATGCCTCAAGATTATTTAAACCTGTTGCTAATGAATACCTTACTACAGGAGCTTCAGCTCAACTGATTTGGCCAAAAGGATTCAGAGTTCCACAACCAAAATCCTGGGAAGAATCAAGTGAAAGTGCATTAAGTAAAGCAACAAAATTTTTCTTTTTGAATGAAATTGCAAGAGGAATGTATATTTGTTTGGAAATGTTCTTTCGTGAACCTTATACTATTTATTATCCATTTGAAAAAGGACCAATTTCTCCAAGATTTAGAGGTGAACATGCTTTAAGAAGATACCCATCAGGTGAAGAAAGATGTATTGCTTGTAAATTATGTGAAGCTATTTGTCCAGCTCAAGCCATTACCATTGAAGCCGAAGAAAGAATGGATGGTTCAAGAAGAACTTTTAGATATGATATTGATATGACTAAATGTATTTACTGTGGTTATTGTCAAGAGAGTTGTCCAGTTGATGCAATTGTTGAAAGTCCAAATGTAGAATATAGTACTGAAACCAGAGAAGAATTATTGTATAATAAAGAGAAATTATTGGAGAATGGTGATAAATGGGAGCAAGAATTACAATACTGTATTGATGCTGATGCTCCATACAGATAATAGACACTTAGTGTATGCATATTTAATAAACGATCATAGTCAGTAATGTGAGTGGTAGATGATAACAGTTAGAACAAGTGTAGTAGAGGTCTGGTGGGGTCTGGTGCTGGGTATGGTGCTGGGTATGGTGCTGGGTCTGGTGCCGGGGCTGGTGCCGGGGCTGGTGCCGGGGCTGGTGCCGTCTTTGATGTTGGTGCCAAGGAAGGCTGTAGGCCATGACTTCACTCCTAATTCTCATTAGTGTCTCCAATCTACAATTAATTCTATTCGATCAATTACTGATTCTGGTATTACAACCTTGATCTTCCCACTCCACTCACAATTGTTGAACAGCCACATCTGTTAGATTTACAATCTACAAACCAAATCTACAGACCAAATTCAATAAATCTACAAACCAAAACTACAAAGCTATCAAATCTAAAAACTAAACCACCTTCATACATTCCTCCTGTATCATCCCCACAACACTACACTGCGCATACTTCTAAAATTATCTCATCGCTAAACATTAAATTACTACTACAAATCGCACTATGTTTCAGGTACGAATTATTTGTCAGACTTCTTTCAGGTACAAAACTGATTGAAACAAGTGCGCGCATTGTTAAAAAAATTTCTAATCTACACCATTTAATCCTTGAAATGAACGAAATGGTTCAGAGTTATTATGATCTGAAATCAACTTCTGGGATTCCTCTGCCTTCAGTTCATCAAAATAATCAAAATTCAACCGATTTTAAATCATTAAAATCAAATCCTCATCAAAGTCCTCAATTTAAAACTCCAACAATTCAATCCCCGTCATCAAATGGGTTAAAATCCCATTCAAAAAATTCTTCTTTATCTTCAAATGAATCCCTGCCGAAAATGATGATGAATTATAGTCCAAAACATTCTCGTAAACCAAGTAGTTTGTCCAGTAATCGTAATATCAACATGAAAAATTTATCCTTGAATCTCGATGATTCAACTCCAAATCAACCCATAAAAAGAAGTTTAACTATATCAATACCGAATGTCAATGAAAAATCTACAAAATCAGTATCTTCATCACCTTCTTCCAAAGAAACTTATGATAATAATAATAATAGTATTCTCCTACCGCCTCATACTGGCGTGTCATCATCGTTTAAATTACTGCCAGCTTCACTGCCGGTGAAAAATTATAAATTCCCTGATGAACCTCGTAAAAGTCTATTACCAGATTTTCAAAAATTACTGGTAAAACAAGTACCAGAAGAATTACAAGAACTTAGTCAATTAAATGCTTATCCAAATGGACCAACAAATGTTTTAAATGATTCAATTTACCTTTATTCTGAACCAACTACTGAACAATTAAGTCAGTTTGATCTAGTGATAAATGTCGCTAAAGAATGCAAAGATTTACTGGAAAAAATCGATTCAAAAACTAAATATATCTACGTACCGTGGAATCATACCAGTTCAATATCGAAAGATTTACCTCGTCTAACGAAAATCATATCACAGTATGATGATCTGGATCTTGCACCAGGACAGCCCAAGAGGAAGATTTTGATCCATTGTCAATGTGGAGTGAGTAGAAGTGCATGTGTGATTGTTGCATATTTCATGTATAAATTCAATATGAATGTCAATGATGCGTATGAGTTATTGAAGACGGGGACAATTGAATCAAATCAAGTGGTTAATCAACAAATTTATGAAAAGGGATATGTAATCAATAGTTGCAGTCGAATCTGTCCAAATATGAATTTAATTTTTGAACTTATGGATTTTAATGATAGTATAACAGAGTCTGACAAGTTCAGTAGCTCTATTGGCGAGTAACTGTCAAGCTCGACCAGTAAGTCCTGTATAGTCTAGTAATGTATAGTAGGTGGAATGTATATTATATCTATACCTTGAATTATATATTGTAGGGCCTATATATCTGTACTCCTTCCCTCTTTCTCACTCACTATCTTTTCTCTCTCTTTTCTCACTCTTCTCTGTTTCTCGCTCTTTTCTCTCTTTCCTCACTTTGTCAAGCCATCGTGAAAATCGCACAACACAATGCCAGGTAATAATTATGGGGGTTACAGAAACCCTAAAAAATATAGAAATTACCGTGGCGATTATTATGATGGTCTGTATAATTACAACGACTACAACGACCTGACATCAAATGATAATTCTTATCGTCCAAATTATAAACGAAAACCCAGTAAGCACTATGACCGTTACGACCCTAAAAGGCATCACTCAAATTACTCAGGTCATTATGAAGGTTCCAGCTCTCAAAATTTCAGTCAGAACTCTCAGAATTTCAATCAGAACTCCCAGAGTTTCACGTCAGATAATTACTATAATGAAAGGGTCCCATATTATGATAGACGAAATGAGAATAGAAGAGGTGGTGGGAATTATGATGATTATAAAAGACCCAAACCTGCGTTTGATTTGAATATAAGAGATAAACGAGATAAGAAAAGAGAGCGTGATTCTTATAGTCCTGTTCCTGATCGAAGAGATGATGGGAAAGGAGATGAAGTGAGAGAGTCAGTGAGAAGCGAAGAGAGAGATGAAATAAAGAGGGAGAAAGATTTAGTGAAAAACTCAAGAGATGAAAGAGATGAAAGAGATGACAGTGATTCAGTGAAAAACACAAGTGAAGAAAGAGATGAAAGAGATTCAGTACGAAAAGATTCCACAGAGACAGAGAAGGTTAAGATAGAACAGCCTGAAAGGTCCCCTGGAAGAACTGAGGCCAAAAAACCTGAACTCGAAAAACCTGAACTCGAAAAACCTGAACTCGAAAAACCTGAACTCGAAAAACCTGAACTCGAAAAACCTGAACTCGAAAAACCTGAACTCGAAAAACCTGAATCCACAAAACCTGAACCTGGAAAGCTAGAGCCACAAGAGTCTCAGGATTCTGAGACAGTGCTAGAAACAGCCCCAGAGAAGGTTTCAGAGAAGGGAGAGAAGGACCCCGAGGAAGCTTCAGAAAAAGCTCCAGAAACAACTCCAGGACCAGCTGAGACAAAAGCAGAAGCAGACATACAAACGCAAAAAGTCGCTCCAAATCTTGACGACTCGAGTGTCGATATCAAAAACGTCGAAAATCCCCCAGATTCTTCCCAATTATCAGAAATCATACCATCGTCCATCTTGAGTAGCGCACCAACCATCGTAGATTTAGATAAAAAAGTCGACAAGATGCTAGACGTAGTTGAAGAAGAGAAACATCCTGAAAACTACCAAGAAAACTCCAAAACTGAAGAAACCTCTAAGGGAGATGATATGGATATTGACACTAGTGATAGTGAACACAGCGAAGCAAGTTACGACGAAGATTCTGAAGCAGAAACTGTGATATCTGAATCACTCCCGACCACTCAACATTCCAGTAAGTTGATGAAAAACCTCAACTCTCAAAAGAAGAAACCTTATATCTTAAAAAGAGATTCAAGTGGTAGTTCTTTACTTCAAAGAGCTTGTCAAAAAAGAAACTTGAAAGAAGTTAAATCCCTTATAGAAAGAGGTGCAAGTGCCAATGAATCTGATTTTTGTGGTTTTACTTGTTTACATGAAGCTGCATTGAATGGAGAGATAGAGATTGTCAGATACCTTATCGAGCATGGAGCCGATGTCAATAAGCAAGCTCTTGCTGATGGTGATTTAGAGACCCCGTTAATTGATGCTGCTGATAATAAGCATTTGGAAATTGTCAAGATCTTATTAGATAATGGGGCAGATCCAAGAATATACAACAAGGATGGATTTACTGCCTTGACCAAAATCCATAATCAACACAAGGGTGAAGAAGGATACGAAGAGATTATCAAGTTATTAGAGGATGCAAATGCTAAGTTCGCCGAAATGAAAGACAACAATTTGATGCATTCTGATCTCCAGAAATCCCCATCCCCAACGACGATTATCGAGGATCCAAATGATAACTATTTCAGTGATTTACTCAGAAAGAAGAATCACACGGCTCAAATATATAAATGGGCAGCTGAAGGTATCAAAGATTTATCGGTTCAGTACATCATGGAAGGTGGTAGATTGGATTTAAAACCTGATATTTTGATTTTGGCACTGAGAAACGGCCATTTGGAGTTGGTAGAAATCATGTTAGGATTGGTGGAAGATTACGATATAAATTTACAAAATAATTGTGGATTAACTGCTCTTTTAGCCACAGTTGGTAGAGGTCACTATGATGTAACCAAATTATTATTGGAAAAAGGAGCTGATCCTTTCCTTAGGAGACGTCAAGATCATTTGAATGCTTTAGAGATTAGCCAGAGATCGGCAAATTATGATATCAAAGAACTCGAAATCTTGGAACAATATATGAGGAAAAATCCAAATTTTGCAGTCTTTTCAAAGCCAGAATCTAAACCGATTGTTTCTAAAGGACCATCTAGAGAATTGTCCAGAGAACCAAGTGAGGATAAAAAGTTGAAGAAAACAAAATCTAGAGATGACAAATTGGACTTAAAGAAGACGAAATCCCGTGACACCGATAAAGGTCTGGAGTCTCCTTCCAATATTGTCCCTCAAACGTCTAAGCTCTTCAAAGATAAGGCTGAGATCAAGAGAGAAGATACCAAATCTGTTGAACATAAACATTACTCGCCCGTGCCAACCAGAGCTGGTACGCCACCACCGAGGGCCGCTTCGCCTATGGCAGCTTCACCAAAGGCAGCTTCACCAAAGGCAGCTTCACCAAAGGCAGCTTCACCAAAGGCAGCCTCACCACCTCCCACAAAGATGGCATCGCCGTCACCACCACCATTATCCAAGGAAGATGAGGAAATGAGGGAACAAAGAGAGAAAGAATTGAAGGACTACCAAGAGAAATTAGAAGCCAAGAAGAGAGCCAGAAGAGACATGTTTTTGAAATTAGAGAAAGAGAAGGAACGTAGACTGATTGAAGAGGAAACTAAACGTCAAGAACAAGAGAAACACAATCAATTGTTGAGACAGAAGGAAGATGAAGATAAATTGAAACAAGTTGAAGAAGAAACCAAACGAGTTGAAGAGGAAAAACAAAGGTTAACCAATGCTAAGTTAATCGAATCTGTTCCTCTCGGATTGAGGTATCTTCCTGTAACTGCTCCTACTGAACCTGATCAAATCTTACCCTATGGTCCCGTCTATATTATATGCATGAATGGAGAACAATATGTAGTTGACTTGCAGATGTTGCTATTAACTTCGATGCATCCAAAAATTATAGCAAAAGACTGTAAAGACCCTATAGTTGCATCCACCAATGATAAGTCCAAGTTGTGGAATCTCTTTGCCCCATTAATCGGGGCCAAAACTCCAGCTACTTTGCTCACACCAGACTTGCTTGATAAAGGGTATCAGCAATTTCAAAATCTCGACATCAAATTCTTGAAACTTGAATATACCAAGCAATTTATCCAAGCCAACTGTCCCTTGGCCCACAAGGTGTTTTTTGAAACCGAGAAATTTGTAAAAGTAGACTTCAGCCATCTCAACCAGTTCTATCCTACTGAGCGTACAAACAAGTTGAAAGAAGAAGAGACGGTCAATTTCGAATCAATGGGGACATTTGTTCCATATGCCTTTAGACATCGTCCTGATTTACTCAAAGCAGTCCGCGAAGCTAAACAGAAGTTGTGGTGATTGTATTAATAGTGTATAGTAGATTGTAACATCGCACTGAAAATTATTCAAGATGAGCTTATCCAAGTATGTCTATAAAATATGTATAAATATTCAATACTAATCTCTAGAGTATCACGATCCTCTTTATTTGATTCCAATACCCCTGATGAAGAAGTTTACGTCCCAGATTTAGATTTGGAAATTGTTCAGGTGGATACCGAAGAAGTACAAAACGATGAGAATCCACAAGAGTTTGATTTCCCGTTATTTTCATTCGGTGCTGCCCCAGTGCAAGAAGAAAGGGGCAGAACTATAGCACAAGCTAAGGTCACTTTAAGGGAAGCATCTGAAGAGAGAATTAACAATGAACGTCCTTCTAGTTACTACTTTGCCCAATACGATGATGATGAAAAAACCCAGTTTGATTTATCTGCCGTCACGGGACAAGATATATTGAATCAAGTGAATATGACAAGAGCCTATAAAGATATTTTTAGTCATAGGATTCTCGATGTTGGTGAATATAATAAGAGGATTGACCGAGAGACACAAGCACCTAAGCGAAAAAGACCGGGGAAAAACCAGAGGAAAAGTAAGATTGAGAGTCAAATACGTCAGAAGCAAAGACGCCAAGTTTACAAATTACTTGAGGAAGAGAAGGAACGGAAATTAATGAAGAAGAGATTTCATAAAAGAGGTGGTAAGAAGAATAAGAAGAAGACAGTGGATGTGTAAGTATTTAGGTAAATAGTAATGACTGACGAATGATAAAGGGTTTGGCCCAAGCTCTGGTCTCACGGTGCCAGGCCTCACAGGCCCCTCGCACCACAAGGCTCACCAGGCTCACAAGGCTCGCTGAACCAACATGAACGAGCTCGAAGACTTCGAAGCATTTTTGACCCCAGACTTTAATGCATATAAATTCTCCAATGATCTCCTCCTTGCCACCAATGATCATGATACTTCGGAAATCGATATAGATACAAGTATTAAACGATTAAATTTCGATATTGACGAAGTTGAAAAGAGAACCACTGCAATCTCATCTTCAAACTACGACAGTCTCGTATCAAATTTTAATGATATTGATACCACAAATAAACTTATAAAACAAAAGATCACACCTCTGATTGAAAGAGCTATGGCCACTTATCAAAACATAAAAACAGATATAATAGATCCATATGACGAAGCTACTAAAATGAACATTTCATTGAAGAAAGTTCACACAACATTAAATTTACTTCGAGTGAGTAATTTCTTCTTTCTTTTAGTTCTGCAAATTGAAGATGTGGAAAAAAGTATTGAACTTGAAGATAACAAAAATCATACAAATTTAGTCAAGTTGGCAAAGTTACATACTCAAATATCTGATGTCTATGGATCAGTGCACTCTGATGTACCAATTGTTTCTATAAAGATGATAAGAGATTATCAGTCAATTCATAATGCCAAACATCGGAAATTGATTAATGACTGTGTTGATGTGATAATTAATGAATTTGGTCATAATACCACCTTCAGTGTATCGAATTCTAAATTACAACAAAGTCTCATTGCATATTACATTTTACAGGGAAAAAAATTGGTAGAAACCGTTGATCTGGCAACACTTGTCAAACATGTCAATGTAGTCTCAAACCAACTTGCAAGATCATTGCAATCCCCTAGAAATTTTGGGGTGGTGTTGCAAGAAACCAGTACATCTACCAGTGATTTCGTCTCTAAACTTACAAAGATACTTCATTCTTGCGAGATTGTCCAGTACGACAAAACTTTCACTTTATTAGATGTAGTACTCGAACAGTTAAACGTATTATCATTGAGTGAGTTATTCTGGTCCAGATTGTCTGATAAATTTAAGAGAACTGTAGCCTCTACAATGGCTAGAGGAGGACCAATTGCAAAGAATTTGAAAAATTGTCATGAATCAATAAGACAATCGATAAATGAAGTTTTTGAACCGGAATCTACTCCTTCAATTACCTTCATTGAAGCTGTAGAGTTGATTAATCGGGGACGTAAATAAGGAATTGAAAATGTATATTTAGATTAATTGTTTTATTGACTAACTCTAGTTTTTAAAGTATTCAAAAATTCTCTGTAAGCTTGATCATTACCAGATTTATCTTCAACTAAACAGCTGGTAGCCCACATTCTTAATGCCATCAAATCACGTTGAGTGGAGATTTCCATTGGTTCATGAGATGATCCACCAATCACCACGTACAAATTCTTCCAAGTGATTTGGTCTTTTTGTTCTCTTAATTTACCAATGATTTGACGTACTCTGTAATTGAATTCAGATTCTTCAAATGAGAATTCAGGTAATTGAGTCTTACCAAATGGAATAGAGTATAAGTTTTGAGTACCAAATAAGTCTTCAACTAATCCAGGTACAACATCACCAGAAACCCATAAGAATAATTCAGTACTATTATCGATCAAATATAATCCATAATTTTCCCAACTAGTTCTTGAATCATTGATAGGTTCAGGTAATAAGATGTCTGTTGAAGTAACAACTTCTTCTTCTCCAGTTTCAGGGTTAACTTGAGTAACTTCTTGAGGTAATCCACATCCATCAACCATATCATGTAAGGAGTAAACTGTTGGATAGATGTATTTGATCAAATAAGGAATTGGTAAAGTAGCCAAATTGTTTAATGCAATTGCTCTGTGATCAGCTGGAACTTTTTCACCTCTTAAACCTATGTGTTTGGTTAATGAGAACAATAATAATGGTAACATTCTCAAGTTTGTTGATAATTGCAATGGAGATGATCCTGAAATGTTACCAGCGACCAATTCTTTCTTGTATACACTTATCATATCAACCAAAGATTTGATTAAAAGTTCTCTTGCATCAGGTAATGAATGACTCAAACCTTTTTCAACTGCTTTATGAGTAAAGTAATTGACAATAGCCAATTGATCAGCCGAAGCAAAGATATCACCCAATTTATTTGAAGTTGGAATGGCCAAATTAAGAACTCTGATTCTTCTCTCACCAAAATGAGTCGAATGTAATACAGCAGCTTGGAAATATACAACAGGTTTTGTTATGGTCTCTTCAATAGATACTTCGATGATATAACTTTGGTCTCTTGGGAATGTAGGGAAAGAACATAAATCAGATGATCTATTAAAGAAGTTACCATAAAATGCACTGCCTCTAAGACCTGAAGAAGATCTAACCCTCAAAACTGCTTCTAATGCAATTTCCATTGATAAATGTTCACTTAATTCCTTAGATAATTTAGTTACATCTTCAGCAGTAGTTGCAGACCAAGCAGGATAGAAATGAGTTTGACCAGCGGTATAACGAGGTAAGTTTGATAACGTAGCAATATCTTGATATTTACTTGAAGTTAAAAACAAATCAACTGTAACTTGAGCTGAATTACATTCTACAGCAAAAGATTTATAGAATTTATCAGCAACGGATAATAAAGTAGCTGATTCTTTTGGTTTACCTGAATGTTCTTCAACTCTAACTGCTAATTTACCTTCACCTAAGTTTGGTAAAGTTGCAGCAAATCCAATGACTTTACCACCAATTGAACTAATCAATTTATGACCGGCTTTCAAAGCTGGACCTAAAGCGAGATTTGTGTTGGCAGTACCTTCGAAGTAAGTTGGGAAATCGACCAATAATTTTTCAATGGCAGGTCTATTTTCTTCCAAATTGACCAATAAACTATCAGGAGAAGGTAAGAAAGGTTCATCAATATCAGATACAATCATCATTTCAACTCCTTCAAGTCCTTCATTAAACTTGAAATAATGAAAGCTTGAATCTACACCTATAAATGCCACTTTGGTAGTTTTCTTTTCGTTTGGAATTCTATCTAAACTTTCCAAAATAGTTCTGGCAACTGTGGCAGTTAATCCACTGTTCATAGCATCTGCCGATACATCAATTAAGAAACAGTAAACACATGGAGGAGGGCTTCTAGCCAAATATTCTTTTGGTGCAATTAATTCACTTACAGAGTAATTTAATTCGGGTCTATCATAGAAATTCTTGGTAGTACCAGTTAATTCATCAAATGTGAACCCCATTGGGATATCATTCAATAAATTACATAAATTACATCTCCATCTTTTACCTTGATCAGTTAAAGTGATAAATGGATTAATATATGATCTACAACGACGACATCTACTAATAATGGTATCTTTTGAAACCTGGACGTTTTCTGATTCATCGTGAAGGGCAATATAAGGTCTAACCACCAAAGCCATTGGCAATTTTGATTTTTTCAATAAGGCATTATTGGTTGGGATAACGTTCAAAGTACTACGGAAATAATCTGGAGTGGCATTGGCAGTTTCAGAATTAGGAATAACCGTAGCATCAGGTGGGAGAATAATTGGAGGTGGTGGTAAATTTAAATCACTGATTGAAGGAGGTAATTCTCTGATTAAGTCAATTGAGTAGAAATCATTCAATGGTAAAGCAGCGGGCGTAGAAGTTGGTGGAGCGGCCGCAGCACCACCGTAGTTACCGTAAGCTGGGGTACCGTAATTTTGGGCACCTCCGTAGAATGGTTGTTGAGGAGCACCGCCAACTGGAGCACCCACTGGAGCACCACCAACGGGAGCTGGGACCCCTGGGACGGGGACGCCCGAGACTGGGGCACCTGGAGCCGGTTGTTGGAAGTAAGGACTTGCTTGGGGTTGACCTGGAGCAGCAGGAGTACCAGGACCGACGTTCAAGGTTTGGAATTGATTCGATACTTGGTCTACACCATAAGGTTGTGGCGGTACATTAGGTTGTTGAGGTAAAGGGTTTGGGGTGAAACCTGGTTGTTGGAATTGACCTTGAGGTTGAACAGGAGCCACTGGAGTTGAAGCGTACTGAGGTTGTGGATAAGCTCTTCTTTTGGACATTGGGGCCACGAATGTTGATTTAGTGAAAAAGTGCGATTACGTGGCGGGCGAGGTGCGTGGATGGTTGGAGAGAGAACTGATGTGCGAAAGAGCTGAGGTGAAAGGGCTAAGTGTGAGGTGCGAAAGAGCTAGTGTGAGCGCGAAGCTAGCATAGGAGGCGATTGCTGATTGCCGGTTCGCCAGAGCGCCAGAAGCCAGAACGCCAGAACGCCAGAGAGCAATTGTTTATTTCTTTCGACTTACAGTTGAATAATGCAACTTCATGTTATGTCATCTTCCTTGTATGTAATTTCTTTCGCCTCTTGTCACTATTAACAGTAATATTACTTCTCCTTATATTTCTACTTGCAGCGATCTCATGGCTGCAAATTTCGCGAGTGCCATATCTGCAGCGGGAGCAATATTAACTACCGTAGCACAGGCCAACCTCAGCCAAACTCAGCCAAACTCAGCCAAACTCATTCACTTGCCCTCTTAATCCTCTCACCTGTACATCACACCCCTTGCATGAGAATAAAGTCAAAAGTAAAACCCAATCGCTAACACACTACTCAATCTAGAACTACGTGAGATCCATTTCAGGTGCAACGCATCTTGCGAAAAATATTATGTGCATGAAATTAGCCAAATTAAGTTTGAGGTTATTAAAGAGACAATTTAACCGATGGGTAACTGTTTCCAGTACCATATCAACTTTTATGTTTAGTGATCAATATATAACATATCATTCATAAACAACAAATAACACCCCACGGAATTATGGGCAGAGGAAGAAACCCAATGATGTCAATAGATTGACATGGCTTATTCGGGAAGTCGCATTACTTATTCCACCACAGAGGTGCATTGTTGTGAAAATAATATGTAGTCGCACGAATACCATCAGACATCTGGTCACACCAAGGCAGTAGAAAAACAAGTCAAACAACAAGATGGATATTGTAAACTGTTAGGAACTACGTATATAAATCATATACACTATATATAAAACTTGATTAAAGCCCCGTGGAGCAATATAGCCTCGAGTAAAGGGGGTCTGGAATCCGCTCCAGGGTTCTAAATATCTGTATAAACCGGGGTAAAAAAAACCATTTCCAGGCCGCGATCGACGCTGCCTGAGCTAATTTCGCAGCATTGGCAACTTTGCCTATAAAAGTATAAATAAATCTCATTTCCCACTTTTACTTTAATAATGACAGATCAAAAATCAAATTCATTATCTGATAAACTTCATAAAAGAAGTGTTTCATCTTTTAGTTATGATCCTGAAAAGCAATTAGGTGAAACTCAAATCCAAATTGATGAAATTGATGAAGATTTCAAACAACCACAATCAAAAAAATTGGATATAATTGTTTTTGTAATTACATTAATTTTAACGGGAACAATTGTTAATTTTTTCATCATATCAAAATCCCTGAATGAAAATCAAATATCTTCAAGTTTAGGTAAAATGTTTGGTCTGAAAACACAAGATGTCTACACCAGTCAAGGAATTGAAAAATTATTGGATGTCAATAATATTGATGGAACTATTGAAGAATGGGATAAATTGGCAGGAGAAATGCAACAACCTCAAAAAACTGATGTTTTAGATGATGTAGACAATCTTGATATGGATGATGGAACTTCAGATATTACGGCTCAAAAAGATTTGGCAGAAATTCTCTCAATCAACAATATTGTCTTGTTGGTTAATGATGAAAATTTAACTAAACAAGAGAAGGCTAAACAAATGTTATTTTCATTGAAAATGACTCCTGAATTAAAGACGGTTGATATTAAAAAACACCCCCATTATCAAAAAATTAATGGTTATTTAAAGACTGTTAAAAACCGCATGAAAGAGACTAGTGTGAGCGACTTCAGTGATTCTGACGACATCCCGCGCCTTTTCATTGAGGGTATGCCAGTGGCAGGGTACGACGACATTATTGACAAATTTGAGCAAAATGAACTCTGGCAGTTTCTCTCAAAAATTGGTCAAAAATCCATTAAATTGGAATTGTAAGATATGTAGATTAGGTTAGGGGTATAGGTAAAAAAAATAACTCCGGGTTGTGTTAAAAAAATATACTGTAATCCACGGCACTGATTTATTTTTTGAGGTGTAGATCTCTAATACCAAATGGGGCCACATCTGCAGCGTCTTGCAGAGCTCTGAGCCTTGCCAATCTGAGCCTGTGAAACTAATGAGTTCGGCTTCCCAAAACGTCAAGTGTGGGGGGTTAAATATATTTTTTTTTATACTATTTACCATTTTGCTTACTATTTCTAAATGGGTCGGCTCGGGTAATTGCCGTTCCCGCCAAGGAATCGCAAGCGACTAAAAAAACTATTTTTTTATGCTAAAATTGGCTGTGTCCTGCATGCAATTGGCAGGTTTACGGCTATGGCTTATCTGTAATACTCCCAGCTACACCGAGGCTCTTGACTGTTTGAATGCTGGTGCTTATTGTGCCCCGTGGTCGATCGTATTTGGCAGTTTGAAACACCCAACAAGAAGGGATTATGAATTTCGGGTATTATTGCCTAGAAATCAAGCATCAAGGGTAAAACACGATTTCACAATATGTTTATTCCTTGGAATGTATGCTTTTGTATATGTCTTTCCTCTAAAATGTAGCTAGTGTTAAAGTTTATTATGCAAGTATACTTTTAAATAACTGCAATGGGGTTTAATTTAAAGGGATTTGAAATTTACTGTCGTTCGTAAATGTTAGATAAGTGTGCTCTAGACTCTTAATTGTAGATTTAATTCTTCTTGTGTGTTTTTATTACGTACTGAAGAGAAGGGGAGATTGAATATTGTGGTGTCTCATGCCGATTTTGGAGTGAAAAGTCAAGCTTTTCATCAGTGGAGGAGCATGTTTTCTGAAAGAGGTTAAGTGTTGAAGAGCTTTGGCAGGTATTACTTTGTAGCCCCAAGAACTACCTAATTCGGAATATTAAGTCAGCAGATATCAGATTCTGGATAGCAAAAAGCGGATTTGTAACTTTTTGCAGCAATTGAGATTACAGTTTTCAGAAATCCTGAATTACTCAAAGCAATCTTCTGAATTACCCAAGAGGGCAATCTCGGAGTACTGGTAGTTAATCCGTGATAATAGCTAAGCCGATCGTAGCACCCATGGTTAAGTGAAGATCCAGGGAACATAATCGTGCATTAATACACAAATCTACTATACACAACCAGCTAAACCTACTGAACCCCTAATGTGACACAAAGCAATAAGAAATATGCAAACTACCTAATTCTCTAATACCACTCTCTAAGCTATACGCCTTTATGAAATGACACCCAATCATAGAACAAAAGGCCCATACACCCAATCATAGAGCAAAAGGCCCAGACACCCGATAACCTTAGAGAGCCAAAGGCCCGGACACCAGTACAACCTCATTACATCATCATTCGATGCGCTAAACGCACAAGATTCAACTGCGATGAGCTCAGACTTTTCCCAATTTATTGAGCACTTAGATTTATCAGATGACAATTTTGACGAAAAATTAAAAGTCCTTGGAACCATAGTGTCCACTACCAGTTCTTCTCCGGAAGAAAGAGCCCAATTTCATCGTTTTACTCCAATTTTTCAGAAATTGATTGTCCCCAGATGCGATGACATTGAACATTTACGTCTTCTTCGTGGAGTGCTATTTATTCTTCGAAATTTAGCAGCAGATGAGTCCAACTGCATAGAAATACACGCAGTTGTATCCAGCTTGGTACAATTTCAACAAAAAGTCCCCAACGTCAACTCCCTTTACGAACCAACGCTTATAGCCTACTACCAGATTCTCGGTAATGCTACCAACTTTCAACAACCACAAATTGTTTCAGCACTTCCCAACGTCGAGTTGGGGGAGAAACTCATGTTGCCGGTCCTCGTAACGTTGGCAAACCTCAGTAGAAATGACAGTAACATCGTAGACATTTTGAACCTGCCATTCATGAATAAAATTTTCACCATTGGATCCACTGACTTGTCGGAAGCTGATAAACTCAAAGTCACCATCTTGGAGAATGCAGTATGTCATGAGAGTTTTGGCAACTGGCTTGACCCCAACGAGAAAATATTGAAGGCCTGCCAACTTGTGATAACTTCCAAGGAAGACTGGGATAATTATCAGCTCATAGGAATACTTAGTTGGGTTTTTGACTTGTACAAGCAGCTACATGAGTCGGCGATGGTGTCATTGGATGCAAAGGATTCCTCCCAATTACAAGCCATACATCCTCAGCTTTTGGTAGTTATAGATTGCATAAGTGAACTAGCTAAATTCAATATTGCCAAAGACTTTTTAATCAATTATAAAGCAATTGAATATTTCATTCCCTTGTTACGTAAAGTTCACGAGACCATTGAGCCTGTCAATATGACCAAGAAAATAACCCAGGATATCGAATTTCCTCATATCAAATCAATTCTTATAGAGATTGTGTCCTACTTGGCATTTGAGAATTTTGAAATGCAAGAGAAAACTCGGGAATTACATGGAATTGAAATAATTTTATCAAATTGTATTATTGATGATGGGAATCCGTTCATTAAGGAGAGAGCCATCATTTGTCTTAAATATTTACTACATAAAAATCAAGGTAATCAAAAATTGGTTGCATCACTTGAAGCACAAAAACAAGTAGATAATGATGTTTTAGAGCAAGCAGGTTATCAAGTTAAAGTTAATAATCAAACTGGGAAATTAGAAGTGGTAACCAAAGATTAATAACCTAAAATTTCGGTAATTTTACCCTTCACTTTCTCCAAAGATGGTTCATTGATCAAAACGATTCTCTTTGGTTTAGTAGCCAAAGATTTTAATTCATTTGGTAAAACATCATTTTCAAATGAATAACCTGGGATTTCTCCCAATGCTGCATTAACAACCTCAGCAAATTTAGCCGGATGAGCAGTTGATAATGATATATAGTTTTTGTTAGAGTCTTTAGCGATGAATCTTAATGAAGTTGCAATACCAACAGCAGTGTGAGGATCCAAAACATACTTATTACTAGAAGTTTCGTAGATGTTTTTGATAGTATCTTTAGTTTGTTCATCACTAACGGTTTCTGAATCGAAATCTGCTTTGGCAGATTGCCAAACTTCAGGTTGAGCGGTGATGGAACCAACAGATTTCAATTTATCCATCCAATCACTTATGATTGTACCAGCTTCATTATCGTTTTTAGTGACATTATTTCTTACCAAATACCATAATAATCTTTCAAAATTTGAAGAGATTAAAATATCCATGGCAGGTGAGTAAGTAGCTCTAACATCACCAGATTTCTCGTAACGACCAGTTTTTAAGAATCTATCTAAAATGTTATTGTCGTTGGTTGCAATGATCAACTTTTCAATTGGTAAACCCATTTCTTTAGCATAGTAACCGGCTAAAATATCACCAAAATTACCTGATGGAACCACAAATCTGACTTCTTTGTCACTCTTCTTCAATACTTGGAAATAAGAGTAGAAGTAGTAAGTCATTTGAGCCAAGATTCTAGCCCAATTAATCGAGTTAACTGCACCAACATGATATTTTTCATTGAATTGTTTGTCACCAAAAACCTGCTTGACAATATCTTGACAGTCATCAAAGGTACCCTTAACTGACAAAGTATGAACATTAGGGTCTTCAACAGTAGTCATTTGTTCTTCTTGAATTGGAGAGATTCTACCAGTTGGATATAAAATGAATACATCAACATCTTTCTTACCTCTTAAACCGTAAATGGCAGCACTTCCTGTGTCACCAGATGTAGCACCAACAACGGTGATTTTTTCTCTGGTAGAATCATCAGCAGATTTCCCCTTATTACGACGTTGTAAGAAGAATTCAAATAAGTTCCCAACAAATTGTAATGCAACATCTTTAAAAGCATAAGTAGGACCGTGGAAGAGTTCAAGAAGGTATAAATTTTTAGACTCATCGAGGACTTCAACAGGAGTAACATCATCAGCTCTGAAAGTGGAGTAAGATCTAGTAATTAAATCTTTTAATTCTTCATCATTAATATCATTTGTGTCAATGTATAATCTCAATATGTTGAACGCTAACTGTTGGAAAGACAAATTTTTCCACTCATCTATGAACCCGGTGGGCAAAGATGGGATTGAAGATGGAACGTAAAGACCACCATCGGAGGCCAAACCTTCCATGATAGCATCTTCGAATGATACGGCTTGATCTTGTTTAGATCTGGTTGATCTGTAGACTTTAGAGGACATGAGTGAAAAATTTGTGAGTCAGAATGAGAAAGCGGTACCGGAGCAGAGGCCGGTAGTAGGCGTGCAGGGCGAGTGCCACAGGGCCAGCGCGCCAGCGCGAGAGAGGGCCAATCTTAGACACTGCAGACACAGCTGCGATGCCCAGACACTGCTATTGAGACCTCTGCGAAGCCTGCGAAGGTCTGCACCGCTGCATTAACGCACAGTCCTTGTTTGATATGTACAGAAAAGTCTCTTACAGACTATTTTCTACAAAAGACTTTTCTCCCATAATAGAGAAAGGGTACGCTGGTGTGTCACAATGGAGACAAAAAGCTTTGAAAACCTCCAGTGAACTGTCTGAAAACACTGAGGTTGAAAAATCTGAAAAATCTGAAAAACTCCTGCAACTGTCCCTAAAACCAATTATCGACCAATTCAATGGGGTTTCTACCACCATAGGTTATGGGTCAGGAGTTTTCCCTCAAAATGGGTACACCAAAGCCCAAAAACCCCAGATTGATATGGTGCATGTGGTAGACAACACTGAGAAATTTCACCGTCAAAACCTCAAGAGATTCCCAGGCCATTATTCGGGTTTAAAATATCTTGGTTTAGGTGCTATAGAGTATATACAAAACATAGGAGCTGGGATTTATTATAATCCATTTGTAGAGATGAATGGGGCCATGATTAAATATGGTGTTATGGCGACTAAGACTGCTATTAAAGACATTGTTGAATGGAAACATTTATATATAGCGGGAAGACTTCAAAAACCGGTTAAAATTATATCAACCAGTTCAGAAATTGAACAATTAAATAGTTTAAATCTCTATAATGCCGCTGTGGTTTCAATTTTATTAATTGATAAACCATCATTCACCAAAACACAATTATATGAAACGATAACTCTGTTATCATATTTAGGTGATCCTAGAATGCAAATTGGAGGTGAAAATCCTCATAAGGTTAAAAATATCGTTTCCAAGCAGCTTAAAGAATTTGATAATATTTACGAACCAATTTTATCATTTATGCACCATAGTAGAATGATAATTTTTACTGGAGATACAATCTCGGTTGTAGCTACTGTTAATGAAAAGATCAAACTTTTGCAGCAACTACCAATTAATTTTCGGCTAAATTTTATCCCATTAACCAATAATCAAGATTTAGCAACTTTAGTTGCTTCCAATAAATTACCCAACGCAATTAAATCTACATTAAAAAAAATTGTTTCAACTCCATCCTTAATTCAATCTGTTAAAGGTATATTTACCGCTGGGATCTACAAGTCCGTAACTTACGTCATCCAGAAAAGACTCAAGTATACCCAAGGTTGATCAGGGGTTTGTAACCGGGACTAAAGATCTACTTGGTCCATTATCCTGATTTTGCATGTCTCGTCCGGCCTTTTTTTTTACTTTCCGGAAAGAGTAAATTTAATTTCTGGTGTCTCACAATTTACATACTACGATAAAACACTTTATAACTGGGGTTTTTGCTATTTTAATCATTTTATTAGCTATTTGCATATTTTAAAATATAGTATCTTACCAAAAAAGACACTTAAGGTAATTCAAGGTCTATTAGTTTAAATTTAATTATCGTCAAAAATATATATATTTATGGAATATTTAAGGGGAACACTTTTCACCGTTATTTAGTTGAAACGGTATTTAGCCTATTATTTCATGCGCTAAATTATAACTCCGACAACAATCAAATTAATCAATTAATACGGCGAATTTTATGTCTGGTTCGTCAAACTAACATGAATTATAGTCAGGATGACAAATAAACCATACATGAAAAAAGACACGAAAAATTAATTCGAAGGAAAAAATTCATTGTCTTCAAAATCAACAATCAAATACAAAATTAATTATACAGTAAATGTTAGTCGGACTGAGTGTTTCACATTCCTATGAGCAATTGATTGTATAGTTGGTGGCGTGCTAAAATTTGAAGCCCTGAGAACGATCGGCAGACGCATCTCAATTTAATTTATGCATAATTTGATGCATGTATATGTGCGCGGATGCATAGAACCTTACCAAAATATTGCTAGCTAAGTATATCTTGTATTACAATTAAAAAGTCATTATATTCTACTTACGTGAAAACCGTTTATCTAAGATTTTTAATGTTTCATTATCATCATTTCTATTAGGTGGACTATTAGCTCCCATTCCCCCCAAATTCGTACTAAGTGGTGGTGGTGCTGGGTTACCGAGATACGTTTGCGGTTCGTGTGTAGTTCTCAGACGGGGAATGCTGGGGAGTTGTATAGAAGAAGTCATTGGTGTACTACCAGGGGAAATGTTACCGGGTGATGTTGCTGGTTGTCCTTGTGGTACAGAAATCGGACTTAATGTAGGGAGCGATGTAGGTATATTTGTAGTTCTTGGTGCCACAACATTGGTTGGTGGAGCGTAAGTGTAAACGTGAGGAGGTGGTTGTGGAGGAGAAGCTGGTGAAGTATTAGCCGGTCCCGAAAATGAAGATGGGCCTGAAGAAGGAGCAGATTGAGGTTGGCTTACGGGCGTAGATGCAGCGGTACCTGGCTGAGTAGCAGAAGCTGGAGCAGACGACAGATTTGGTGGATAGTAGTAACCCGGCACCATTGGATACTGGTAGTAAGACTGGCGGTATTGTTGAGGAAATACCATTCCTGGTGGAGGATACTGGTATGCCTCGTTACCGGCCATCGGTACTGGCACTGAGCCAGGAGCAGACGTAGGCATATGGGGGCCGGGGCCGTGGCCGTGGCCTGGCGTGGGCACTGGTACTGCAGCCGGTGCTGAAGTTGGAGCCATATAACCCTGTTGGGTCCTAGGAGGGTACACTGGATAGTATGGAGTGTAAGTAGGATAAATAGACTGAGGAGCATCATCATAATTCAGATATTGATCATAGTATAATAAATATTCCTGGTAAATATTACCGTTTAATTTTAAGTCTTTTAACATAGCATCGTCAGTTGGTACTGGTACCTCATTATCATTTTCGTCTTCTTTATAATACCCTATTAAATGCAATTTTTCATGCTGTTTAGTGGTTAAACTAAAACTTTGTTTAATTAATCCATTCTTTTTAACAGTGGTCTTATCTGAGTCAAGTTCTTTATATATAAGAAATGGCCCTAACACCTTTGATGCGGACCAATTCTTACCATCGGTCCACCTCTTCATACCACACTCAGTTTCGTTCCAAGCGAACACCGTATTTGGAGCAATAAATTCTCTTTCGAGTCCATTTAATCTTCTTTTTATTTTCGGAAGGTATCCGAGTCTGGCTCCTTCAAGTACCAATAAAGCATCTTTTAATGTTTTAATTCTACCATTATAGGTTTCAATTTTTACATTATTAGAATGATGATTAAATTCTGGAATTATATACATTAAATCTTGATAAAGGTTTCTTGGTCTGTTTGGTGCTTGGGTTCTAATGGGTTTGAATTGAGGTTTATGCACCTGAGGTTTTTCGATTTTTCCGGTAATGATGAAGGTTTTTTTATTAGTGATATGGGACAGTATGCTGCCAAAAAAAAAGGATAAATTTATTCAAAGAAAATTTGGGATTGAATTGTTTTACTTTAAATAATATTTTTAATAAACAGGGGGTTGCAATTATTTAAGTAACGGGTTAGGTACGGAAATATTGATCTTCTTGTATTAATGGCCTGTGTGAAGGTTGGTGTTTTTTATTTTATTTTTTTAATGCAAAAAAAAATTAATTTTATATTAACCTGGAAAATTTCTTTTTTCACTTTTAATTTTTCCTTTAAAAATAACTGGTTTGGTTGAGTCCTGCGTATACAATGATTAACCTTGTTGTAAATATAGATGTATTGCTTATATGGGTTTGCTCAAATCTGTGTCTGATGGTTATAATCAATGTTTAATACACGCTTATGACAACTAAACAAGGAAATTTTTATTTTAACAAATTAAACCGTTGGAATTAAAACAATATTATCACTTACCTAGGTGAATAGGGGAATAAAATGATCTACAATAAAATCAATTGAGTTAAAATTGGAAAAAACACTAATTTAGGGAAATAGCTTTTTGTATTTATAGTAAATTATTGATTCTGTATGGTCTATAAAATCTTTCGGGTCATAGTTTACGCCAATACAACAAACTGGTTTTATTTTTCCTTTTTTTCTTCGTATTTAATTGCCTTGAGGCTTGATTAACTTCACCGGGTTATTTTTCAAGTTGAAGGTTCATTGTTTATGCAATTTTATGTGCAACGCCCACTACCTTTCACTTAAAAAAGCACCTTTACAGTAACTTAAGGCGTCGTCATTGATTTTCGAGAAGAAAAAAAGATCGCATGATAAGTTTAGATTCTGGCATATAATTCCGAACTTGTGCATTTTAACCCCTGCTGCACCTATGAAGTCAATACTTTCGCATGAGCGGTCACATGTCCAATTATTTTTTATTATGCAATATTAATATCATTCTAGTGGCTTTCACCTACCTGCAATACTACTACCCCCCCGTCGGGATCTTACCGCGCCTCCCATATTGCATCACTCACGCTTAAACTTTTCGTTTTAAATTTTCAAACCGTTTATTTACTAAGTTAGGTCAATGCATTGAATTAATCTATTATGTACTAAACTTTTTTCGCTATAAAACGTATGATTCATACAGAATATCTCCGTTCATTATACTTAATTCAGGTACTTATTATTTCAGTACAACAGTATTTTCCTGTCACTTGAATTTATTATTTTGTCATGGTTTCCCCCCACCGATAAGCAACATTGATCATCAAAAAAATAGCTGCTAAATCTCTAATTTGAATTCCTTTTTTGAGTCTACAAACATTATTTTGTTAACCTTCCTCATCATCACTTCCGTTTAGGAAATCAGTCAATACAAACTGGTTATTTTTCTACTATGCGCAGTCTAAATCTTAAATCGTTCGTAACATTTTTAATTGCTACAATATTCTTATTGCTAAATACTTCAAGTGATTATGATCAAGGAAACCCGTTCAACTCATGAATAGTCGTATATCATACGATAGATAGTGATGAATGATCGAGATATTTGGAGTCCGCCCGAATCATAGCCCTCATTGCATGTAAAAATAAAATAAAAAATAAAAAATAAAAAACGAAATAACCCTCTTTTATTTTTACCTACGCATTTATTCTTAAAGGGTTGTGACTTCAACAGTTCTTTCCCAATTACAACATTCTCAACTGAAAATTTACGGCATTCCATTAATTACAAACGCGTCTTTCATAACTATAAAATTTCTTTTTCGGATGAATTATTCTTGTTTGATCAGCATTTCGGATTTATAGTAATTAGACTTAAAACTTTATTTGACCCTTGGTAGATGAACATGTCTGATCTAAAGTTTAACTATATGATTTCAAACAGAAAAAATCATCAAGATATTTTCTGTTTATGCCTTTTAGTAGTATTCCAGAAATAAAATACAATGGCCTAACAACAAACCCGAACGTTTCTTTCTATTGTTTAAAATATACGATCTTTATTGTTTTGATCACCTGTGAGGTGTACTAAATATGCATTCCTATTGTTTTATTTCCCAAAAGAGAAGATGGTATGGTCGGGGCGACTCGCGCATGCAGCACTTTTACGATGCAAAACTGTCAATACCAGACTTGTAATCTCCTATTTGCTACTTACTTCAAACTAAAATATACACTTGGTTCGCTAATGCCATATCTTGTTTTTTTAAGGATAATCACACTTTGAACAAGTTCAAAAGATGATTTGATTGAACCATGTTTTAGGTGAAAATGTGTTTTGTTTTTCACAATGAAATGAAATCTTCGTATCGTGTTAGGTTAGGCAATCTAGACTTTTCTGTATCCAGAGTTAAGTATTTTTGTAATAATTTTCTAGGTGATTTCATTCAGAACATTCTGGGAAACTGAAACACACTTTGTAAATTACACCTAAAACATCTTAACCTTTAAGTGAAAAAATTCGATACCAATCTGGTAACTTGACACAGTATACCACTTTGGGTTAGGAAGAATCTATCCAAAGTGGCTGATCCCTTCTACTTCTTGCATAGATCACCCCTCCCAAGCGCATGAAGATATTTTTTTTGCAACCAGCAGAAATAAGGAATTCCTTTAACAAAAAAATTGGCACATACAAACTCTCCTACTTCTGCTCTAATACTGTTTCAGTAGTATAGAATACATATCTTGACTGTAAATTACGAATTTTTCAATCAGTGTTACGAAAATGTAACTGGCGCTCTATATAGGTGTAAATACGATTTCCGCTTTCGGAAATGGCGGCCTCGTTCCGGGAACATTTTAGACGGAATTACAAACCCTGACCCTCAAGTCCGTTTGCAATTCAAAGTAAATGGTTTGTAGTGATTATTTCTTATGTCAAGGAAAATGAAAATCTTCCCAACAAATTAAGAATGTTGTCACCACAAGGAAAATAAATCGTCATTGAAAGCTAAATTAAAACGGTAACGGACCCGCCGATTCACCCAATTCCGTTAAAGGGAAAATCTTTACTATTGTATGTTAAGTAGTAGACGCATGGCTTCTCGGGTTTGTTTTACAGCCGACAATTTAATTTCTCACGTCTTATAGATTGTAAAGTTGGTTAATTTAAAGACCCTTTAATTATGATTAAACTTACGGGCTGCCCGATACACCGATGAATGATCTGCAGTAAGATCAGCAATCAGATCTACCGTAAATCTACCTCTATATTGGCTTGGGGTAATGGGTCGTGTGGCCAACACCAATTATATCAGGCGAATAATATTTAGCCGCTGATGACTATTGCTCGCCTGAGGACGACATCACTAATCTGATCACATTTTTCTTGTGGAAGCCCTTACGTTGTTCTTCGGCATTAGTGACCTCACCCAGTTTCATCTGTATTACCGCTTATTTTCTTTGGTCCAATGTGGAGATCATTACGTACCTCTCTCTTTATTCGTAAACCATTGCAGCCATCTCCCCGGCGTAGGCTCGCATACCTTTTTTGCTGTCCGATCCGCAATCACGGGTGTCTGGGGGTTTCTTCCTACGTGAGATGCGACAAACAAAATAGTCACTTCGCGATAATCGGTATGGCAAAGAGGGAATCCAATTCGGAAAGTGAATCTAAGGCTCCTATAAGGGGGCATCGTGTTAAAACTTCGAGTCAACAAGCCCAGCAAGATTTTCTTTCAAAATATATTCATTCAAATGGTCCTCAAGATAAGGTCAAAATTGACCCGTTAGATTTCACTCAATTTTCATCAGAAGAATTGAACCATTATTCAGCAAAGTATGGATTAAATTATCCCGAATGTGAAAGTTTAAAGTCTGAAATTTTGAACTCAGAAATTGGTAAAAAGACTTTGAGCTTCAAAAAGAAGACCAGAGGTCGTAGAGTGGAAAAGATTGAAAAATATGAGTTGGCGAGTGGAGTCAAACAGCATTTCTTAAGTTTACCAGTGAAGGAGAATGAAGTGATAACTAATTTTTTGTATAAGGTAAGGAATCAAGACAAGGACTTTAAATTGGTGTTTAAGTAATGAATGTATGAGTATGAATGATGATTTCAGATAACCATTGAGCTTTGTGAAGCAGGGTAAATTCCTGGGCCTGGTAAGTGTTTCGGTGCGTTCTGGCCTGCTTCCTTTATCGCTATACTTACTGAGGGCTATCTTTACTAAGTGGTATCCACACTGGTGCTATGCTCACTGGTTCTATTCTCACTGGTGCTGAGCACTCTTCAAGTCCTCTCCAGGCGGTGCGCTAGTACAGCCCACAATTCACTGCAACTACAAACCTCTTGCAATCTTATATCTTGCTTAACTACATACATTAAATTCTCCTGTCTTTAAATAGATAAATCATAAATTTAAACTATAAAATACCCCAGTACCCATGCGCAGAACTTCAACCAAATCTTCGATTTCCTTCGCACTCTCCAACTCGCCATGGAAACTTCCACCATTATATTCATTGCAGTTTTAGCAATTGCTTTTATCTTCTTAAGATGGCTAATTACTCCTATCCCTCATGCTGTACCTCATGAAGTTGAAGAAATAAGACGTTCCTTCCCGCAAGAGTCTAATGCGTCGACTTCAGCCACCGCATCCGCATCTTCAACCACCAATTCCACAACCAACAGAAGAGGTAACAGGGAAATAAACGACCTGATGATCGAGGTGGTTCAAGCCTTAGGTCCACAATTGACACCTGAACAAATACGTTATGATTTAGAAAGATCTGGATCTGTTGAAGCCACTGTGAATAGGTTTTTGGAAAATGGTGATTTACCTTTCCCTCCAGGCTACAGAGCACCAGCACCAGTCGTGGAGCAAAATCAAAATATCCCTCCAAGTACAGTTTCGTTGAATTTACTCGAAAAATATGGTATAGATCCTGAACAGTCTGTCATTGACCTGAAAGAGGAAAATTCTCAATCCTGGAGTTCAGATAAACTGGAGAGAAGTAGTAACTTGAATAAGAAACGTCAAGAAATGATATTGAATGCTAGAAAAAGATTAGCTCAACTGTTACAAAATGATGTATCAGATAAGTTTTAAGTTAAATATAAATTATCCAACAAGGGTAGGAGCCACCCGTTTTTTCTCCTTCTTCTTAAGAAGATTTACCACGGATGGCTGTGGTGATTCAGCTTCAGCTTCCGCTTCCAAATCAATGTAAGCAACCTCTTTCACCTCATCGTCATCTTGGACCTTCTCCTCTTTTCTCTGCTTTGTCTCTGGCACAGGTGCTTGTTTGGCCTCTGATTTTTTCTCAGAAGTTTGTGTACTCTCTTTCACAAAATCACCACTATATATACTGCCAAAGATGCCCAGATCAAAATTCACTACAGAACAAAATCCGTCGGCACTGCTTACTATTATACGTTGACCATCTTTATCGAATGCCAAGTCAGTGATTGTGGAATAATGAATATTCAGCACCATACCAAGTGGTTGCAAATTCACTGTATCGTAAACCACTATAGCATCTTGCGTTGCAACAGCAAAAACCATTTTATAGGGGAGCCTGAACACAGGGCTTATATCGACTGTATTCTGGTACACGACGGGAGAAAACGCAATCGCCACCGACAGTCGTTTTAGACCTGGTAAATGAGCTATTGGTTTGTTCAATGCCGACCTTATATATACATATGTGGTATTCACGTCATTATCATGCTCATCATCCCCGCTACGATATACACCAGCAGGTGTTATAAGCAAATTTCCATCCGGGGAGAAAGCAGGTCGACGGAAAAATGACTGGAGTGTCTCTGAATGGTATATCTGGGACGTCTTAGTTGTCTTATCATCATCGCCTCGGCTCAAACGACTAGAGGGTACCTCAGCTTTAGCAACTTTAGTAGACAGGGTCACAGCAAATGGAGAGAATCCTAGTTCAAATACACAAACACTTCTGTCAGCCAGCTGGCTCGCTATATATTGACCTCTAGGATCCCATGCAAGACCTTGAACATAATGGGAATGTTGAGTTATAGGAAGTACCATATTACCACCAGCAGACAAGTCGTAGATCCGCACAGTGTGGTCCATAGATCCAGCTGCAATGTATCGACCATCTGGAGACCAAGCTATGTCATAAATCTCCGAAGTCAGCAGCCTCAAGACCAACTTGGCCACCCACAGTTCAGATTCATCATCGTCATCGACCCCAAATTCCTTGATCAATGTCGGCAGAAGACTCCATATAACAACAGCACCATCGTCTCCTGCAGATGCAAGCATACTCCCATCAGGACTGAATCTTACTGAATTCACCGCTTGGGTGTGCTTGCGAAGCGTACTAAGATATTTCACTTGTGGCCCAAGACTCCAGATTCGAATATTGTTATCACCTCCACCCGTGGCAAGACGGGGGGATGGAGACTTACTGTCAATTGGTTGGAACGACACAGAATACACAGGCTGGTTATTATCGTGCCAGTGTACGGTAATGGTAGATGAGTTCATTAGCTAGTTTTCACTTCTTGCGACGCGTGAAAATCAGTACATTGAAGATATTGCGAAATGCGCTGGCGGGGCTCGAACCGGGGTACATATTCTACCAGCGAGAAATGCTAGCTAAATTCAATAAATGTACAGAGATGACTTTTGTTTGTGAGCTTGACTTAGAGATTGTCCCACCACTTTGCCATGACTTTGACTCCACTGCCATAACTTTGCCATAACTTTGACTCCACTGCCCCTACTTTGACACCAGCTCCCATGAAATGTGGTTGGTGCACTCCCTGCGGCTGGCTGTCTTTATCGGTTTCTCGCAGCTATCTCATTATCTATGACTTCCTATACCGATACTGAGGACGACATTCTGTCCTGGGATGAGCTTACAACAGATGATGAACTTCCAAGTCCTTCTTCTTTCGAATCAGGACTGCTTGCTGATGCTTATTTGAAATTCACCGACGAAAATCCCACCACTTATCATGTAGTAAAATATTTCCAAAATCTCCTCGAAGATAACGGCTTTATCTTCTTAGATGAACAACAGCCTCTCACGAAAAAGCAGGCAGATCAGTTGAACCGTGGTGGATTATTCTACACGATACGTTCGGATCTCACCATCTTACCGTTCGTGATTGGGGCAGACTGGAAACCAGAAAATGGAGTTGGTGCCGTAGGAAGCCACATCGATGCCCTCGCCATGAAATTGAAACCTACCAGTGAATTGAAGGATGTTGATGGATACAACATGTTAGGCGTGGCTTCATACAGTGGAGCCCTTAATAATCTCAGACTAGATAGGGATTTGGGAATTGGTGGTGGTGTGCTTGTTGAACAAGATGGGAAAATCGTGAGGAAACTAGTCAAATCTCCATGGCCTGTAGCCAAGATTCCCTCTTTAGCCCCCCATTTCGGTCAGAATCCTCTGTACAATCCAGAAACCCAAATGGTTCCGATTATTGGTTACAATATGGAGGAGTCAAGTCTTTCAGAGTCCCATCCTCTTTATGGTCGTCATCTGGGTAACTTGGTCAACTATATAGCACAATTGGCCCAAGTCAACGTAGATGATTTGCTTGAACTTGAACTAGAACTCTACGATACTCAAGCGGCTACTCTTGGAGGGCTAAACAAGGAGTTCATCTTCGCTCCCAGATTAGATGATCGTTTATGTTCTTGGACAGCTGTGCAAGCACTTATTGACTTTTCCAAAACAGTAGACCTTTCAACGTATCAGGGCTTGAATATGGTTTTGCTAGTCGACAATGAAGAGATTGGAAGTGCTACACGTACGGGAGTTAAGGGGAAATTTTTCAATGCTACCATTGATAAGATTCTCTCGGTCAAGAGTCCACAATCATTGTCTCTGTTAGTATATGCAAACTCCGTAATTCTCTCAGCTGACGTTACACATTTGCTCAATCCAAACTTCAAATCTGCATACCTTGACAAGCATTACCCAGTTCCAAATAAAGGAATGGTTGTAAAATTAGATCCTAATGGTCATTTCGCAAGTGACTTGGTAGGTTATAACCTCTTAAGACAAATTACCGTTAACAACGACCTTAAAATTCAGAGATTTCATATTAGAAACGATGCTAGATCTGGAAGTACAATAGGACCAGCTTTGGCAACTGATACTGGTGCCAGAGTCATTGACATTGGTCTACCAATCATGTCGATGCACAGTGTCCGAGCCATGTGTGGATCTCAGGAGCTTGACATTGGTGTTGGATTCTTCAATGCATTCTTCAACGACTGGAGAAGAGAATATAACAAATTTAAAGGATTGTAAAAACATAGAGAAATATACAGTAACAAAATAACCATGCACAGCTCTTTTTATTCATTATTCATAAAATCATAAACTACCTACAACAGCAGTCATTACCATAATTGAGCCTATCATGGCATACAATTTTACACATCTTTTATTGGTGATAGCCCCACTGTCTTGTTCAAGAGATCCTGAACTACCATTATCCGATTCTCCGGTCTCGCTTGATAGTATAGAATCACTGGCTGATTCTAATGTGAGTTTGCCAGGTTCAGAACTGTAACTTCCGACGACATCACCGGCAGCACTATTATCCACTAAAAGGTTACCTTCTGCAATACTTGACACGGCTTTATTTTGGGCATCGTCTGTTGCACTCACAGCGGCCACACTGGTTACAAGGGACAACTGTAAAGTTGAAACAGAAGGGGTAGCAAAAGTTGCTGCTTCATCTATTAATAACGACATGTTTTTTTTATAAAGAATGGAGGGTATAAGTTTTAAAATGAGTGAAAATGACGTTAAAAATTTATTTACCTCGAAAATTTTATCCTTTTATATCAACAAATTGTAATGAAAAAATTAAAAAAGGTACAAACAGAGTGCCGATCCCGTCTGCAGACCTTTTGACACTATACAGGATTTCTATTCATCTAACGGAATGCATTGGGAGCGCGCGACCCCTGTCGCACTTGATGCATTGTATGACAGCGGGTGGTAACCGGAACGGGTTACAATTCCCACGACCAATGTTTGTATATCTCAGTTCGAGGGTGACAAAATCTCTACTATACACTCTTTATACAGTGAGGTACCGCTCGTTAGACTCCATTTATTCGTCTGCGCGCCGCCACCCATTATGTAAGGGGCAGACATTTTTTTAGTTAAAATGCACTATGATGTCATTTACCGCTGATCCTATACGAATTACATCTGAATGTTTCAAAGTTAAAAGTAAATGTTTCAACACAGCATTATAGACTTTAAACTCTGAAACATGTGGGATTAATTCTGTCCTATAACCAATTGAAGTTAAAGCTATATAAAATTGATAGTGAATTCGAAATCTGTTTACAATAGTTACCCTGCGATCTCTCCTGTTTTTTTCCTATTTGGTAACAATAGGAGAATCGTGAAGATCCTATTGTTCTTTAGTCGACTATCTCATTGCTTAAATACATCACTACGTCATAGAAGAATCATATTAATATCAGATTACTATTACACAAGCTACTATTACAATGAGTTCAAAACTCGTCTAATTAACTAATCATCATCGGCCTCATTGGCTTTCTTCATTCTAGCGATTTTCACCAATGGCGACAACAGACCAACTTCATCACTTTCGGCAATGAATTTATCATGTAAAAGTTGATCAGCATCAGCTCTCTTATTGAAATCTACTTGTAAACACCAAGATAAGAATTTTCTTATATCGTAACTCAATGCTTCAGGTTCTTTCAATTTTGGAGTTCCAATTGTTGCAATCAAATACAAAGCTCTTAATGGGGTTTCATTCAAGTATGGAGGTTCACCTTCAATCATTTCGATTATCATAATTCCCAATGACCAAATATCGACCTTTGGACCGTATTCTTTTCTACTAACCACTTCAGGTGCCATCCAGTATGGAGTTCCCACCATTGTGGTTCTCTTTAGATTAATCTCATTAATTTGAGCACAGAATCCAAAATCAGTCATCTTGATATTACCATCAATATTTAAAAGGATATTATCCGATTTAATGTCACGATGAATAACTCCTTTACTGTGTAAAAATTTCAACCCTTTTAAGGTTTCACGACACACGGCACCAATTTGTCCTTCAGTCATAACACTATGAGTTACAATTTCTGTAAGAGAACCTCCCTCCATGTATTCCATTACAACCCATAAATCTCCTTTGTATAAGTAGGAGTCAATAAAGTTAACAATATTTGGATGTTTACTGCCTTTCATAACGAGAATTTCATTGATGATTAATTCCTTCTTAGGTTGTTGTTCCAAATTCATTTGTTTAATAGCAACAGTTTTGGTTTTATTTGCAACTTCATGAGCAATATAAACTCCTCCACTTGCTCCTTGTCCAACTTTAACTAAATCACGGTAGTAATTATTTGGATCTCCTTCGCTACAAATAGTTTGTAATTTAGAAATAATTTGATGATTCTTTCTCTTTTTGTCTTCTCTTTTCTTTTGGGCTATCAAAGCGGCTTGTTTAGCGTCTCTGACTGGTTTCTTCTTATCTCCATCCTCTTGTCTGGATTTGATCTTGTTAGGGGATTTCAACTGTTTAGGTGATGCTTGTTTTATCTCATCAATTGGTGAAGTAGGTTGTTGTTTAACGGGCGGTGGTGGTGGTGCAACTCTAGTCTTGGGTTGAGGTTGAGATTGATATTGTGCTTGATTTGGGGTTTGTGGAGGTTTTTGTTGAGGTGGAGGTGGAGGTGGTCTATGGCTCTTCATATCCTTGATATCATCGAATTTTGAACTTTGGGTTATCGGAGCCGTAGTAGGAGTCTTAACGTCACTAGGTGCTTGAAGTCTAGAAGCCAAAGAGTTATTGTGAGATTTAGATTTTGGAATATTAGTGGAACTTCCTGGTGGACTGGTCTGACTAGTTGGAAGAGGCACTGATATCTTTGAACCTTCACTGAATTTTCTGTTACTCTTCAATGACTTCAAGGATTTTGACGAGAAAGATCTGGCTCCAAATAAAGACTTGCCCTTCGAAGGACTTTGAGTGCTTGCAGAACTTGGTGATTGAGGTACCACCGCTTGCTGTTCTGGACTTATTGCCGGTTTTGATGCCGGAGAACTGGTGGTAGGAGGTACTGGTGGAGGTCTTGGAGCCGGTCTAGAAGGAATAAATTGATGTTCAAAACCTGAACCCGATGGGGTTGTAACACTACTAGATGGACTCCTATTCACACCCGGATGATGCTGTTGGGGGGTAGTGATGCTTCTCTGTGAAGCATTGTGATGAAGTTCACCTGGGGTCCCTGGAGGTGTTATAGAATTATTGACTGAAGATGCAGACAAATTCCTTTCATAGTTAAATTTTTTAAGAGCATGCTCATCACCGTTCTCATTGGTATCTTGGTAGAACGCCACTATATCCATGACAGCTTGGGGGTGTTGTAATTGCTCGGTTTTCGAAATACCGGAAGCACTTAAAAGTCTTTCCCATTCAATGGGCAACCCAGTGTAAGAACCATTATCATCAACACCAACATGAGCTACATGCTTGGCGTTGAAGGGCGTTGAAATCTTCATATTCACTGAAGTAGCATTTGATTCCGGAGATCCAACATACTTATTCTTGGTGAACATATTCGAAAACACCCCTTTGAATTTGTTGTTCCCGCTTTTTCTTTTCCTCCTTTCACTAGAAGCAATAGAACTAGTTCTAGGGGATGAGGGTATAGAGTCTCTATTAGTGATACCCATACCTAGATGTTCCCTTGGACTGGAAGTGACTGAGCTATCACCTCCGAGTCTATGTCCCTGATTCATGATTGGGGTCATGGCAGCTGTCTGATGATAAGACTGATTGGATGTCGTTACCGATGAACTATAGGTGGAATGTTTATTTTGCAAAAGCGAAGAATAAGGAGCTTGAGGAGGCGATTGAGTAGATGGACCATGAGCCGGTGGTGGTGGTGGCACTCTTGGACTCCGTATAACAGTAGAGTTTGATAAAACTCGTTTATCGCCATTAGTCTCAGCTTCGATTAATTGGTCAGCTTCATTTATCTCACTATCTCCATTTACAGTACCATTCACATCTCCATTTGGCACAGGATCATCGAATTTTAGCGTGTCTTCATTCTCCTTATTCTCATTAAGGTCGTCGAACGAGTCATCGGTTTTGGGGAAACCAGACACATGGTCAACATGACGTTCTGGCACCAGTTCCACCAGCTGACCCACAACCAGTTCTGAAGTACCAAAATTGTCGTCGATATTATCTTCAGTAGTGGTGATCTTATTGAGGAAATCCTTCTGAAGATTTCCACTCTCAGAGGCCGATGAGGTTGTATGGTGATGGGTTGGTTTAGAATCATCCGATTCAATATCTTGCGTGGTGCCGAAAGTGAGAGATCTATCGTCTTCCTGTTCCGGTTCTTCGTGATCCTCCAGCTCATGGTCGTCCAGCTCGTCTGGATTCACCAAATTATGGCCAGGGTCTAACGTGGGCTTATAAGGAGGTTTTAAAGTAGGTGAATCAGCAGTGGGTAATGTATCGACAGATTTAGGCTTCTCCAGTGATACCTCTTTGTCCAGAAACGGCTCTGACTGCTCTTGTTGTAAATCTTTTAGGTCAAAAGTTCCTGGCATCCTAGGAAGATTACCTTGTTCATATTCATGGTGATTTTTTTCACTAAAGCTACTGGCAGTTTCATCAATTTCACTTTCAATCCCCAGATCAAGATCGTCTTTTGAATCATGAGACTGAATTTTTATTGCATCAAATTTTGACATTGTCTCCTGAAGAGGCAGACCTAGTTTGTTTTCGTTGGATAAATGTGACATTTGATGTGCGGTTGGTCAACAACGAGAAGCAAAATGGGCAAGTTTAGGGGGAAAAAATTATTTGTCACCAGTATAAAATAATATTTTTGCTATAAGTAACTGAATTAACCTATGCAATTTATAAAGAACGAATAAGTGAATAATATTTTACTTTTCACCTTGTCCCTAATGATTTCAACGAAAACGGAAATGTTCGCATCGTTGGCGCACGACCCGGGCCCTATTTGTGCCATGGTCGTTATTTAGTGGTACGAGACGTGTCGCACATAGCTGCGAAATATACATTACTCTATTTCCTCTTGCCGTGAACTGTGTAGCCCCACGTATTCTCTGTATATATGTATTTGTTGTTATCCAAGTAATTTCTCAACGATACTTTGATTTTCAGGTATCCTCCAACTGAATGGATTCCTCTACCACTAATCAAATCTAACAGATCCACAAAATGGGCTTTACTGCCGTAGTTCTCAAACCTGCCCTCGTGCACTCGTTCAGCCAATTCAACATCCCACCATTCCCTAAGACTTCTTCCTGCAATTTGCACCGCTTGCGCCACTTGCATCCCGTGCAAGTCAATTCTATTTTCTATATTTCGGTTAGATTTCTGGGGTATATAACTAGAGGTCCCAGTCACTGGTCTCTGGGCTTTTTTCTTCGCTTCTACAGCATTCCAACCGGCGGCCGGCACCAGTAGCGTACTGCTTTTAAGTTTAGGGGATATAGTAGATATATTCATGACCTTTTTAGGAGGCAATTTTCCTTGGGGGAAAGTATGTTCCTGTAAATGGTCCAGGAGAATTCGACTCACTGTGTCTATTAGTTGACTAATATCTCCTTTAGTTGCAACCAAAAGTTTTTGTAAAAACAGTTTATCCAAAGCCTTAAACTCTTCCATTTCACACAACTCCTCGAGCTGCTTGGCCTCTGGTGATTTATCATCGTACAGGTACAGGCCTTTTGATAATGATCTCTGGACCTTGGAACCTGACTTTGGAGGTTTCAAACTGATTTCGTGTATTACAAAGTCAATTAGAGCTCTTGTGCCGGTATTGTGTCTGTTCAAATACAACTTAAATCTCTCAGGAGTGGTATGTAGTATTTGTGCCATGACGTGTGCCTCGTCCGGCTCTGGTGATACCAGGTTCAATTTTTCAACCAACTTAACACTAGCACTCTCAAAGTCGTTTCCAGCATCTACGTATGCTTGATTCAATTCCGTCAATGAAACATCAGGAAAAACCTCCAATAGCTTATACACGTCAAGGGGGTACTCAGGAGACTCCTGGACTTCACCCAAAACCAACTCCATCAACTGGTCAATCGATGCGTGTGGATGGTTGAGAATACTAAGCGACAAATCCAAAGTATCATTGGTGGGAAAAAGCTCTTTTAGCTGAACTAGTAGTCGGCATTGATCTGATGATAGATCTATATCATACCCATCAAGTAGGGATCCATTTGTAGCAGACATCTAGGGTTCAGGGGGGTGCTATGTTCATGGGGAATGCGATGAGATGGTGCTCGATGTTAGGTGCAAAAAGAGTGCTGCATACAGCGGTTGTAAAAACACTTAGTCTACAAATATAAATTTACAGATATACATATCAATTGTGCTTGTCGAATGCACCTTTTATGACACCGATAATTGCCGAAGAGTTAATCTTATCATTTCCCCCTTTACTGATACCATATTCGATCTCCGATAAGCCCTTCAAAATTTCAATCTTGATGGCTCGCTTCAATTCATACTTATTTAATATAGATATCATTCCTTCAAGTAAATCGATCAATGCTAGCCCTTTAACCCGCTTAAATTTATCCATGGTTAAGTAAGCGGTGGTCCAATCATCCTTCAAGATTGAATCCAATACTGCTTCAATGTCTTTGGGTTCGGGTGCTCCTATACACAAATAGATCATTTCACTATCAATTTCATCGTCAGGTTTATCTAATGAAGCTTTACAACTCTGTAACACATTCAATGCTTTTCTCATATCTCCTTGAGCCAACACCAATAATGATTCGATTGCCAGCTCAGAAATGGTAATTTTTTCCTTAATAATAACAACCTTGAGTCTTTCTCTTATAGCATCTGTTGATATTGGTTGAAATCTGAATCTAGTACATCTAGAAATTAATGCCGGATTAAGCTTATGAGAGTAGTTTGCTAGTATACAAAATCGAGTGTTTTTAGTATATTTTTCAATGATCCTTCTTAACGAGTTTTGGGCCACAGAAGTCATGGCATCAGCTTCATCTAAAATAATCAATTTAAACCCACTACTAAATATTTGCATAGTGGATGCAAAATCCTTGATTTGATTTCTTACAACATCGATACCTCTATCATCAGACGCATTCAATTCAAGTACCATATTCTTATATTTTGGACCATAGATTTCTTTGGCAAGTGCTATGATAGTAGATGTTTTCCCGGTACCTGGAGGACCGTAGAACAAAAGATGAGGAAGCTTACCTTCTTCAACGAATTTTCGAACTGTCTCCACGATCTCGGTTTGTCCGTACACTTCCTTCAAATTATCTGGTCTATATTTTTCGACCCTAGGTTGTTAGTATGTTTGACTTGATATGTATAACTTTAGGTTTGTCTGTGAAACACATACCATGGGAGGTTCTCTCTGTCAGCCATTACGCGTGGATATTTTTCACTCTGCGAGTTTGAAGGTGAGGTTAGGATTTTCCAGGCACGATGCCAGAATTACTGATTTTACAGATATTGGATATGTGGAGAATATGATGTTGAAATTTGGACAATAATGATAATCATTTTGAGTTGGGCTGTTATATTGTAGTGGTGTTCAAGTTTTCAGAGAAAGCCAGATTTTATATATGGTATAAGATACTATGTAGGATTCCTCGATTCTTGTGATTCTTTGAAATACCCGTAGGAGTATTTACAAGTATTTAGGTAAGGAAGTATCCATTCGTATGCATGATTCTCTTTCGAAGTTATTTTCGTGTTCCCCGACTTCTGGACTTCTCCCGAACGGAACAATTGATGCCATAGAGTGGCTGCAAAAATTTAAATCTTTTGTGACTTCTCCTGCAATTCTATGTCTGGAGTCACTCAAAGGTTCCCACGGTGATATTATCAGCTCTCTCCAAACTAGTGTTGACATTTACTTCGTTGTTTGGTGTTAGCGCATATTCACACCGTTGTAAACCCCCATCACCTACATATCTTCTCAATGTCATTTTTATGATTTTCACGAAATATATATAACATACAAATAAATTCCTAAAAAATCAAAAACACCTTTTTTTACCCCCTGGTCACTTCAATTCAGCCTCCCGTCCATAAACCGCTTATATTGATGCCTTCGGGCCTCCCAAAAAAATTTATAGAGTTCAGTCACTAAATGCGAGTTACAAAACCATTAAATATCTATTATCATATAAACATAACTGCCAACACACTCAAACCTAAAAGCATCGTGTTGACAATCTTACGCGTAGTTTCACTACTAGGTACATAACTTTTTCCTACGAAATTACAACTGGGAAATTCACCTTCTTCATCATCCCAATAATAAGATGCACTGGCACTGGTATTATGAGTTGGACACATAAACCCAAACACCGAAGGACAATCCCTGACGATGGCTTGACAGACATTCAAGCATGGCAAAACTTCATAATAAGGAAGATCCGGATTAACAACCTCATTGATCCAATCATTTCTGGATTCTCCAATATCAACGTACTGGTAGCCAGTAATGTTTCTGGAAGAGCACCTAGGAATTGTCACAGCACACAACCAATTTTTATAGCTTTCAGCACAATCATCACAGGATCTGAACGGCAGAAATTGAGAGATCTGTGATGTGTTACACAGAACCTGGTCTAAAGCTTTGGTGAAATTCGTGTATAGAGACTCAGCTCTTTCATCGAAAAGATCTCGAAGATCCTCCTTGGATAGTAGATTATTATTTGGAACCGAATACGCCACTTGGTCACAGAATTGTAAGTCATAGATCAAACTACAAGACCTACTGTCCATGGTCTCAAACATGAACGGACGGTAAACTGAACCACCGAAATCTCTTCCGCTGAAATCTGAGATGAGGTATGCCACATACCGGGTAGAACTATTCAAACCTTCAACATAAAACTGTTGCTGAAGTCCACCTCCTCGATAAGTAAAACTACTCTCAAAACTATAGGTATTTAGTAATGCCGGGCCATTTCTGACGGCGCACCAACTATTATTCAAAGAGTCAAAGTAGTGTTGATAGTCTTCCGAATAGATAAATAGCGAATAACGAGAATGTGATATGTTATAATCATTTGAATTGAAATTCTCTGAATCAGTTAAATTACCTGTCACAATCAATGCCGAATTATCATCTGTATCAACTAAACTTGCCCAACTTCGATCATCCCACTGGAACACCAAATCGTTTTGACTCACTCCGATCTCATACGACCAAATGGCAGATCTATCAGTATGTTCGGGTGCCCTGACAGCGATGTATAACACTTCCGATTCCTGGGAATTTGCTGGGAGGTCTGCCAACGCCTGGAAGTACCCTCCAGTAAAAGTATCCATGATACCCAATTCAAGGTTTTGAAACATTGAACCGTTGAACGAGTAATATATCGTCAATGTGGTATCATTAAACCCGACATCACGAGGTTGGGAGCAGATATTCCCCGTGAGAAAGATCAAATATTCATAGTATCCTCCAATACCACTGCTTGTATTGACATTAAACGAATAATACTGGGTTTCCGACTGTCCTATAGTCGCACGAATAGGAGTGAATTCCAGTAAGCCCTCTGAATCATCGGTGAATGGGTTTTGTATAGCCTTAAGAAACAGATCCTTTTCCTGAATGGGCTGATATATATCACCAAATTCAGACCCAAAAACGGTGAATAAAAGGCTTAGTAGGATCCAGAGCATAGGTGAAAAATCGTAATGTGCGAACGGCTATACACTAAAAGATAACCAAAAATATATATCCGAGAAACATAATTACTACTACAGAAACAATCTCCAAAATTTCCTACTCTTTTTCTTACTCTTCTTCTCCTTTGCATCATTTGAACCACTGCCAGTGTCATGCACTGGGTGTAAATCGGGATGTGATTTCAGTGGTTCTAAAGATGGTCTCTTTAAGGACGTTGTGTCCTCATTAGAGAATGACTTATGTAATGCTTTAGTATCTTTTTTACCTTTCTTTGTAGCAGTTTGAGGAGTCTCCAAATTTACAAACTTAAGTGTCTGTTTTGGTGGAGGTGGTGAGTTTGAAGGTCCGCTGGTGATAATTTTAGGTGGTGATGAGCTTAGAGAATCGGGAGTTTTTGGAGACTCAATGTTGATACTTGGAGTCATCGACAGTTCACTTCTATTTTGCTTTTCCATAAGCTTTTTCTTCAATTCTTTATAGTTTATCTTCGGTAAATTAGATGGTCCACTTGGGACATCAGCCGTTTTCGCTTTCTCTAGTGGTGCTAACAAAGATTTAGTCTTATGTGGAGAAATACCGAAGTTATTTGACCCAGTTAAAACCCTAGCTAATTTAGCCCCTCTGCCTCTGAAGTCGGGATCAATAGTGCCGACATCTCTACAGAATTCAGCAGATTTATCAGAAATGGATTTTAAAGCATTTGTGTAGTATTTGGGATCGTTAAAGCCCCCTTGTTCATGCAGTATAAGAGTGTTTCTTAAGTCTTTCTTGTACAGTTGGTAAGCCTTCGATATTTCTTCAAATGAAGAGTAAGAATCGTCGGAAGAAATCGAACTGTTATCGTCAAGATCATCTTTTTTAGGCTTCGAAAGACGCAGTGATACTGCCAGTATTGGATCTTCTATGGGTGATTGATCACCTATATTCTCATACCGGCTGTTAATTTCGTGTTGTAAAGATTTTTCAAAGGGTCCCATATTCACAGCTGGAACAATTATCACTGGTAACGGGTAATTTTTAACCATCCTATCAGTTATCTTTGAGGATGCCCACGATCTTAAGGGAGCACTGATATTCAAATTTGGTTTTGTACCGGTAGAAACAAGATTTGGTTCATACAATTTATACATCTCTTGCAAGACCTTTTTACTTCTTCCTACAGCCAATTCGATTGATACTTTGGCGATCACATCTGGATTGATTACTTCCATCGCGTAACTCATGATATTCTTAGCAATGACCTTGACATAATCAGGACGATTTCTTTGCTTTAGTCTCATTCTAGGGGTCTTGGCAGACACTCTATCACCGGCGAAGCTTGAATTACGGCGTTTACGCAAGATAGAGGTTGATTTTATAGCTGAAACGATGATCACTGAATCTCCGTTTTCAATAAACTTATTCAAAATCCAATCAAGAGCCACCCAAGTATGCTTTCTAGCTGTTATATATACCAATATAACTCTATGAGGTAAAACTGGTGATAAGAAACCATGTTCTTTATTGTTGAGTCTATCGCAGTACAAATCCTCGTATTTCCGGTGAAGTTTGGTGAATGTACATCCATTGTGAGTTATAATTGGAGAGGTAGGATAGTCCGGTTTACCGTAGTTTTTCAACACACGGTTCAATGGAAAGCCATTGGCATCCAGTGCCATTAAACTATTACGCAAAGGAGATCTGAGCCTTCTACTTGGAGAAGCACTTGGGGAATGTAAAGGAGAACTATCAGGACTTCGGGCCCTTCCACGGCCTCTATCGGCTGAGTCAAAATCCCAGTCATCATCAACCTCTTCTTCCACGTCGTATCGGATGTTGATGGTGTCAAAGGACACTCTTTTTTCGTAGTTCTTTCGGGCTTCACTCATATGATCTTTCTTATCGGGGATGTTGAACTTCACCTTACGATAAGACAAATCGATGTGGCTAAGATATTCGAGCAAGTCCCATTCCAGGTCAGAATCGCTATCAGATACATCGTCTGTGAACTGGTTAAGGTTCAGATTCAGACTCTCAAACTTCAGGCTTTGAAGATTCAGACCCAGGCTTTGCAGCTGAGCGGAAACGTTATCGGTGGACCCGTGAGCGTTGATGAGATCAGGCAGACTATCGACGTGAATCAAAGCGGGAGGATCAGGTTTAGGTAGCGACATTTACAGAATTGAGCAGCAATTGTGCAAGTCTATCAGGATAATGCCAAGACAGATAATGCGAAGATGGGATGTCTGGGAAAATGGGTGCGAAAAGTCTGGGGCTTAATTAAGGTTAGTATATCTGACGATAAAATTTTTATAGTTTTCAAGTGTATAGAATGCAAATGGTTGGATTGGCATGTATTGTTTTAGATGTGATGTTTGTACTGGCTGAATTTATTGAGCGTTTGAAGTCTAGGATTTTGGATTCTATGTATCCCTTCAGCTTCCTGTCTACGGTCCACAAACACAATTTACAAATATGAAATATATTGCTATTTATTATCTATTATGCTGAAGTGGAAAAAATTTGAGCGTTTTTCCTCTTGTTATATAAATCGGCTTGAACTTTAACATAACCTACAGTTGATCCTCCTACTACAACGGTTATTAATACCAATATTATGTTGATAGGCGATGGATTCATCTTGAATGTTGTATGGGTTAATTTATCTAAAACACTTTGAAAATAGTTAAATAATCCAGAAATACAAACAATAGCTCCATAAACGGTACCAAAAGTATCAAATCCAAATACTTTAGCACAGAAATCAGATACTGATGTGTAGAAGAATGGTCTATAAGCCACAAACATACAAACATTTATCATCAATAAGATGTATGAATGAGTCAAACCAAAGATTCCAATAACGAGTGATAATAGGAATAAAGCACTCAAAACAATGACAGTCGAACAACTATCTAAGAAAGCTCCAACGAATGGAACTGAGATAACTCCTCCTAAAGGTAAAGCAATATCAAAGAATCTGGTTAATTTATCGGCCAAGGTTGAAGATCCTAACAAGTAGGTGTATTGGGTGTTAATTGTAGCAACGAAATAGTTTAATCTTAACATTTGTATAGTTACAAAAAGACACATTAACCAGAACCAAGGAGTCTTCATTTGATATCTGGCAGAGTATCCGTGTAAAATACCAAAAATTCCTCCTGAATACTTGACTAAATTAGCTTCCCCTTCTTCAGCGTATGGTTGTTTCAAAGCATCTCCAATTGAATCTCTTCTACGGTGATTTGGTTCTAATAATGGAGCATTTTCATTGATTTCTGAAGATGAGTTTTCAACTGGTTCAGCAGCTGGAGTTTCAGTTGATAAATCAGATTCTGGGGAAGTCTTATAACTTTCTTTATTCATGATGAACAATTGACAAACGGAGATGAAAGCTGGAACAATCAAATATAATTTGAAAAAGTTTTCAAGACTGAAAGATCCAGATGTCTTATTATACAAAATTCTGTAAATTAAGAACACAGCAGATGATGCATCAAATGCTCCAGTTAATAAAGCCAAAACTGTACCCGATTTTTTTGGGAAAGAATTGGATAATTGAAACGATGAAATGTAAGAAAAAGGTCCACCTAAAGCCATGAACATGTATCCAAAAAGATAAGGATCGAAAAATGAGCCAATGGCTGAACTAGTGATGGCATCAGCAAAAATGAACACAAAAGATGCTAAAAATAATGAAATAGCTCCAATCAATCCGCAGAATCTTGGTCCGAAAGCATCCAAAAGACTACCAATAAGAAGGGCTGATGCATTAGTGACCATAGCTCCCACTGTGAACATCATGTTCAATTTCAAATCTTGAGCAACACATTTTGCAACAGTTTGTTCTTCCTCTTTGATACCAAAAGCATTGGATAACAATAAATTGGTCATGGAGTTTGGTGCAGTCATGGTCCAAATACTGTCTGTAGCATCGGTATGAATGTCACAAACTTGTTCGTAAACTCCTTCTTTAATTAAAACCGGTTTTAAAGCAGCAAAACCAAATATTGGACCTCCGGCGAGTAAACACCAAAAAATAGCACATCCACATTGAACAATCCTACGATTGAATGACACTTCGTTATGGAACATTTTTTGACTGGTATAAAATTCCAAAAAAAAAAACTAGTAGGTCAAAACTTTTCAGTTTATAAGTCCCTGAACATTCTTATCTACCACGGTGGTGCACGACCAAGTTAACGGACCGAAAAAAAAAAGAAACGGCACTAACATCTTTGAAATTGCTTAATAACCCCTAATTTTTAGTTTAATCGATCGGGAAAAAACCTGAATAAAAGTTATTGATTGTGCATATTTATTCAAATGTATATAATCTAATTTAATGTTGTCTATATCTAGTTGTTCATGTTCATCTTGACCCATGTGATGAGATGAGATGAGGAATGGCGCTCGCATGTTCCCGAAAAAGGTGCCCTTCTAGTTACCTAAAGGAGATTACCGGCATCAGATGCTGTTGAGATGCAGTTTATGCATAGAGGAATTAGTAACAATAGCCCTTACTCATTTAAGGCGGTATTATTCCCGATTCAGAAACCATAGTGATGTAACCGGGGTCTGGTATTGGTTTGCAGCTTTTTATATACTAGACCTATAGTATTTTACGGATTTATTTTAAGATGGTCTGCGGGCATGTCCGTTTTGGAATATAAACCGTTTGAGGCTAGTAACGGCTAATGCGAGATTTGGCGGTCTAACGCGGCGGGAGTTCAAAATGTTTCGGTACGCGGAGCTGCTAAAAACTGCCCTATTACTGTCCCATCCACACGTCAATTATGTAGGCATATTTTTGTTGGAGCGAAGGTCCGAATTCCTCAAGTTTACCACGATGGTCAGAAAATGGACTTCCAATTATATCGTAAGCACACCAAAATGGGTGGCCCCTTTTGTTAGCGATCTCTTGTTCTAACCAACCAAGCTTTGGTTCTCTGAACTGAGGAATATGAACTGCATGTAGAGTGACTGGTGGTTTTAGAATTGCCAGGATTCCTAGAGGGTTGATTGGTTCATCTCTCGGGAGTATTTCTGGGTTTGCGTTTTGTTCTTCTTCGGGAACAGGAAAACCTTCTTCGTCTTCATTCTCAGCGTCTCCTTCCTTCCCAGCGGTGTCTTCATCATTGTTATCAGTGTTAGCCTGGTCTTGATCGTTTTCGCCCTCTTGAAGTTTATTTTGGCTTTCTTGATCATTCTGATCGTTGTGGTTTTCTTGATCATTCTGATCGTTGTGGTTTTCTTGAGGTTGATTATTTCCTTCATCGTGGTCCTGCCCACTAAGTTCTAGTTGTCCACTCTCTCCGTTCTCTCCGTCCTGACCCAGAGAATCATCATTTTGAAGAGCTGGCATCTTCACACCGTTGTCTGCTTCTATCTTCAACTTACCGTCATCACTTTGTTTGATCACGTCCTCATTTTGCTCTTCTGACTGTCCTTCTGACAGGTCTCCATCTTCCCCGGAATTGTACTTATTCATCAACTCTTCTTGGAATTGTTCGATTTCCATCCAATTTTCCATTTGATGTGATGTTATGTATATCAAATTATATCCATCTTCATCATCCACTTGTCCCCATGAAGATGAGCACAACTCATGAGAGGTTGTAAGTACATTAAAGGGCTTCTTTTTTTGTGGGGTCGGTATGCCAACAGCAACCCCGTATCTCGTATTAATATTGAGCTTTTTATAGAGCCCTGATATCTCCAACCCCATCCAGATATACTCGCCGTATCCTTCAGTTTTGGCAAGTTCGAGCCTTGCATCTAACATTTTATAGACCTGCAATCCACAAGAGATAAGTAGTCCTGATAAACTTTTTGACTTATTAAATACCATCACGTTGACGTCTATCAAATCATCAACTCTATCAGAGAGACATTTGGTAGTCTCAGAGTGTTTATTGTGTCGATGCAAATCGAATATTTTAGTATCAATCTTGCTGGGAAATATCCAATCCCGGATCAAATCGTTAATTTCGTTGAAACCTGGGACGATAGTTTTCTTCTTCACTCTGAAATGACTGGGGTTTAAGAACAAGAGATGTCCACTATCTTTGAAAGATTTCTTTTGTAACAAATGATCAGCGAAATTATCTATTACGGGAATAGCTCTTTCATTAAGCAAAACGAAGTCTTCGAAGGAGTTGAATATAGAAGCCAAGCTCATCACGAAAGATGGTGTATTGAAACCAAAACTTTTAACAATTAACGGATGTTGGTAAGAGTTCATAACGCTGGACATATCTACGAACCAAACGTCTTGTTTGGGGAAATCTCGTGGGGTAGTGAAGACATGATCATCTCCCGACATCTGTAAGTATTGAGACCAAGAATCAGGCAAACCAGATATCTCGGTTCTGGCAGCATGAATTAATTGATTAATATCATTGTCATTAAGAGACTTTTTCATATACATGATTTGAATTGGCAACTTATTCTTTGTGACTCGTAAGACCTTGATTAGCCTTATTACATTTTGTACTTGCTCCTCTTTCGAAAATAAAGGCAAAATCGGGATAACAATCCCTTTACCATTACTGACTTTCCGCCATCTAGTCAACAGACATTTAAACAATTCGTTGGTCGTTTTACTCGAATCAAATATTGGTACTTCACCGTGCTTTAGTGATTTCTTCTTCCAATCCATAAAATGGGGGAATTCTCCCGAGAAGTATGGATATAGCTTCCGTTCAATTTCAGAACACTCATCATCTCCGAACTCTTGATCTGGTTGAAGAAAGCATTTTCCAAACACCCTTTTATGATTAAAATCTTGCACAGTCTGGTGTTCAAGCTCAACAAGGTCCTGCAAATGATCATTGTATTCAGCCTTGAGCTCTATATTATGTTGTTCACCATACTTTTCACCAGTCTTTCGAAGTTTTTGTCGGAGTTTTCTTCTGGCAGTTCTAACCCACGATTTGTAACGATACAAGTAGCGATTAAATTCGAAACTTTGAAGTAATTCCAAATCCACTAAGGGAGATAGGTCATTAAAGTACCACTTGCATTTTTCTTCTAACGAGCTCGAGCTTTCCGGAAGCTCATTGGACGGTATATCGTAAACTGGATTTATGTAACGTTTTCGAGCATCAAAGATATTGACGGGCTTGATCTCTTCTTCCACAGGAGGCTCTGGAGCTTTAGATATAATTGTGTTGAAAGTGAAAAACACAAGGATCAATAGGACGGTCAAAGCACCTATCCTTTTAGACCGAAATATGTTTATTATAAGTTGACGATATCGCATGGTTATCGTCTTGTGAGCGTTATAAATCCGGAAATATTCTGTACCAGATTGGGTAGCGAGCGTATCAGCTGAATATGTAGATAATATATACTATATACACTAGTTTAATGAGGCCTTGCCAAACAAACGGTCCAATTCGTTTTCACTTTCTTCGAGAGGTTGCGTATGTGAACCTTTAGGATTTGCCAGTTCTGGGGAACCTGCAGTTTGCGGAGCGTCTGTTTGTGGATGAGATTGGCCTGTGCGTTCAGGAGTCATTATCAGATCAAGTCCCGGGGCAACTTTGACTTTTTGCTGTCGTATCCATTCTTCATATGCACTGTCATCCTCAAATTTGTATTGATGTTTCATAGTTTCGATATCCTGAACCCAATTCTCCAAATCCTGTTTGGTTAAATTGATTTTTGGTGGTTTTGTGGACGATAAAGTTGGAATTAGTTTCGTATAATTGGCATTTAGAGTGATGGGTTTTGCTGGGTTAAAAAGGGGGTTTTTGATAAGTGGGACTTGTTTTAAAGTAGGATCGGCTGCTTGAAGTTAGAATCAAATCTATAATCGAAACAATGTTGTTGACTTACGTTTATCGGTTTCGTTCATTGAATGCGAAGAGGTGAAAAAGTGAGATCAAATATTTATTACTATATTACATTTATTCTTTATAATGACGAATAAGGATATAAGCATTTTCTTGCTTCAAATTTGATAAAGATCTATAACCACCTTCTAAACATAACAATAAACCACCAAAAGATATGTAAACTGCCATTTTATCAGTGGTACTGCTTTCTTCGAATTTGTAAACGGTTCCGTACATAACATAATCATAATCATCAGCTAATGATCTATCACTTGGCTTTGGGGGTCTCCATGATCCATTTGAAGTTAACATGCTAGATTCATTTCCTAATGAGGAAGCTAATGCGATGGTTAAAGAATCATTATCATTAACTGGGAATAACTCGCTATTTATGTCCAAGGTGATTTTAATGTCTTGAGATGTTGAAGATTGTCCTGTTATACGTGACACTTTATTGTATCTGGCATTATCAACGGATTCGACATTGAACATGTCTTCAAATAAGATGGTTGATGACATGGTCAAATTTTTTTTCAGCTTCTTGTCGCATTTCAGACTGCGACTTTCATAGTTAATGCTTTTGCAGCTGCGAATAATTTGGCTCAATGTGGTAAAACCAAAATAGTGCTTTTTTTAGACTAGGTTATTTTATGGAAATTTGATTTATTCTTCATGAAGACTTTTACCTTATTTTCATTTATTTGTTCTTTGGTATTTGCATACCAAGTGGTGAATTCTTTACTCCCCAAAGATAATGTCGCTGATTTGATTAGTAGAATTGAATTACTTGATGTCAATGATGTTGCAAAAATTCAGCAAATGTTGGCACAACCACAAATTAATTTTAAGAGAGATGATAACGAGAAAAATGATAAACAGGATAAAGAAAAGGATGATGATAAGTCTATGAGTGAAAAAGTTCTTGCAATGCCAATAGTTAGATTTGCTATTGCTTTCTTAGCCATCGTATTCATTAATATGGTAGCCATCACTGTGCATCATATTTACATGAAATTGAGTAGTACCGAGAAATCATATAGAACCATAGAACATCAATTATCTCCATACTAAGATGGTACGGTTAGACCCCTAGCCCATTAGCTGAATTTTTACAGTTTTGAAGTCCAAGTGCAAGTGCAGATCCTCTTACCACAGCACAATCTGGTAAACGAAGCTAGGACTAAGCTAAGAGACACTTTGCAGTTTAAAGTTACGTAAATGTATATCATGAAGATTAGAAACAAGTCTATCGAAACTTCTTTTACTCTCCCATATCGGTATTATCCGAATAGTCTCATCGCATAATATCGCAGCCTTGCATTGCTGTTTCTGCAGTACAAATCTTGGACATTCCCCAGCTTTTTTTTTCATTTGCAAATGTCATCGGTCCCGTCAACTCAAAAACGTACAGCTCAAATCTTATGCTCCATTACATGGTGTCTTGTTGCCGCAGGTCCGGTATTTGGGTTTGCTGCTTTAAAACCAATACTTATCAATGAAGGAATTTACAGTGAAAAATGTCATGTTAAAGCCGATTCTTGTGTAGAACAGGATCTTTCTTTGAACCTCTTATTCACAGTGGCTTGTATGGTTACAAATATCTGTGCTTTACCAGTTGGCTCTATTTTAGATACTTATGGTCCTCAAGTAACAGGAATAATTGGTGCAGTTGTAATTTTCATTGGCAGTTTATTTCTTAAATTAGGACATCAGATCAGTTTTATTGATGCATATCTTACAGGTTACACTCTTTTGGCCTTGGGTGGTCCCTTCGTGTTCATATCTTGTTTCCAATTAGCTAACAGTTTTCCTAAAAACTCGGGTTTGATCTTAGCTCTCTTAACCGGAGCTTTCGATTCTTCCTCAGCTTTATTCTTGATGTACAGATTGATTTATACCAATATTGAACAGGTCAGTCTTAGTAGCTTTTTCACCTATTACTTGGCGGTACCGATTTTCATATTATTATGTCAATTATTCATCATGCCCAAAGACTCCTACAAAACTGTGGGTACTTTGGCAAAGATTGCCGAGACTGCAATAGATGAAACTGGAAGACCTTTGAATACCGAATTGTTAACCAGAGCCGATAGAGAACTGTTAAGTGAGGAGATGGAACCAGCTCCTCAACCAACCATATCAGAGACTACTTCATTATTGATGAGAAGAGCTTCCACAGCCAGAAGAGATTCAACAATTTCCAGAGCAAGTTTTGCATCAAGGAGTTCTGTCAAGTCTGTCTATGAACAAGAAGCTGAGGATAAATTAATTAATAGTACTGGAGGTATTTTCGGTATCATGCACGGTTACACGATCGTTGAGCAATTGAAATCTTCTTGGTTTGTATTGATGGCGCTTTTCACCACCATTCAAATGCTTAGAATCAATTATTTTGTGGCTACCATCAAATCTCAAGAGTTATTCCTTTATAAAGATGACGAATTGGCCACAACAATTAACCATTTCTTTGACATTGCATTACCTGTTGGTGGGCTTTTGTCGATTCCATTTATAGGATTGATCTTGGATAATTTGACTACTTTAACGGTTTTAACGATTTTGACAGTTGTCTCTGTTACAATTGGTATAATGGGAATCTTGACCTGGTTACCAGGTACCTACTTCGGTATAATGTTATTGGTTTTATACAGACCATTCTACTATACTGCAGTCTCAGATTTCTGTGCAAAAGTGTTCGGATTTGAAACCTTTGGAACAATTTACGGTTCAATTATCTGTATATCAGGAATTTGTAATATTCTTCAACAGGTTATGGATAAAGCAACTCATGAATATTTCAACATGAATCCAACTCCCATTAATTCAATTCTTACCGGTCTTACAGCAATTTTAGGGGCTACATTGATTTTTTATGTTAGATCTCAAGAAAAGACCATAAAAAGACGTGGGCTCGAATTAGAAGCTCAAGATGCTTCAATAAGAGGTATTCCAAATTAGGATAAAAGTAGAGGAAAATTAAGTAGATTTAGTAGACATTAACATTTATTTCATACATATCATTGAAACCTTTCATCTTCTTCTTTTCGTGGCATTCGAATCAGGATCAATGTTTAATGTGGGTGTCGTTTCTATAGTTTTTGGTTGACTCAATACTTTGAACTTGGGATCCAAACTAACTGATGATGGTGATTTCATACAGTATTCTGTCGACTCATATTTACGAGGAAAATCTTTCAAAAACTCCATTATTTCTTAGCCTTTGATTTGTCTTCCTTTTCAATTTCTCTTCTCGATCCTTTCAATAATTCTAAATGTCCAACTCTACTTGAGACTAATTTTTCAGTATTTGTAATTAATTTAGATTGATGAGATTTAGTCAACTTAGAGGTTACGTTTCCTTTCTTTGGCTTATAGATTTTTGGAGCAGCCTTCTTTGGGTTAACTTGCTTTTTGGTGATCCTAGCTGGTGCTTTATTCTTTAATTTTAAATTACCTTGAGCCATTATCAGTAATGCTCATCGCGAAAAATCAGAATCTATCTATCACCTGGCCACACAGCACAAGATGAGAGATGTATAATTTGGTATAGACACACCATTGGAACTGCGATATGACTCTTGTTAATTATTTGATGAGCCGTTTATTATTCAATTTGTTTCTTTAGTACATGAGTGAATTCCTTGTTTTACCAGGGCCAAAGGCTTTGTCAGATTTCAGAATCCAAAATTTTGTTAAGGAAATCGAATCCAAGGTATCAGGCTGCTCTGTAAAAAAAGTTGCTTCAAATTATGTTCATTATGTTTCATTGAAAAAATCAATTTCTGATCTTCAATTGAATCTTTTGAGTACCATGCTAGAGTATGATAACCCGGTTGATACTAATGATAAGTTTGCTCAAGACCTTATCAAGTATTCAACATCAGATGAAAGACTTGGTAATGATAAAGGTAATAACTATGTCATCAGAATCTTACCTAGAAGTGGTACTATTTCTCCTTGGTCTTCAAAAGCTACCGACATCGCCATTACTTGTGGTTTAGGAGATGTTGTGGAGAGAATTGAAAGGGGATTGGCTCTTTTCATTGAAGTCGAAGGAACCGAAAACTTCGAATCTTCTTTACATAAAGGTGAATTCTTGACTTCAGTTTTCGACAGAATGACTCAAACTTTATTTATCAATGATGAAATCCCTCAATACAATGATTTATTTGAACACCATAAACCTAAACCTTTAGTTCACGTTGACTTATTAAGTGGGTCTGAGAATTTGATCAAGGCTAACAAGGATTTAGGTTTAGCTTTGGATCAAGGAGAGATTGATTACTTAATTAATGCATTCACTAATGTAATTGGTAGAAATCCAACAGATGTGGAGTTGTTCATGTTTGCCCAAGTTAACTCTGAACATTGTAGACACAAAATTTTTAATGCCGATTGGACGATTGATGATATCAAAAAAGATATGTCTTTATTCAAGATGATTAGAAATACTCACAACAAAAACCCTCAATATACTGTTTCAGCTTACTCAGATAATGCAGCAGTTTTCGAAGGTCCAGAAGGTTATGTTTATACACCTGATTATGACACAAAGCAATGGAAATCAATCAAAGAAAAAGTTCATACTTTAGTTAAAGTTGAAACTCATAACCATCCAACAGCCGTGTCACCCTTCCCAGGTGCATCAACTGGTTCTGGTGGTGAAATCAGAGATGAAGCAGCTGTCGGTAGAGGTTCAAAGTCTAAGGCTGGATTAAGTGGATTTTCCGTAAGTGACTTAAACATTCCTTCCTTACCTCAACCATGGGAGTTAGATGTTGGTAAACCAGGCCACATTGCTTCTTCATTGGACATCATGATTGAAGCTCCTTTAGGTTCAGCAGCTTTCAATAATGAGTTCGGTAGACCTGCTATCAATGGTTACTTCAGAACTTTAACTACCAAAGTCGAAAATTCTAAAGGTGACACTGAAATAAGAGGTTTCCACAAGCCTATTATGTTAGCCGGTGGTATGGGAGCTATAAGACCAGATTTAGCATTGAAGGATACTTTAATCACTCCAGGTTCTAAATTGATTGTATTAGGTGGTCAATCTATGTTAATTGGTTTAGGAGGTGGTGCAGCATCCTCAGTTTCTTCAGGTGAAGGATCAGCTGATTTAGATTTTGCTTCTGTTCAAAGAGGAAATCCTGAATTGCAAAGAAGGGCACAAGAAGTCATTTCTACTTGTGTCTCCTTGGGTAAGGAAGGCAACCCAATTCAATCCGTTCATGATGTCGGTGCTGGTGGGTTAAGTAATGCATTACCTGAATTGGTCCATGATAATAACTTAGGTGCCAAGTTTGAATTGAGATCCATTTTGAGTTTGGAACCAGGTATGTCACCAATGGAGATTTGGTGTAATGAATCACAAGAAAGGTTTGTTTTGGGTGTCACCCCTGAAAATCTTGACCAATTCAAGAGCATCTGTGAAAGAGAAAGATGTCCTTTTGCAGTGGTAGGTGAAGCCACTGAAGAGAAGAGATTGGTTTTAACTGATTCGTTGTTAAACACTACCCCAATCGATTTGGAAATGTCAGTGTTGTTCGGTAAGCCTCCAAAAATGTCAAGGGTTGCAAAGACTGAGCCTTTGAAGTTACCTGAATTTTCAGTTGAAAATTTGGATATTTCCGAGTCTGTTACTAGAGTTTTACAGCTTCCAGCTGTTGGATCAAAGAGTTTCTTGGTTACTATTGGTGATAGGTTTATTACCGGTTTAGTGGACAGAGATCAAATGGTTGGTCCATGGCAAGTACCAGTTGCTGATGTTGGTGTTACTAACACTTCATTGGGTGAAGAAATCTTAATCACTGGTGAAGCTATGGCAATGGGAGAAAAACCAACTTTGGCCCTAATTTCAGCGGAAGCTTCTGCTAAAATGTGTGTTGCTGAATCTTTATTGAACATCTTTGCTGCTGATATTCCTGCTTTAGATAGAGTCAAATTGTCTGCTAATTGGATGTCACCTGCCTCTCACCCTGGTGAAGGAGCTAAATTATATGAAGCTGTCCAAGCTATTGGTATGGATTTATGTCCAGATTTAGGAATCTCAATTCCTGTCGGTAAGGATTCCATGTCAATGAAAATGAAATGGGGTGATAAAGAAGTTACCTCTCCGTTGGCTTTAACTGTGACCTCATTCTCCGCTGTTGACAACACTTCCAACACCTGGACTCCATTATTGCAAAAGAAGGACAATACTATCTTGGTATTGGTTGATTTGGCTACTAGTGTCAATAAGTCGTTAGGTGGATCAGCATTGGCTCAAGTCTATAATCAAGTTGGTAATTCTGCTCCAACAGTTCATTCAAACAAGGAGTTGAAGAGTTTCCTTGAATCATTAATTGTTTTACATAAGAATTTCGATGTTTTGGCCTACCATGATAGATCCGAAGGTGGTTTATTGACCACTGTTGCCGAAATGGCTTTTGCAAGTAGATGTGGTGTTGAATTGAATTTGACCGGGGAAGATGCATTGGTTGAATTGTTCAATGAAGAACTAGGGGCTGTTTTCCAAATTGACCAAGATAAGTACGACAAATTCGTTGAAGTATTCACGACCAACGGATTACCAGCGTCTTATGTTTCTGTTATTGGTAAACCATCTGAGAGCCAATCATTCAAGGTCAACTTCAACGATGAATTAGTCTACGAAGATTCAAGAAGCAAACTTCAACAATTATGGTCTAACACCTCTTATCACATTCAATCCTTGAGAGATAACCCAGTCACCTCAAAACAAGAATATGATGCTATCTCAGATGATAAAGATCCAGGTATAAGCTACCAATTATCATATAAGGTTAGTGATACTTTGGGTATCGAAAAATTCGAAAAGAAGCCAAAAGTAGCCATTTTAAGAGAACAAGGAGTGAACTCTCAACAAGAAATGTCATGGTCATTCCAACAAGCAGGGTTTGATGTGTATGATGTTCACATGACTGACATTTTATCCGGTAAGATTTCATTGAAAGACTTTACTGGTTTTGCCGCATGCGGTGGATTCTCCTATGGTGATGTATTAGGTGCTGGTAATGGATGGGCTAAATCTATTTTATTCCATGAAGTTGCTAGGAAGGAATTCGAAGATTTCTTTGCTAGACCTGATACTTTTGCATTTGGTGCTTGTAATGGATGTCAATTTTTGAGTAGAATACAAGAATTAATCCCAGGTACCGACAATTGGCCAACATTCGAAAGAAATGCCAGTGAACAATATGAAGCTCGTTATGTAATGGTTGAAGTTCCAAATGGTCAAACTAACTCCATTTTCCTTTCAGGTATGGAATCATCAAAATTACCAATTGCTGTGGCTCATGGTGAAGGTAGAGCTAACTTTACCTCTTCAGAGAGACAAAAGAGTTTCTTAGAAGCTAAACAAAACGTTATAACCTACGTAGACAATTACGGTAAACCAACTGATCAATACCCATTCAACCCTAATGGCTCGCCTGAAGGTATTGCCGGTATTTCATCTGCTAATGGTAGAGTTTTGGCTATGATGCCTCACCCAGAGAGAGTTACCCGTAAAGAAGCCAACTCTTACTATCCTTTGGAACAAGCCAAAGAATGGGAAGGTTACGGACCATGGATTAGATTATTCAGAAATGCTAGAAAATGGGTTGGCGACAACTTTTAGGTAACTGTAAAGTATAACTAAAATATAGATAAAGTAGAATATAGACAACGCACACGACCTTTTCAACCATGTACACGCACCAAAATTTGGGACAATTTTTTTTGCAATAGTTCACCGAGCCACGACCTTTGAAAATTTTTTTTCCACCTTATACTCGAGTGAAAAATTTTAAATCTTTTTTTCATATAACATTTATACATAAAAAATGGTTAACGCTATCTTATCTAAAAAGAGAAAATTAGTAGCTGACGGTGTCTTCTACGCTGAATTAAACGAATTCTTCACCAGAGAATTAGCTGAACAAGGATACGCTGGTGTTGAAGTTAGAAGAACTCCAACCAAATTAGAAATTATTGTTAAGGCTTCCTCTCCACAAGGTGTCTTAGGTGAACAAGGTAGAAGAATTCACGAATTAACTTCTTTGATCTGTCAAAGATTCAAATTAGCTAAAGAAGGTGTTGTTATCTACGCTGAAAGAGTCGAAATCAGAGGTTTATCTGCTGCCGTCCAAGCTGAAGGTTTAAAGGCCAAATTATTAAGTGGTTTACCATTCAGAAGAGCTGCTTACGGTGTCTTAAGATTCGCCATGGGTAACGGTGCTAAAGGTGTTGAAGTTGTCATCTCCGGTAAATTAAGAGGTGCTAGAGCTAAAGCCCAAAAATACGCTGATGGTTTCATGATCCACTCTGGTCAACCAACCAAAGATTTCATTGATATTGCTATCAGACACGTTTTAATGAGACAAGGTGTTTTAGGTATCAAGGTTAAGATTATGAAAGACCCAGCTACCAACAAATTCGGTCCAAAGGCCTTACCAGATGCCGTTGTTGTCGCTGATGTTAAAGATGAGGAAGAAGTTGTCTCAGCTCCAACTGTCAAATCTTACATCGCTGTTGCTGAAGAAGAAGCTACTGCTTAAATATTTTACAATTAAATAGCTATTTAATATACTAAGTATTGGTGGTAAAAATTTTTTACATTTCTCTTTTATTTATTTCTTATTTACCATTAAGAAACAACCGATAAATTTCCCTGCTTCATAAGTGTCCACACATGCCCAAGTCCAGTAGGTTCAAGGGATTTTGCAAAATTAAGTCCTTGCTTTTCAAACAAAACATATTTTTGCATTAATTTTAATGTTTGTCGTATTATTGTATTTTCGTGAAGCATATCACTAAATCCGTAACCACCAAATTTGTGTTGATCCAAATAAGAAATGGCTTCTCTATGAAGTAAATCGATTTTCCAAGCTTTGTAGTATTTACGAGTAAATCCGAAATCTTCGAGTACTTGTAATACAACAAAAGTACTCAATTCATTTACTTTGAAAAACAATTCCCTATTTCTTGGTCTAGATTCTGAAGCTTGAAGTCTGGCCAATGTAGATGTCAAAATATACAAAACTTTTTCACAAAGAATCAAAAATTCTGGAACCAATATTATACTCGTCTTTATAATTGGATTTCTGATTAATGGGATCAACTCATTAAATATCATATTCATTACCACCTCATAATAATGATTTACAAGATTTGGTTCATTCTTATCGATAAAAGTCAAATACAACTGATACATAACGGAAAGTTTTGTAGATTTCAATACCAAAAGACTTCTCATATTATAAATTTTGGAAATTTCGTCGTCGTGATGACTGAGTAATTGTTCAGTTTCATCTAAAATCTTCAAGATTTGTTTCTTACAGTTAAAAACATCGATGGATCTCAAGTAGAATTTTAACGTAACAGTTGAATCAACAATTGGGGCAAAACCTAGATAGACTCTTTCATCACCATCGACGGCATCGGGGAAAAATTTATAGAACAAATTATCCTTATCGTAATGTACAATATAGATCAAGTTTAGTTCAACCACCCACCTAAGTAATTTGTCGTGGGGTTTTAATCCGAGACTATAAGCCAGGTCAACGATTTTAGTCATTAAGTCATATAGTTCATCAGGAGGATCCCAATGAGGTGAAATATGTCTATAGAAGAGTGAAAGTATTCCGAGGTGAATGGATGGTAAATCCATATTTGACAGAAGAACATGTTCTAAGCAAATTTCTGCTATTTCAGTGTACTGATCAGGATTTTGCCATTCGGTTTCAGGAGATAAAGCTGCAAATCCTAGTATTTGTAACAATGTGGAAAAAGTTACCAAGTCACAAGTTGTCAGAATTGATATACTTTCAATTTCATAGATATCCACGTTATTAATTCTGATCAATTTGAAAACTTCAGTTTCAAAGTCAAATTCTTCGAGAATTGGTACAAATGGATGAATCTTCTCGAAATAGAATGATATCATCTTATTGAGTTCGTCTAGTCTTGGTAACACGCTTTTTATCTTACCAGATAGATTGTTATACATAAGTCTTGTGTTTTTGAATTTTTGAGTAGTTGATGAATCTTCTAAATTAGCATAAGTGAGAAACAAGTCCAAATTATCAAATTTAGGTAAAATATCACGATTGAAAATCTTTTCTCTACGGCCATTCAAGTAAAACAATTGGCAAAATATCCTTAAAGCTTTATCCATTTGTTTGATTTTATCGAGTGAAAAATGTATCATTTTAACAGGACAAACCGTTCTACTCTTGTTAATCAGCATAAAGTAATCAGCAATTGAAACACTTCTTTCCCTTTCGATTTCAGGTGTTTCAGCCTTAACAATTCCTTGCCACTCTCTTGAGGCAATTTCATTTTGTTGAGTAGAATAAGCTCTAAATTCTCCCAAATTAACATCATCCAAAAACTCCCCCATAGAGAAGGTTGTAAACTGATTAGGCACTGGTTCTATAATCTGGGGAGGTGGTAAAAGATCAGGTATTTGATCACTTGAGGAAGAACTTGCACTACTCCAATTATCAACAAACGGCAAAGGACCATTTTGTTCTAATTCTCTAATCATTTGATTTATAGCTCCCTCTTCGGACGACATTGGTTGGGTTGTAAAAGAGTCCATGGAGATTTGAGGAATTCCCAGACCTCCCAAAGAATCACTTGAAATACTGGTTCCTGATAAACTACCATTACCATTTGAAATTGTTCCGTTTGGAAGAATTCCACCAACATCAGATAAATTATTAAGAGAATCTTCAGTTGGCAGATTATCTAATTGATCTAATCGATTCAATAAGGTATTAAGAAGTGATTCAGTCTTGTCCATCAGGATTTTTTTTGAAATTTTCAAAACTTTGGAATTGAGGGATGCCAATTGTCCCATTAAAACATCATCGTCGTTTTCAAATCCATATTCACATTTTTCATTACCAAATTTAACACAAGAAGAGCAAGGTGAATTCTTATCACATCTGATCTTTCTTTTACGACAAAAGTTACACACTTTTATTGGTCTCTTTTTTTTCAGTGTCATTATACTGTTCGTGGCTGTTTTATCTAATCTTTTTTTTCTGTGAAAAAACTGGTGCGAAACCGGAGGGGTCAGGATGGGTTTGGTGGGGGAGGTGTGGGATGAAATTAGAGTTTTTCCGAAGTTGAAATTTTATGGTAGTACGACATTGTAAATATTGCCATCCACCACCATACCAGGGAATTCAAAGAAAACTCTCTTTTTTTTGGTGATATGCATCATCTACGGCAAATACACAAAGGATTATCATGAAAACCCCCACGCACTAACCTCTAGGGTGCCCGAAATGGTTTATAGATCTGGGATCAAATCCAAATCCACTATAAGTAGCATTATTAGAAAAGTAGCCCGGATTTATACCTATATCTCTTTCTTCGTTTTGATTCAACAGCTCTATCAAGTGCCATAAAGAATCTGTGTCTTGAGGCAGCTGGTTCACTAATTTATCGTAAAGCGAAGGAGCTGAAGAAAACGATGAATTTTGCACAATTGCAAGTATTTCAGTAATATGAGCGAAATTCAATCCAAAATTGTTTGTAGATTTACATAGTCCAATGTTTTCATCGAGGAAACTCTCGTCATTGATTTGTTCCATTACTGATGATAGAACTTTACTGGATTTCCATGGAGCGTAGTATCTGTTACCAAGGACTCCGAGGAAATTGATAGATAATTCGATTGATCCCAGTAAAGATGTATCTAGATGATATAATGCAGACATGTACTCGTGTGAGTCCACTCCCGTCTTGATAATCAATCTAATTTTTAGGAGTAACGACATAAATATTAAATTAGCCGAATAAACCAATAAGTACAAATTTGGAGTGATAAGAAGCTCACAAAGTTGTTCTAAAACGTAGTTTTGGTTCTTGACAATATCTTGAAGTATTTTGTGAAATTGAGCACAAAACACTCTTAAAGACCTTTTCAAATAGAAGACAGATTTCTCAAAAGATTCAATACTATTATAATAATTTGCAAAATGGAATTGCAAAATCATCACCAGCCTTACTAACATGAAGAACCATCGTAATTCCATAGTTCTATCATAGTAAGATACAGGTTTTCTGCCATGCAGATATTGTGACATCTGATTGTTTGAATTAATCTCTGTTATATGGCGATTGAAAAATTCAATCGATTCAATCGCCTTGTCACTAGTAGCCTTGATGGGGATCTTTTGACTCACAACATTGAGAGGATGAAATGTCTCATACAAAGTATTGACTTGAAGCTCGAGATTTCTCAAGTAATCTACAGCTATTCGGTCGACATAAGGATCTCTGGTATTACAGTTAGATTCAGTTAAATAAGGAGATTTAACATCTATTGAAAAACTCGACACAATAGCTGGATCTCCAGTTGATAAACTAGCTGATGTATCAATCAGCACCAATAACTTCCAGAGCTTTCGTGCTAAGTGATTTTGTCTTTCATCTTTACATCCATCGTCGAAATTATCTGGTTCTCTATTCAATCCCAAAGCAAACGCCATTTGAAGTAATAAAGCAGAAAACACTTGTGGTTCACTTGAATTGTAATCATCACCACATTCAGGGCCACAAATTCTATAATATCTAACAAAAGTTGCCAATTGTAAAACCACTAAATTTGACGAGTTTATAAGATCAAACATATTGACACAATCATAGGATAATTGCACAACTTCTAAATTTACTGGGTTATTCAATAAGAACCTGACTTCTTCAGCATTTGGGTCAGAGCTCAAATTATGAATATTTTGTTCATTAATCATTCTGATGTTAGAGAACAATGATAAATAAGTTATCCGAAGTATCACCATCAAAATCCCCAAATATGCAAAGTCCATTTTCTTATCTGAGACTATTTGATGTATTGGTGACTCTTCATAGCTACGAAGTCCAATCAAGGACTCAATTATTGGTATAAATTCAAGCTCATCGAGTATAGGGAAAAACGGATATAACTCATTGAAAAACAAATCCATTAACGTCCATATAACTCGTTTACACGGTAACACCAACTGAATTTTGGATAGTAATTTGATACTGTTATCTATATTCCCTTCAAAGAATGTCAACCCCAAACTTTTCGCCTTTTCATTCAATTCAGACTTGTTTTTGTAATCTATGGACTCGTCCTTCTTATTATCTTTAGGAGTGTTCTGAAATATCATATTCATTAGTTTATCACCTCTAGTAATAGACTCCAGAGTCAAATATCCAATATGCATTTTATCAGCAGATGAAGTATCTGTTATATGATACCGCAATTCAGACGCCAAAATGTAATCATCTTCGAAATTGTCATTTATTAAATTTGAAACATTTAGTTTACTAGTGTCAACCTCTTGTGGTAGACTCGAAGAATGGGAACTTCCTGACCCCGTATTTGACCTGTCAGATACCGAGTAAGGGCTTGTAGCCATGGTTGCAGGATCGAACTCCTGATCTCCTGACCGAGATTTTAATCGATTAAGTTGAGTTTCAAGGTCTGCCAAGCGAGTTTGAAGTTTTTTGATCAATTCTGGATCCCGATTTTTGGGAAATTTGGGCAGACCCTCGTCAGTTTCATAGCTACAATTGGGATTCAGAAATTTAACACATGTAGTACAAGGTTTCTTTTTATCACAGCGAACTTTCCTTTGTCTACAGAACAGACATACTAGTGTCTTTCTATTACGTCTTATTGACATAATGCGAATTGAATAAAATTGGCTTTAATTTTTCAGCACCAAACTTTAACCTTGAATGTGGGGCTTCTTCAGGAAAGGTATTGAAATATGCTTTATGGTGTGGGAATCTAGTCAGATGATATATAATTTTCAGGTACCTAGTTAGATGAATTATATTCTAATTATACTGTTTGTAAATATACGACAATTGCCGCAATATCATATGGTACAACCAGAGATAACGATATTCAAATCTAAATTGATTGCTTGGATTCACTCAATTTATATCTTTTTTGTCTCAGGGTTGTTTGTTGCTATATAACACGGCTTATTCACTTTATTTTTCGTCTGCTGTCCCCAATGAGTCAAATCTTATTTAGATTGGTCAATAGGAGGTTCTGCATATTTATATACAGGACTAAGCCTCGAAACGGACTTAATTCGTATAATGGTTCGATGTTCCGGGTGGTCTATTGGAGGGAACTTGAGTGGTCTTCTTCCCATATCTTTTGTAGATGTCATCTAGTGGTTCCTTTGGTATACTAAATAGCCTACAAGTAAGCTTTTACATGTTCTATGTATATTCAGTCTTTGGGATTAATGCTCGTATTACTGGAGGCTGCCTGCTGCTATGAGGCATTGCATTTTCCTTTCCACCCCCAGTGATATCCACGACGGAGTACATTAGGCAATACACTAATGGTTACAAATACTATACTCTTTTATTTACATTAGGCAAGACATAATGGTTGCAAACATTGAACTCTTTTACATTCTATAAATATGAATAAATAAATTAACATAAACAAATCTCCCATTTAAACTCTTTCACTATATCGATCCAGTCGACATATTTATCCCCATTTTCATTTCTAAGCCATAGCTCATCTATAACTGATTTTACCCGGTTGAGGTTTTTTACCTTATATAAAGAATTAACCTGGTCATAATACCTGGTGTATTTCACCCTGCTATCGCCAATCACGTTGATGCCGATGATAAGAAGTGGTAGTGCTAAGCAGGAAATTAAATTTGAATCCACCAATCTCCTAATCCCTTCTAAAGCATCTTCAACTACTAACTGGATCTCTACAGAAGCGGAATTGATTCTTTTGAAGTACATCAATAAAATCAATTTCAAGCACGCTTTATATACATCAAACAACCTCAAGTAATTTACCTTGGCGTCATCACTCAATAAGTCCAATTGATATTGAACCGGAGGACATGCATCTACCTGAACCGAGAGATCATTGTAATACGTATTTAAGGTTTTATAATCGTCAGCAGGGATAATCTTTTTGATATTCAAAATCTCCCCCAATAGGCAGATCAAATTGTGATTACACCCCTGATATGGATCGACTCCATAATTGTCATCATCTGAGTAATCGAAGCATAATCGATAATCAATTGGATCGAATTCCGTACCCCTGAAGAAGGCACCCGATTGTAAAGTATCATGATACTGAAAATTCGATATTAGCCATTTGACATCATTGGTGTTTCCAAGTCTTTTGTATAAAGATTTGATACCACCATTATTCTTAATAATACTGAAACAATTACTCAATATTTGGCTCCAAACTTTGACGTCTCCCAGGCAAATTTGGATTCCCAACATGATCTGGAAGAAACACATCAACGAGTAGTAATCAGTATTGTCATGAACTTTGAGGTCTCTTGCGAGTACAATGGCTTTACGTAAATGACTCTTAACCAGTTCATCCTCCAAACCCTGTTGACAACGAAAAACTCCACCCCAGCATGCTAATGCATTGGATATAGATTCTTCAGTGAGACTCATTTGAAGGAAAGTCTTGACAAAGTAATTGGAAGAGTTACGATCTATACAAAGTTGATAACTGACTTTCTCCTCAAAGTATTGTAAGTATTGAAGACCTTTTGAGTCAAGATAGATATTGAAATCCGATGTCATTATACGAGGAATAACCGAAGTTTCTGGGGACTGTGGCTCTAGGAAATCGTCATCAAGTTCAACGATCTTGCTTGGGAGAGCTGTGGTATCAAATACAGACCCTAGCGACGGTGTGGTTCCAATTTCTGTTATTTGCGGGTCAATTAGTTCCAGGCCAAGTGCAACTGTTGGTTCAATTAACAGTTCAACCAGGGCAACTTCAAGCAGTTTATTTATCGGTTCAATTGCATTCAGTTTAGCATCTATTGGATCAGCATCCGGTTTGAAAAGTTCAGTTTCTACAAGACCCGCTTTTGAAGAGTTTTTGGACTTTTTAGTCTTTTTATGGATGTTCTTTTGCGGTTTGAAATTATTGTACTCGCAAGTGATTCCCCGTTTCAAGCACAATTGACAGGAGGGATAAGCTTCATCACATTTCTTCTTGCTCTTCTTACAAGACAAACAGCCATTTCTTGATCTAACGACAGAACCAAGGACAATATTGTACTTCACCTTTGACATGGTGCCTAGAGATAAGCGTGAAAAATTCTGAGATAAGAGTCGTGTTTTTGCAGATTAATTCCGTGATCTGACTCGATCCAGGCATAATAAATTGTTTGGTGAGGTAATATGACAGTGTATAGATATAATACAATATGATAGTAGATAGTACAATATGATATTAGATACATTAAAATATGATATTATATAATACAAATTCGAAACTTCGTGTAAATAACACGGTCCTTTGGCCGAATATGTCACACAAGCCTCGCAGTCCCACGGCTGACAGTAAAAATATGGGGTTATGCGTCCACCTGCGTGCACTAAACCGTGAACCGACAACATATTCACCTCTCGCCTCCATGGTCCTCTGCTCTATATACCCTTGAAGCATATACCCTTAAAGCTATCTCTCTAACACCATCACCCACATCCACCCCAAGTTTTCCGTCCCCTTGTCAACCCTGTTTTCCGTCCCCATCCCCATCTCAGTCCCCCTCCATCGCTCCACATTTCCTGCCCCTCCGCATTTCGAAAAAAATACCATGGATTCTACTGACTCTGACAGTAAAAAAAGACGAGTAAGAGCAAAATATTCTCGTCCTTGTGATGGTTGTGCCCTTAGAAAGGTGAGATGTGATCAAAAGAAGCCTTGCTCTCGTTGCGTTGAGCATAATGTCCCCTGTACCGATAATCGACTCAAGAAAAAATGTGGTCCGAAGCACATCCATAAAAAGACCAGAGAGTCAATAAACAGCTTGCTGATGGGGAACTCGAGAATTAACACTTTGGGTAATCACAATGAAATCTTGACTTTGGATAAACTATTACCGTGTCTTCAAATCTACCAAACGTGGTATTATGGAATTTGGCCTGTGCTTTCAGTGGCCCATTTGGTGCTGAGAATCGTTCAGTTGAACCCTTCGAGTGATTCTCAGTTAAGTAGTGACAATGCTACCAGTTATTCGCTTTGTTGTGCTGTTTGTGCCGCTATAACTCGACAGTTGGCGTTTTTAACTGGTGGGAACCCCATTGTAGGAGTCCCTACAAACATTGACGCAGAAAAGTATGCTTTAGAATCGATCAGAGCCCGAAATTTGTTTGATTATCGTTTGAATCCAAGTTACGATAATTTACTCATTTCCTTCTTTCTCTATATATACTATGTCAACGTTAAGGATGGTATTAAAGCCGCCATCATGTATATGAAGGAGGCGATTTCAATCGCTCAAATTTTGGGATTACATGACCCAAGAACTTATGTATCGAAGCCACTGGCAGAAATTCACCGGTTAAGAAAAATCTACTACATGTTATTGGTGACTGAAAGATTCATGTGTATTGAAGATAATGTCCCTGTTTGCTTGGAACCTTCAATTCCCTTACCTTCTTTAGAGGAGGAAGAGTACAGTGGCTTGTTAACAGGTTTTATCGAATTGGTCAAGGTGTTTTCCATTCCTGACAAGAAGTTTTTTGACAGTTTAATCAATTACTCTCAAAAGAACCCTAATAATTTGCATAGTTTTGAGAACCTTTTCATGTCAAGTGGTACCCCGACCAAGAAATGGATCATCAATGTGCAAACTGAGTTGAAGAAAATCGAAATCAACAACGCATCCAGTGATACACAAAGACTAAATATCATTCTTTCGAAGCATTGGATGAGAGCTTTGGCTTGGCATATCTCCAGTCAAAATGGATTATTGATAAAGTCAACTAAAGACTCGACTGAAGCTTGTTTGACGTACCAATTCCCACTCGAAATTGCTAAAGATTTTTTGATGAGCACCGAAAATCTACCAATCTTTGCATTTGAATCTAATGGGCCTGGAGTCTGTGTCAAATTACTTGAAATCGCTCTAGCAGTAGCAGATTCTGTTAATGAGTGTATAATCAATAAGGGGGAATACTTTGTGGCATACAATTTACTTACATCGATTTTCAATCTTGTATCGAAATTCAAGAGTGACATTACCATCACTCAAGAACTCTACATGAAAGTCGAGAGTATGGTTAAGCGGAAAACTGGTCCAACTCCAATATATACTAAAAGTTATATTAGAGAAGTGGATGATGATGGAATATCAGTTAAATCTTCAGATAAAGAAGAAGTATCAAAGACTGATGAACAGTCTATGCAAATTCCATCGATCTTGAACTCTCCTAACAATCCACAAACTCCTCCCTTCCCACAACCCCAACCAGTACAATCTCCATTTACACAAATGACAATGGCATTCTCTTTGTCGCCCAACCACCCGTTCGAAATCTCTTCTGCTGAATTATTGAAACAACCTGAATTGAAAAACGATTCAAGACCAGCAGAAGTGGGAAGACCTTCTCCCCAATTATTTCAAAGATTCAATCCAAGCCAATCTCCATCTACTATGCAACTACAACAATTGGAATTGCAACTTTATCATCAGTTTCTGCAGTTCCGACAAAATGAATCAAATGAGTATCAATACGGGACCCCCGAGCCCCACAAAAAGGATGAAGAGTCCAAGAAAGATAATATTAGTACATCACCAAATCATCCGTTTGCATCTCCTCAACATTCAGATTTGAGCTCATATACTTCATCTTACGGGTCCAACGAGGATAGAGACTTCGATAACAGTATCCATATGAATTACGGGATTATGTAAAATAAACGAATTATGATCTTATATATGCGTAGTTGCCTATTAGTTGTATAAAAACCTATATTACGAAGCCGCTGCTAATCCTGTATATACCATATCCTTACCCTATTACCCATACTTTAAAACCTTAGTTTCACGACAAACAAAGCCCAAATCCAATTATGTGTCGTCCAGCGTGCTGTTTGTGTCAATTAGCGTCCCACTGTTGTTGCAATCACTCTTGCTCGTAAATTAACCTCAAATCAGTATTGACAATTTCCAAGTACCTCTGAATTGCAATATCGATATTATTTTGCAACAACATGAAATAAGGGAAAAGAAGCACATTACGGATCACTTCTAACAAAGAAATAACCAAAAATAAATACATCTCAATTAGACTCCTAATAACCTGTCTAATCATGTTGCAATTTTTCAACCCTGATTTGCTGCAAATCTTCGCAGGAAGTCCACACTGCGTTTTTTGCAGATTCACACATTTAATAGCTGCGAAATCTGCATTGCTCCACCACCTTCATGAATAAAATACAAACATATATAGTCCAAAAAATATATATAACGTAGTAATATATAGCCCGATAAATAGCCCGATAAATAGCCCAATATTTACATATCCTAAACTTATCCTCGCCACAAACATCAAACCCATCCACGCGTTCCACAGCTTATCGTCGCGGTGAAAAATTATATTTAAACCATGTCGACTTCTGAAAAAACCACCACAGATGTGGCCAGTAATAAACTAAAGTATTTCACTACTACCGACAAGCCCCAATTTGATATTGAAGAGACTTCCAATCGGTTTAAATATTTACTTGGGCTAACCAATTTATTTGAACATTTCATCAGTGCAAAAGCTGAAAAGGATCCACACATCAAGCAAGTTCTTGACCATGTTAAATCAGATAAACCGAATTCCACAACCCACAGAGGCCGGAAAACTGAAAAGGAAGAGGATGCCGAATTGTTGAATGACGAACTTGATACTCCAAAAATTATGGAATTTACTGAGTCTCCGGCTTATGTGAATGGTAAACTTAGACCTTATCAGATTCAAGGATTGAATTGGCTTGTTTCTTTGTATGAGAATAATTTATCGGGGATTTTGGCCGATGAAATGGGTTTAGGTAAGACCTTACAAACCATCTCATTTTTGGGATATTTAAGATACTTTAAGCAAATTAATGGTCCTCATATTATCATCACTCCAAAATCTACTTTAGATAATTGGGCAAGAGAATTTGCAAAATGGACTCCAGAAGTGCGAGTTTTGGTGTTACAAGGGGATAAAGATGAGAGAAATCACTTGATTAACCAACGGTTGTTATCCTGTGATTTTGATGTGGTTATTGCATCTTATGAGATTGTCATTCGAGAGAAATCTTCCTTCAAAAAATTTAAATGGGAGTACATTATAATCGATGAAGCCCACAGAATCAAGAATGAGGAATCTTTATTATCTCAGATCATTAGGATGTTCCATTCTAATAACCGATTGCTTATCACTGGAACTCCTTTGCAAAATAATTTACACGAATTATGGGCTTTGTTGAATTTCATTTTACCCGATGTGTTTGGTGACTCTGAAGCATTCGATCTGTGGTTTCAAGACAATAATGGGGGCGATGAGAATTCGGTGGTGTCTCAATTACATAAAGTTTTAAAGCCTTTCCTTTTACGTAGAATCAAAAGTGAGGTCGAAAAATCTTTGTTGCCTAAAAAAGAATTGAATGTTTACGTGAAAATGTCTGACATGCAAAAGCAATGGTATCAAAAGATTTTAGAGAAGGACATTGACGCCGTTAATGGTGCCAATGGTAATAAAGAAAGTAAAACAAGATTACTTAATATTGTTATGCAATTAAGAAAATGTTGCAACCATCCTTATCTCTTTGATGGAGCTGAACCTGGTCCTCCTTATACTACCGACGAACATTTAGTTTACAACGCTCAGAAAATGATAATCTTGGATAAGCTTTTGAAAAAATTTAGACAAGAAGGTTCAAGAGTATTGATTTTTTCACAAATGAGTAGAATGCTTGATATCTTAGAGGATTACTTACTTTTCAGAGAATACCAGTATTGTAGAATTGATGGTCAAACAGATCATGCTGATAGAATCAATGCCATTGATGAGTATAACAAACCCGGATCAGAAAAGTTTGTTTTCTTATTGACCACAAGAGCCGGTGGTTTGGGTATCAATTTAACTTCTGCTGATATTGTTGTATTATTTGACTCAGATTGGAATCCCCAAGCTGATTTACAAGCAATGGATAGGGCTCATAGAATTGGACAAACCAAACAAGTCAAAGTATTTAGATTCATTACTGAAAATGCAATTGAAGAAAAGGTTATCGAAAGAGCAGCTCAAAAATTGAGATTAGATCAATTGGTTATTCAACAAGGAAGAAATGCTCCAAATATTGGTAACCAAAGTAGTAAGGCAGCATCAAAAGATGAATTATTGAATATGATTCAACATGGAGCTTCTGAGATGTTTAGTAAATCAGAATCAGGTTCTGTATTCGAGGAACAAGAAGATGATATTGAAGCTATTTTAGCTAAATCTGAAGAGAAAACCAGTGAATTAAATAAAAAGTATCAAAAATTGGATCTTAACGCATTGCAAAACTTTACAAATGACGAAAGTGTGTACGAATGGAATGGAGAGAATTTTAAAAAGAAGGAAGTATCTAATATAACTAATCTTAGCCACGCATGGATAAATCCTGGTAAAAGAGAAAGAAAAGAGAATTACTCCATTGACATGTATTACAAAGACGTATTAAATACTGGTGGTAACAGAACGACAGTAAAATCAGGGCCAAGACCACCAAAACAACACAATATATTTGATCACCAGTTTTTCCCCGGAAAATTATTTGAATTATTAGAATTGGAGAAAAATTATTATAGAAAACAAATCAAATATGAACCTCCATTGAAAAGTGGTAATGAATCAGATTTAGAATCGAGACAATTGGAACAACAGATTGAACGTGAAGAGATTGAAAATTCAAGACCGTTGACAGATGAAGAAAAAGAATTAAAAGATAAATTACTTGGTGAAGGATTCAAGGCCTGGAACCGTAAAGACTTTCACCATTTCATTACTTTAAGTGGGAAATATGGCAGAAATTCCATTCAACTTATTGCTGATGAATTTGAAGAGAAGTCGGTCGAGGAAGTTAGAGAATATGCTAAAACTTTTTGGCAAAGATATCAGGAAATCGATGGATACGAACGGTTCATCAACCAAATTGAGACAGGAGAAGAAAAAATCCTTAAAATCAAGTTGCAGAAAGAGGCATTGAGAAGGAAATTGAGTCAATTCAAATACCCTCTTCAACAGCTCGTGCTAAAGTTCCCACCTGCGTCCACTAATAAGAAAGTGTGGTCAGAAGAGGAAGATAGATACTTATTAGTTCAATTGTATAAATTTGGTATCGACAGACCAGATATATTCGATAGAATTAGAGAGAGTATCCGAGATTCGGTGTTATTTAAATTTGATTTCTTCCTTCAATCAAGGAACACCACCGAAATATCTAGGAGATGTCAAACTTTATTGGCTTGTGTATTGAGAGAGATGAATCCACCAGCCATGAAACGTAAATCTGAAACCCCCGAAGTCAGTTCTAAAAAACTGAAGTAAGTATCAATTAAAGTCAATTATCTATGTACAACTAAATACTTTTAATTTAATCCGAGTAAAATTTGAATATGACGTTCAAATAATAGTGGATTTACCTCTGATGGGAATCTAAATCTAACTTTACCCTCTGTATCAATTATAAATTTTTCAAAATTCCAATAAATTCCCTTAAACCCCAAGTTCCCCGGTTTTGAAGCTTTCAAAAAATTGAAAAATTCACTAGAACCTCGTCCATTTACTCTAATCTTATCAAAAATAGGGAACGTCACCCCATAATTGTCTCGTACATTTTTAATGATTACTTGTATGGGGTCTGGGTCTTCATTACGGAATTGATTGCAGGGAAACGCTAGAATCACTAGCCCGTGCTGTTTATATTTCTGATAGAGAATTTCGAGCTCTTTATATTGAGGTGTATAACCGCATAATGAAGCAGTGTTCACCACTATAATAACCTTGTTTTTATACCGAGACATAGACACCGGATTGTGGTTCTCATCTAGCACTGAAAAGTCGTATAAAGACATGATAACAATGTGGACGTGTTTGTGGATGTTGGTGTTATAGTGCTTTTGTGGTGCTTTTGTGGACGTTGTTATGTTGGCGTGTTTGTATATGTATTCGTCTCGTGCTTGTGGTACACCAGTTCAACCAGTCAGTAGTCCGATGGCCGTGGTAAACCAATGCGGTGATAAGGTTGGTGGTTGGGACACTCCCGGTGTTTGGCATTGGGTTGTTTTCGCACATCGCAAGACTCGTCTGATCACCAAGCTAAGATCCCTAAAAAATTTTCCCCATAGTAACACGGGCTGTTATTTATTTATTTCATTTATTCAAGTTTAAATTATACATAACAACCTTCACTCAAATTATACATCACATCCTGTTTATCCATTAATTTTTTTTCCATTGATTTTTTTTTTTCCATTTGCGTCATGTCGTTCAAAGTTGATTGGAATTTGCTCGAGTCCGAATCCATGACCCAATGGACTAAAAATTTACTTACAGAAACATTGAATTCGGGGAAAAGACCCAATATATTGGCATCGGAGATTGAAATTAAAGATTTAAATTTTGGAAAAATTCCACCAGTATTTGAGATTTTAGAGATTGGTGAATTGGAAGATGATCGATTTAGAGGAATATTCAAAATAAACTATGATGGTGATGCTCATATTACACTTCATACAAAGGTTCAAGCCAATCCTTTAAAAATTTATAGTGATAATTTGACTGAACTTGAAGGATACGTTGGAGGATCTTGTGATTTCATCAAGCCAAATTTCCAACTTTCAAATGAAGAATTCTCTCTCCCATTGGACTTGAAATTAAGTGATATAAAATTATCGGGAATCGGGATTATTGTCTTCTCCAAGACTAAAGGTTTGACTTTGGTGTTTAGAAATGATCCCTTGGATTCAATCAAGGTAAGTTCAACTTTTGACATGGTTCAAGTTTTAGCCAACTTTTTACAAAAACAAATTGAAAGCCAAATTAGAGAATTATTCAGGGAGACATTACCAACGGTGCTACATAAATTATCATTGAAGTATATTACATTGAATAATGATAATTTCATGAATCAAATTGGTAGAAGTCAAAATAATGGAGAAGTGATTTTATTTGATTTGAACAATGAATTCAATAATTACAGTATTGAGAATTTACAGAAAAACATGAAATTGTTCAATTCAAGGGAAACATTAAATTTGCATATCCCCAAATTCAAAAATGTAATTCAAAGATCCAACTTACAGAAGTTTAATAAGAAATTATCACCTAATTTATTGACATCATTGAATTTAATTGACGATGAAAATAAAAGAGTCATTGACAATAATGCAAGTAATGGTATTCCAATCAATTTCTTGGTGAATAAAGATTTCAATCAAGTTCAACATGTGGTTAAAAATATCTCGAGAATACAGTCCAATAATTATTATCAAAAGGCCAATTCAAATATGACTAAACCTAAGAGAAGAACCATTAACATGAAGAAGTCTCGTAAACAGCCATCTGTTGATTATTGTGACATATCTCAATCGTCAGTTAAATCTCAAAACACAACGTTATTAGATGATACAACAGAAATGAGTCAAGCAGACGATAGTGAAACTCGAACCTTAATGGAAAGTGAAGAAGAAGAAGAGGTATTACAACAGCCAATGCCTTTAAGATTAAATGAGAAACCTATTCATTCTCATTCCCATTTCCACCGGAATTTCTATAATAATTCGCCAAATAATTCCAACAGTTCATTATTAAGTGGAGTTGGAATTGGCAATAATTATTTTAATTTCACTAACAAAGACTATGTGAACACTGACGATTTTAAGCCCAAGAAAATAAATGAATACGAAGATTATGACCCTTTTGTAAATGTGAAAAATATCAAACAGAAATTAAATGAGTTACGAAGATTTGAGGAGAAACAATTCTACGAGATGCCACCTCCATACCAGACATAGAAATATATGCCAGCTGAACAGTTTCCGTCTCTCACTGTAAACTCTTCTCTCCCACTCCGTCACTGTTCTCTAACCGTACTCTCCCTCGCTGTACCTGTCTCACCTCACCGTACTCTCACTATTCCACTTCTATAATTAGCGCGATGTTATTTTTTCACCATGGCATTTGGAAGCTTCATTGACATCTGTCAAAAAACAGCCTTGCCCTTGTGTTCAGTGATAGCTTCGGCTTCCCCGGACGATGAGTTCACAAGAGGAATCTTACCCCAATGTTACGCAAGATCAGTCGAATTAGCAAACACCATGATCTTTCAGGTGGGTAATGCGTTTATGCATTTTGGATCATTGATTATTCTCTTGATCATCATCTTTAATGTCAGAAGTAAATACACTGCTATTGGTAGAACAGAGATGTTGACATTCTTGTACCTTTATATTGGACTTATAGTATCGAGTTTAGTGGTTGATTGTGGTGTTAGTCCTCCCAGTAGTTCCAGTTATGCTTACTTTGTTTCAGTTCAACTTGGAATTGCAAGTTCATGTTGTATTGCCCTTATGTATAATGGATTGATCTGTTTCCAGTTCTGGGAAGATGGATCAAGAAGATCTTTGTGGATCTTGAGAGGTATATGTGTTGTATGGTTCCTTGTTAATTTCTTTGTTTCTATATTTACATTTAAGAATTGGAGTTCAAGTTTAAATAACAGTGAAACAACGGGACTTTTCGTGGTTCTGTACGTTTTAAATGCATTGATTTTATTTATCTATGTAATAAGTCAAATTGTGTTGGTGATTTTTGCATTAGAGAATTACTGGCCATTGGGGGCTATTTGTTTAGGAGTTTTCTTCTTTGTGGCAGGTCAAGTATTGGCATACGCAGTAAATGATAAAATATGTGATGGCTCTTCTCATTATGTTGATGGGTTATTCTTTGGAACTGTATGTAATTTATTCACGGTGATGATGATATATAAATTTTGGGATATGATTACCACCGATGATTTAGAGTTTTCGGTTGCATCAGCGGAGAATGGTGTTAATGCGTTTGAAGATGAGAAGAGGAATAGTACTTTTTTTAACTAGACAATATACGTTTCCGTGGTACTCTGGCTCTGCTAGTCTGGTACTCTGCTATTGTTTGCTTCTCTGCTGCTCTCGTACTCTTCTACTCTCGTGCTCTGGCACTCTCCACTCTCGTACTCTGGATCACGTCAAGACTTGGCGTGATGGATTATGTGCAGTCCACTTACCTCAGCAGAAATGGGTGATTAAAAATGGAATAAATGAGGTTGAAATCGCCCCTAAAAGTGATCACAATATCTCCTCCCCCAGATATACCTAATTCCCAACTTTCAGAACTTCAACACCAAAATTCCACCCTCCAGTGCCACCCAAAACAACAAGCTAAAGGCCCAGACACCACATCACCACTCACTCACTCAAACACTGGTTTCCGCGCTAAAAATAACCATGTCAGAACTCCTAGACCAAGACCAAATCAACAACATCCTCAATGGTGATGGAAGTTTAGACCTCCTTCTCACTCGTTTAAAGAAGAGTGTGGGTACAGGAGAAGAATTTTCCAAATATATCAAGAAGAAAGCCATTATAGAAGATGATCATTACAATCAACTAAAGAAATTCGGTACTCAATTCAGAGTGTCGTTGAAAAATCCCGGTAAATTAAAGAGCGATTCTTTTAGTAGAGGATTAGATAAAATAATCGAATTCGACGAAAAATTATATGGTGTTGGATCATCTTATGTGACTGCTTTGAACGTTATGTATGATGAATTAACTTCATTAATAGCTACCGTTACCAGAACAAGAAAACAAATTAAAGAAGAAGGTAAAAGGAAAGAAAAAGAATGTTCAGACTCGATTCAGGCTGCTGAAAAGGCCAAAGTTAAATATTATCATTTATGTGATGATTTAGATAAATTAAAGAATGGGGATCCCAAAAAATCATTTTCTTTAAAGAATAAAAGTTATGAACAACAAGAAGATGATTTACAACGTAAAGTTGATTTGGCTGATCAAGATTATAAATCCAAAGTATCAATTTGCAAGAAATTAAAGGATGAATTACTAATGGTTTACAGGCCAACTCATTCTAAGAAATTAAAAAATTTAATTTTGGAAATGGATATTGCAATGAATGTACAATTACAAAAATTGGCTACTTGGAATGAAAATTTGGTGATGAATTCAGGGGTCTTGATTTCTCCTTTAACCTCTGATAAACAATCCATGAAATCTTTGGCAAATCTGGTTAATAATGAGAAAGATCTTTATGATTATATTATTAGAAATGAGAAAGAATATAGCACTAATAGGAGTTACTTAACTCCAATTGAATATGTTGTGCACCCAACTTTGGCCAAATACCAACCACAGAAATCCACAAAACCGTTTTTGAATAGTTCAAAAGCTAGTTCTGGTCCTGGTCCTGGTACTGGTGCTACTGTTGGTGCCGCTGTCGGTGCAGGTGTTGCTGGTGCCTCCACCACTTCTGGTCCTACCCCTGCCTCTAATGCCCAAAACCTAGATACCCTGAATGACTTATCAACTTCTGTCTCTAATGAACCCAACAGTGATAATCACACAACATTCACGTACAATTCATTAGATCCGAATACTCAACCAAATACGCCCGAATTAAATGGGGCTAAATCTTTGAGTCAAATGACATCCTCCAGTTATCCTCAACCAACATTTGGAGTTTCCATTGAACAATTAATTACATTTGCTGGAATTGATAATGTACCATTAGTGGTTAAGAAATGTATTGAAGTAATTGAAACTTATGGTATAGAATTGGAAGGAATTTACAGGAAGAGTGGTAATGTAACAATTGTTCAGAGTCTCAAGGAATCTATTGATCTGAAATTTACAAATTATTTATTAATTGGTAATAATATCGATGGTGATAATGTAATTGACACCGATATTTATTGTATTGCATCACTATTAAAATTATATTTTGCAAGTTTACCTGAACCTTTATTAACTCAAGAATATTACCTTTCATTCATTGATACCGTTAAATCACATGATGAGAATTTCATTGCTAAAAAACTTCATCATTTAGTGTACAATCTACCTGATGGAGCATATTTCACATTAAGAGCTCTTATTTTCCATTTAAATAAAGTGGCTGCCAACGCTGAAACCAACAGAATGTCAATTAAGAATTTAGCCATTATTTGGGGCCCAGCAGTTTTGAATGATAATTCAATGAATCCACAGGATTTGAGCTATAAGAGTAAAGTGGTTGAAGAATTGATGTTGATTGCCAATGACATTTTTGAAAGTGAAGAGTAACTCACAAACCATAGTATATGAACTGTGAATAATACATTGTATGATACTAGTACATTAAATGGAATCCCTTCTTTTCTCGTTTTTTATCAGCCAGTGACTCGGAATCCCTAGTTAAACTACTGTAGTTGAATCTTGGAGCTTTTGTGACTTTGGGCTTTGTAACCTTGTTAATATGAGGTGTTTGTGTTTCTGTCTCTTTTTTCAATATCTCTGCATATTCTTCATCAGTTATACCTTCTTGTTTCCGTTTGACATCTTTTAATTGGGATTTTAAAACTGAATGGAAATCTGGTGAATCGATAATTTTCTCTTGAATATCTTTATCGACTATGGACAATAAACTGTTGTTATTTTCAGTCATAATTTCTCCTTGAATCAACGCTGCCATTTTCCCCTTATTTTTCATCAATATATCAGGATTATTTTTCACTTTATTATCAACCATTAATTTCAATTTTAATAACAAATTTGCATGAGTTTCCGACTCCTTAAAATTCTGTAATAAAGTTCTTCTCTGTTTATCAAATAATCCAGATTTCTTATAAATCCCCGTAAGTTGTTTAGAATCAGTTACTTGGGGTTTGGGTTCATCAGACATGGTTTATCAGTGCGTAGAAATAAAATAATCTTTCAGCCATGGCAGATGTCCCCACGCCAGAAATGTTGAATTTCGCCAGTGAATCTACCAATGATAAATATGTATCATCCCACTTGTCCCAACCCCGGATTCGAACTGCTAGTCATTCAAGTATTCACGTGAAAAGAATTAAACCCAATAATGTCAAATCTCGAAATGAGGATTACGCTATGGCCCAGTTAGAGTCTGCCAAACTGTTGGTTTTTGATGCCGTGAATCTGGTGTTCCAGGGGAAGCCATTAAGATATGGGTACAGTTTTTACTGTCAGAAAGTTGAAGCTATATGTAAATACAAACACGCTGAGCCATCAAGGATCAGTGGATATTTAAAGCAGCAGATAGAGGGTCATTTCTACAGCCATGTAGTACCAGCAATTAAGGACGTTTTACAGGGGGAAAATATCTTGATGGCATACCTTGAGGTTTATAATCTGTATGAGATGAAATTACGGGATTTAGGTAAAATATTCTTGTATTTAGACCGGAGTTATTTGCTACAACATCCCCATAAAAAAGTGATTTTGGAATTGGGACTCGATTTATTTGTTGATAATCTATTAGCAGAGCCCCTGGTTGACCGGGCCAAACTTATCTCTATTTACACTACCAATTTGAAGCGGGAATTCACTCAAGATACTCCATTAGATTTACCATTGATTGGCTCTTTTACAAAGATGTTGATCAAATTGAACTACAGTAAAAAAATCCGGTTAAATAAAGCCATTATTGACCTGTGCGTTGATCTTTTCACCGGTTTGAGACAAGAGTGGAGTAAGAACTATTCGACTTATATCCACAATAGTTTACTGAAGATTTCAAGTGTAATGACATTTTTCAAACAGTCAGGTCAAGATAAAGCGTTTTGTGAGCAGTTACTCATTAAACTTAAATGGGTATGTATATTCCAGGATTTTAATTCAATTATTCAAAATTGTTTGTCGGTGATGTTACAGGATGGACACGAAAGACAGCTTTGTAAGATCTACTCTTTCTGTGAATTAACCAACAAGGAGTATGGTCTTGATTCTATGCCAATTTTTGTGAATAAATGGGGCCAAATAATGACTGAACAAATCAATGGGGTCATTACCAAAGAACCAGGAGTTTCAGGTAATGTAGTACATCAATTGGTCAGTATATTCCACAAATACAAATCAATTGTAGATCAACGATTCAACGGCAATGAAAAATTCGAGTTTGAAATACGGCATTCATTTTCCCGTGTTTTGAACTCTTCCAGGAAGATCAATGGGCTTACTATAAATCAATTATGTAAATACTCTGATAATTTCCTCAAATCTAAAAAGCCTGATATGTCATTCAGTGAATTCGAGGCCAATTTCATGATTATTTTCAAGTTCTTAAACAATAAGAGTGACTTTATAATCAACTATAAGAACCAATTATCTAGAAGGTTATTACTTGGGAAAAACTCTAATATCGAACAAGAAAAGTCATTGGTTCTGTCAATTTGTCAAATAGTTGGAGAAAATGAAGATTCAATCGGTTTGAATGTCATGTTCAAAGATTTGAGTAAATCTCAAATGCATTATTCAAATATGAAACTAGATATTCCATTAGAATTCAATGGATTGATACTAGAGAAAAAGTACTGGCCTGAAATCCCTAAACCTGACAATACCATCATCTTGCCCAGTAGCTTTCTTACAACATTAGCACAATTCGAAGAAGTGTATAAAAAACTGGACGATAAGTTCAAGAACCACAGACTTGACTGGGGAAACTACAACCTTCATCAACTCGTCATTATAGGTCATTTCGACTCAGGCAACTATGAACTAAATGTGAATCTACTCCAGGCCATTGTCATTGAAATGTTCAAGGACAACGACCAATTAACCATGGAACAGCTAATAAATCTCACCAATATGGATTCTAAGCTTTTGACCAGAGTTATTCATTCTCTCTCTGATAAGTACAAACTTCTCGAGCAACACGATAACTTCATTACAATTAACCACCAGTTCACCGAAAAGAGCAAGAAACTACGGATCCCATTACCGAGAGACAAAGAATATAGTGTTAGTAGTGGTAAAGAGGAAATAATCCACAAAAACCGAGACTCAGAAATCAGAGGTTTGATTATCAGAACCATCAAAATTGAAACCACCATGAATTACAATGATTTATTGACCCAGACTCTCGAGAAAATTGGGGAAAAAGGCCCAGTAACCGTGACGGATGTCAAGACCAATATCGAATATTTGATTGACAAAGAGTACATGACACGAGATAATAATAAGTTAGTGTATATTCCATAATACGTAATTAAACAGGAACATCTTCAGGATCTGGGTTGTATTCCCAGTGAGATCCAAAGTATGGAATCTTGGTGTAAAAAGTGTTTTGAAATAATGGGACACCTTCGGTGAAGGTAGCGATACCAGCACCAGCAGCGGCACCCCAAAACACGAGATTTGGTATATATTGTTTAGCAACAGGAATGTTGATACCGGCAAAGCTGGCAATAGATTTGTAAGCTGGACCTCTAATGTACTATAAAGTTAGTAAGAATTGGTGATAGTTGATGTTTTACATACAGAAACCATGGTTGATGAGAAATTATTTTTTCACATTTCCATTGGCTGAGAGTGAGAAAACAAGCTAAATCGAGTCTACAGTTAAATCTACTAAAATAAATTTACAGTATTAAATGTTTATTATCTACATATCACATTAACAAGCATCAGGTTGAGCTAAAATGTAATCGATAGTTTGACCAATTGTCTTTAAAGAATCAGCTTCATGATCAGGTATTTGTATGTTAAATTCATGCTCTAATTCCATCACCACTTCAACAACATCTAAAGAATCTAATCCTAAATCTTGAACAAATGAAGCTTCATCTTTTAATTCTTTACCGGAATCAGCGATTTTTTCATACCCTTCAAGGATTTCCAAGATTCTTTCTTTAGCGATATCTCTAGTTAAATCTGGGAATGCAGAATAAAAACGAATGGTTTGAGGTTGGAAAGCTGATTTGACCATTTGTGGTCCAATCATATGTTTAACCACTTGTGGTTTAATATTAATTTTTGGTACAACTCTAACTAAAGATTTAAACATAATTGCAATTGGGTAAAATTTGAGTGGTTCAAATGCGATTTTGTTGTATAGTCGGTGAACGACTTCGCACCGAAATTTTTTTTTCACAACCACCATGTTCAAGAGCATATTGAATGGTATAAAAGTTGTGAGGCCTATAACTCCTATAAATAGTTATTTTAATCATATAAAAACCATCACGCCCAGTTTATCCTTTGGATTCCATGATCAAAAAAGATTTGCTACTTTAAATCAAATTAAAAGAGGTAAACAAGGTCCTCCTAATAAACCATATAAACCTGCTGCACCTCATTTAAAGGGTAACCCATTTAAAAAAGGAGTAGTATTAAGAGTCATGATTGTTAAACCAAAAAAACCAAATTCTGCTCAAAGAAAATGTTGTAGAGTAAGATTAACAAATGGTAATGTTATTTCTGCTCTTATTCCTGGTGAAGGTCATAATTTACAAGAGCATCATGTGGTGTTAGTTAGAGGTGGTAAAGTTCAAGATTTACCAGGAGTTAATTATAAATTAGTAAGAGGAGCTTATGATTTGAATGGAGTTGCTAATAGAGCTCTGTCAAGATCTAAATATGGGGTTAAAAAACCTCAACAATAATCATCTGTATATATTTTAAAACACTATCTTCCAACTTCAAATCTTCTACCACTAGCGGTCTTACGATTTTCAATCAATTTACCTTCATCATCAACATTTTCTGGTTTAGCTCTATTTAATACCTTCAAGAATTCTTTAACTCTAAATCTCATTCTTGAATGCATGTAAGCCTTTGCACATTTAATGTGATAATGGAAATAGTTTCTGAAAAATTGGATATGAGAAATACAATTTTGTCTTCTATCTCCTTTAACAAGATGTCTTGGGAAAAGAACAAAAGTGACATATCCTTTATTATCGTCTGATTTATGATTTACCACATTTTTAATATCTAATGGAGGTTCATTATGAGAATACAAAACTTGTGGAGCTGTTTGAACTGATCTCCTTCTAGCATCAACAAATTCTTGCAAGAAAACTCTTCCAAAAATCTTATCAGTTTCATCTTTAAAAATGGTTGAAAAAATCACTGTAACTCTATCAAAAGATGGTTTAATAAAGATACTTTCATCCATACCTCTATAATTTATAGTTAAAATTGATTCATTATCTAATTCTTGTTTAACTTCTTCAGAATAAACATTAGAATTAGCATATAATTCGGCTAATTCATCATATCGATTGAATGCTTGCTCAAATGGAGCGGCAATACTATTACGTTTTAAATTTGACAATTCATCAATTAATTCTTGTTTTAATTCGTCCAGTTCTTGTTGTAATACCGATAAATCTAAAACAAAAGAATAATCAAAACCAGCTTCTGGATCAGTTTTGGTCAAAGAATTTGAAAATTTGGAGTATTTTGATGATAAATAACTTTCAACCCCATATTTGGTCAAATCTTGCCAGCATTTCACATAGATTGAAATTAACACCAAATGTTTAGCATCGGGTAAATTTGATACATGATAAGTTGTGAAATCAAAATCCGTGAAAAGACGTTCAATTGATTTGAGAGATTCAAGATCTGATGATATTAAATCTTTAACAGTTTTTTGTAAGAGGAGATTATTCTGTTCAATCTGAAGCATAGGGGTCGGGTTGTTCGCAGTTTTTCAGTCGATTGAGTTTGCGTGAGTGAGATTGAGGGTTTGAGTGAGCTAGTGAGACTGAGATTTGAGGTGAGACGAGGAAGGAGAAATGGTATATATACAATGTATTATATGTGTAGTATATGATGTAAGTGTCGACTGTTATCGAAGATTGCCCATACTGTAATAGACAAGCGGTAATTATATCGTAGTCTTTATAAAGACCCTACTGTCTCAAAACCCTAGTGTTTATTAGTATATACTGTACCGTTGTTTTACAGCCACTACATCCATCAATATACATCTATCGATTAACAAATGAACGATTGGAATTGAAGAGTCCTCCTCTATGAAGAGCTGGAGCCGCTCTAACTTTACCCTTTAATATCGAGCTAACGTTCTCCTTTGGTTTACTAGGTACCGTCTTACCTTCTTGCAGTATGCTATTGATTCTATCCTTAACATAAGCTTCAAAACTATCCATTGGTTTACCTCTATTATTAACAAGCCATGGGCTTTCGAGTAAATCTTGATAACTTGGTCTTAAATCAGGAACTTTATTTAAACATGATTTTATAAATCTTTGTGCTTCAATTGTAAATATTTTTGCATCTAGTTTAGGTGGCTCTCCATCAACCATTGCACTTAATTGGGAAAATATGTTGTTATAAGTTTCTGCAGGATATGGATAATTACCCTTGGCTATCTCAAGTATAGTAAGACCTAATGACCAAATATCGGATTGAACTGAATAAGTATTATCATCAGGATTAAGAGTTTTAATTCTTTCTGGTGCCATATAACTTTGACATCCTATATTAGTTTTGGCTAATGAAGCAACTAAATTACCACTAACACCAAAATCACAAAGCTTTACTTTACCTTTTGAATTAACCAATATATTCGTTGGTTTAACATCTCTATGTATGATGTTATGACTATCCTTTAATTCTTTTAATCCTCTTATAATTGACTCACAAATATATGCTAAATGGCTTTCATTCTTAATTCCAACATCCTTCTCATAAACTTTATCTAATGAACCACCATCCATGTATTCAATACACATATATACGGCACCTTCCACAAAGAAAGCACCGTAAAAATCAACAATATAAGGAGATTGACATTTATGAAGCACATCAAGTTCCATTAAGATTTGTGTGAATTTACTTTCATCTAATTCTAATCTAACCTCTTTCATGGCCATTAACACTCCCGTAGGTTTATGTAATACTTTTGATACAGTACCATAATTACCTCTACCTAATTCTTCCACAAACTGGAGTTCATCTAAAGAGATTCTGAATGATGTTCCAGAAGAAAAATCTATACCTTGAGAATTTAATGAAGCTTTCCCGGTGAATTTCAATGATCCAGACTTTATATCGATATATTTGGAATAATTGGCAAATAATCCTTGCAATTGGGGAGTATCATTCTTTGGTTTCGTATCAGTATTATCACTGTTACTCCGTGAAAGATCTCTAGGAGTGGGTCTATCGGTATCTGATAAATTAAGCTTGAAATTTGGCTTCTTTTTCCTTTCAGATAACCTCCTAGATAATTCCCCCGTTGAGCCTACAAGGTTTACTTTTTCATCGTTTAAATTTGCAGGAGGGCTCAAAGTATCAGGAGAATGAGTTGGGCTTGTCAAATCATTTATATTTAATTTCAAGCCTTTTCTTCTTTGTGATAAAGAACCCTTCAATTCAGAAGTGTTAGACGATAGTATTTGATCGGAAGATTCAGGTTTAATGTGAGACTCTTGTTTGGCATCATTGGACAGTCTAGACCTAATCTGATGAGCCGGTAATGGAGGAATCAGCAATGCAGGTTGAGGTTTCTCAACTCCCAATATATGACTATCTGTTTTAATAAATTCTTCATCGATGGTATTACTGGATTTATTGGCTCTCCTTTGTTGGAACGCCATAATCCTCGCCTGTATATCACCACTTATTTGAGTGTGACTTGGGGTTACCATCGGACTTGTAGGTGTGTGATTTGGAGGTTGAGTAGGGGTCATAACTTTTGGCGTTTCGTCATTTTCTGACAGATTCAAATCCATATCCTTCATGCCGTTACTTATATCGGAAGGATCTGATTTACTCATTATTAAAATTGGTTAAACAAAAGCAGCAATATAATATGGGAAAAATGGGAATTGGATGTTGGACGCAAATAGTTTGTAATCAAATGACACAAATAGAATCCTTTAGATTGACTGAATGTTATGCAATGGGGAAAGGATATATGTAAGTAGTCTTGACTATAATATTACTATGATTACAATGACAAAAAAATAAAATAAATATAAATCAAACTATTTTAAGACGAATTATCAATTATAAACCTAATTTTTTAGCGGGTCTGATTTTTGTGAAGCGTGCGAACAATATGAAAAACAAAATACCGAACAAACAGGGAATTACGTATGATTCTACGGGGGCACGACCGCCTATTATGTTTTAAGGTACGAGACACTAACCTATTTATATATATATATATTAATTGGTGATTTAGATGTTGTATTTGATCCAAGATCATGGTGTAGATGTTTAATGATACCTGATGCCTTCACGTTTATGGTTCCATCATTTACGTAATACGCACATTTTAAGTCCTCGTACTTTGTGCATCTGTCGCACAAAATTACCCCCGTAGGCCGTGCGGCACCGTACCATTCGATCCAATTTTACCCGTGCAATGGCGATCTTCTCACGCTGCCATTAATAGATTCGCTAATTATAGATTTGTTTTCATCGGCATTGAATTTATTTATTCTTCCAAACTTTATCTTTTATAATATATCTTCCAAACTATTCACTCACATGTTCTAAACTGTAATCCTTCGACCCCAGCCTCTCAAATTCTTTTTTTAAAACTTGCAGATACGGTTCTATTTCTGGCGACTGCATTTGGTACAGCTTTGACATAATTTTTTAAGTATGGTTCATAACGGCCCAGCATAACTTCTATATTTGGTTATCACTAGCCTAGTTTCATCCCACGGATCTGAGCGTGTCTCATCACTCCTGTATCTACTACGAAATTTGTTGGATCGAACAAATTGGGACAAGAGCATCCAAACTTTAACCAATGACTTACAGACTTCCGTGCCGGAACATGCTTGAGCTTAGATAGAGTTACGTTTTAGGCTGTGGTAGAACCGAAACCTTAAGGTGCCGTAGTCTGAGACTCAACATATCCAGCCTGCTAAACCTTTCCCCACTTGGAATGACGTAAAGTGCTTGCCTAAGCTCAAGTAAAAAATAAACCCGGGTGGTTACAAAAGTTTTAAAGTATCTTCTTTTCATTATCTAATCAGGTATGACTTGAAGATTCATGTAGAAAGTCCCTTAAACTTTAAATAGAGTCTATATAGATAGGATCTTATGTACGTTACGGGTCAAACAGGTATTACAGATTTCGGCCCTACCTAATTGGGACAATTTCTCGTTATTTTTAGATTCGGTTTTTCTGCAAGGCCCGATTCGGAGGGCCCGTTAAGGTGTGTTTAAGTAATGGTGCTTCCCCCGCCTGAAGTTTTGAAATAAAGTTTCAAGCGTTGGTTTGCTTATTATTATATGAAATTTCGGTAAAAATTTCAGGTATCGGCTCATTCCACCGTCTTGTATGTCTCACTCTTTCAAACAAGCTCTATTGCAGACGCCAAAACCGCTCGCGCACGATGAGCTGCGAAAAATTTTTTTTGCGGCAATTGTTTTAGTCGGAATTCTGCTATACAAAATTTCACTTCGTTAAACCCTGACATACTATTGTTAATACCGCAAAAACAAAAAAAAGAAGTGCCTTCAGCCAGATTCGAACTGACGATCTCCTCATTACTAGTGAGGTGCCTTACCAACTTGGCCATAAAGGCTTCTTGTTGTCTATGTCCTTTCCGGTGGTAATTAGATGGTGTCCTTTTGATTATCTTAAAATCGTTTTTCAAGGCTTTTTTTCTATTTAGACTCATTTATATACTGACTTGGGACGAACCCTTCCCAGAATATTAGGTCTTAATTCGTAGAACCTAGATAGACTGAAAAAACTTAAAGATATGATCAACATCACGAAGTAAAGGACAAAAGAAACACATCCAAGCCCTTGACGAAGAAAGTAAAAATAAATTAAATTATCAAGGGATATTGGTGATACTCTATCGATATCTTCCAAATTAGAAGACACATCTGTAAACGGAAATGCATTCAGAAAAAGTCGAACGGGGTTTTCTCGCTGTCTACGAAAGAAGAAAAGATGTACCTGTTTTGATGAATAAATCCTCGCTAGCTTGGAGCTAGTTTACTCTAGTATTTCTAAGCCCATATCTCGTGTCGACTTAGTGGTACTAGCGCAAAGGTTTCTCTTCAATCTTTAATCTATCTCTCCTCTCTCTTTCCTTTCACAGCTCAAGAGAATCACGACATTTGTAACTATTGTCAAATCAACTACAGTATTCATATACATCCCGCCTTCAACACTTTCAGGAGTTTTGCGCTCCCCGTCATTAACCAACTTAACCTCCATCTACATATCTAACTCAAAGCCCCGAACACCAGATTTGCACCTACTTCACATCGCGACTTCTGCCACAAACACAAACCATGGTAAAACTTGCAAAAGAACATTCACTTGATATCCCTCATGTAACAGCCGTAGAGCTCCCTCTCGTTGTGAAGAACCCCGACAAAGCAATCGCAATGCTTGGTGGGAAAGAACGGGTTTCAAAAGTCTTAAACTCAAATAATCGGGGTATAGATTTATTGACCAAGGAAGAACCATTGGAATTGAGACTTCGTAATAATAGATTCCATCATCCTATCCAAAGTGCCACAAACACGAGAGAAAAGATTTTGTTGAAGGTATCCGTTCCTAAGAAAAATCTTCCCCAAGATTTCCAAGATATGCCATTACAAGATATTCTCAGGCACAATGAAACTCAAGGTGGTCGTTATACTATGGAACCAGTTGGAATTATCAATCAGACATACTCGTTTAAAGGTATGAATGACTTCCAGGTTAATACGAAACATAATAAGGTTGTAAATGAAATCAATGATAACTTGGTGGGTGTGCTGAATTACGACCAATTGAAGACGTATTTTGACCCGAAAAAATTTATCAACAATGACGACTTTAAAGATCCGGGAGAGTATGATAATAAAGATCACCAACTTCCTCCTCCTCCTGTTTTCAGTCCAATCAAGTACCCGTTTGATTATCAGTATGAGAAGAATCCTATCAGTATTACTGTCAAGGATCCGAAGAGTGGTGATTTGAAAGTTATCTCCAAAAAAGCTACCGTGAAATTACACACATTCATGGTGGATTTCCGAAACGAATCTTTCCCTGAGAGACCATCCGATGAACTCATCAAGAACTTTGAGTTATTAGGTCAATCCAACTTGACTCCTAATACTTATAACTATGATTTGTTTGGTTGTATCAGATGGTTGATTACCTTATTTGATGTCAAGCCGATCTGGCTCAGAAAGCATGTCGAGGATTTGGTACCTGATGATTTCCGTAGAGTCTTGAAACAAGCATTACCCTATGTAACGTATATATTTAAAAACGGACCATGGAGATTCTGTAACGTCAAGTATGGAGTCAACCCAAAACTGAATCAGAAATATTGGATATATCAAAGTGAATATTTCAGGTTATCAAATATCAGTATCAAAGACGTGGCAGAAATCTCTGGTGAAAAAGTCGTATCCAAAACCGTTGCCTTGAACAACAATAATGATCTCAAGATATCCAGTGAATTGATATTTCTGGGTATAAAACTTCCGAGCACTGTGACTTTCCAGATTGGAGATATTTCTGATATTGACGTGGCTGAGATCATCGAACAAGCAGGCAGTGATATGTTTAGAGACACCATCGATTTTCAAGATGGATGGGTCCAGAAACAAGTAATTGAACCCATTAGACGGGTGGTAAAGTACAAACTTAACCAGCTAGTGAAAAACCAGTTGATCGATGATGTTAAAGTAGAAAAAATCAAGAATGCGGCGTACACTGACGACAGTATCAACGACGATGATATGGAAATCGACAAAGACTCTGAAGCTGGAGAATCTGACACTGAAGAATCTGAACCCGAAGACGACGAGATTGAAGTTGAAGAGGAAGCAGAGCCAGAGGCGGAAGCTGAAGCTGAACAGGACGTCAAAATGGAAGTTGATGATGATGGTCTAGGTAGCGAATCAGAGCAAACACTTCTCTCTAAACTTCATAACGTGGACCCAATGGCTGCAAAAAGGCTCGAATCAATTGTCAGTCTCATCAAACAGGAATCATTGATGTAACCGCACGACCTCAACCATATTCTGTTGTCGCGGGTCGACTCAATTTTCAACACGTCAGAATGACAAAAGCTACCGAAGCCTTATTGACAGTGTTTTTCGTATCTTCAATTTACTTTGCGTTATGGACTAAATTGATACCTTCCCCTGAAGTTTTCCATCAACAAGTTTTACCTTACCTTCCAATTTGGGCTATTGTCACATTAGGTTCATACTCATTGGCAGTGTTGGGTTACAGAGTGTTAACATTCAAGGACAAACCAGAAAAACATCAAGAATTATTACAGCAAATTGATGAAGCTAAAGACTTCTACAAAGCTAAAGGAATCGATTTAGATGAATGATGTGTATGAATAAATAATATATAAATAAAGTCTACAATTGGGATGCTTTTTCTACTCTTCTAGCTTTAATCTTCTTCTCTGCTTCAGCAAATACCCGTATGGCTACTGGAACGTTCTCCCATGATGCATCTTCTTCGGCCTTTTTGGCTTTCTCCGGTGCCTTGGATTCCTGTTCTCTCTTATGCTTTTCCTCCTTCAATTCAGCTGGTACATGCTTTTCATTCAAGTAACGTAAAGGAGGATAAAAATCTTTTGGCCATATAAAATCACCTCCCTGCTCATTGAGTTTAGCAGCAGCTTCGTGTCTTTTTGCTGTCCATTCCTTTATATCGTCTCTGTACATCTCCCACACACAATTAATACACCCACTCATACAACAATTATCGGGCTCTGGAGGTTTATCTGGAACAGTTATTCCTGCTATTTTTCTAGGTTCTCCTCTAGTGAGTCTACTGGAACTTCTTCTTGTATCACCTCTAATTCTGCCACCAAAAATCTTCTCAATTCTCTCAGCAGCTGGCACATCTAGTGAGTAGTTCCCTTCAAATGTGGTTTTAGTGGATGCTTTGAGTTTTCTTAAATCTTTTGCTGACATTAATGAAGCTTCTATGGGTTCTCTTGGTTTTGTTGGAGTTGCCAACACCAAGTCGTAGAACTTATATCGTGTGGATAGGAATCTCTTGAACATGATAGCAAATTCGGAACCGAGTGCGAAATGATGGGATGGGATATGGGAGGGAAGGACAACAGATACAAGTGGGTGGAGGATATGGTAGGAACTGTTTATTGCAAAGTATGTATAATATATAGTTTTTAAGTGAAAATAGTGCAGATCTAGAGTGGGGAATGGGTTCGTGTAGTGATTTATTTGAACATTGACATTGTAAAGAAGCACATCTGTGGATATGGACGTCAATGGAGGTCCTGGTCATATTGTTTGTCTGATTACCTTCCAGTTTCGACGTCATCTGTTTGTTCTGTTGATATACATCTTTGATTGTGGGTAGTATGTTATTGGTGGTGCACGACCTTTGTTGACAATTTGATTTCCATCGTGCCAGAGTTTGTATGTGTAATCTAACCATAATTCAAAGGCTTTTCTTCAAGGATATAAGGCTTTGCTGGATTTTTTGGTTTTTTTTAAAATTCTTTTGATGTACCGTGTTTGAAAATTTTGCAGCCAATTTGGATTTATAGATTTTGCGAATTTTATTTATATCTATTTGCACACAGCAAGTAAAGGAAGAAAAACCTGTGGAGAGTAAAGTAAGTATAACAATGCTTTGATCGCTATGAACCGTGTTATTCAGGGACCCTGATATACACAAAGATGCTTTGAAAGAGATTTATCCTTTTTTTTGGTGTTTTTCGCTATGAATTGACGCTATGAGACTTGACTAATATGGTAAGTGGTCACAAGACCCGTAGAGTTTTCGATAATAGGGGTCAAGGCTCGAGCTACAAATTTCATTCAGCTAAACAACAACAACGTTTAATGAACAGATTCCGAGGAAGGGCACGGAGATGAGCGTTTAAAGAGTGGACCACAAGCTCCCAATGATATTCCTATCTGCAAAGGATATGCCGACGTAAGTGGTGCATGCAAGAGGTGCTAAAGTGAGATCTATTACGATATCTAATTAAAAAAATTACTTGAATTTACAGGTCTGGGACACAGGAACACGTTCTTATGGCGTCAAGGCGTAGGCAAGTTACATGCTAGCCTCCAGTTTTTGCATAGATGAAAAATTTGTAGGATCGGTCAAATACGATCATGAGACAGCTGCAGCAAGCCTGGTGAAGATCTACGAATGGTGATTGGCTTTAACAAAAGAAATAAATCACTCTTTGTTCGATAAGCGAACGCCTTATTGTAGAGAAATGTCACCGGATTTAAAGTTAGAATTAAGCATTTACACACCACGTTTTGATCAGATCGGGATCACTGCCAAGAAGGGAAGTATAGTTTGACATCGTGGGGCCGACACACGTGGCTACGCTACAAATTTGGTTCAGAATCTATTACATTACTAAATGGATACAAGCGGATGCCGTGCGTTTATTGTACGACTATTGTATGATTAGAGTAGCATTAAGGCGTGTGACTTTAAGGTGGTTAGATCTTTTCAAGTTCTTTCCGGCAATTTTACAAAGATCCCATGTGTATCTCCAATTTTCTCTCTTTGGGGTATGTGCTCTGGTAGCAACAGAAAAAACCAAGAAGCACTAAGCATGAAGCAGTTTTCAAAGCACTGTAGTTTGATCAGTTCTATGGCCAATAGGTTCACTATGTATGTAGAGATTAGGTGTAGAAAGGATTTCCACATTTGAGTGTATGACACTGGGTGCAAATTTGTGGAATTACCCGAGCGTAAATTGGGACGGAGACGGGTTCACCGTGTCTCCATTGCTACAAAGAAACATTGACTAATTCAACACTATACCCCTTTAAGCCCCAGCCGCAGGTGCAATTTCTCGTGTGAGAAGCTGATCACTTTTTGCAATCGTAAAATAGGTTTAGCCGCATCTTTTTTACGGTTTTTTGAACAGCCTCTTTGTCTCTAGGGGCCAAAATTCAATTACTTGTCTATAAACGAAGAAAAATTATGAAATGGCTCGGTATAGTTTGAACCATTGGCGCAGTTATTGTCATGTTTCAGGATCTTCGACCCACGTTAATAGGTCCCTAGGTCCCACGTGTGTCAAGTCAAGAAAAATATCTGTGCCAAGACTATGATAGTTGGTTTTCTCACGCGACTGCACCGAAAACAACATCCCTTCATTCGCGCGGTGTTACCACGAACTCAGGTCGATGGTGGTGGTAATTATCGCGGTAGAAAAGATCTCGAAACTTTGATTTTTTATTTTTTGCAGCCGCTGCGTGTAGGAAACTTTTTTCTTTTTTTGGTTTTTTCTTAGTACATTTAATTAACAAGGCAATTATTCAATGGGTTATACCACATGTACAACGAAACCGTTGTGCGTCTGTTAATTTCGGTGTTTCACCTATAAAAGTCAAGATTATCCCGTCAGATTTTTTTTTTCGTCACATCTGTAATAATCAATAATAACTCATACCAATAATGGCTTTACATCAATTTGATTATATCTTTGCCATTGCAATGATCTTTGGATTCTTGGATGCTTTCAATATCGGTGCCAACGATGTTGCAAACTCCTGGTCTTCCTCAATTTCTTCAAGATCTTTAAAATATTGGCAAGCTATGATTTTAGCAGCAATTTGTGAATTACTCGGTGCTGTTTTAGTTGGTTCAAGAGTTTCTGATACTATTAGAAATGGAATTATCGATGTTGAAATTTTTGAAGATGAGCCAGCTGTTTTTATGTTAACTATGGCTTGTGCTTTAGTTGGTTCTTCTGTTTGGTTAACCATTGCAACTACAATTGGTTTACCAGTTTCTACTACTCATTGTATTGTCGGTGGTACTATCGGTGCTGGTATTGCTGCAAGAGGTGCTTCCAACGTCCACTGGGGATGGGATGGTGTTGCCCAAATTATTGCTTCTTGGTTCATTGCTCCAATTTTAACTGGTCTTATTGCTGCTATCACATTTTTGATTTCTAAATACGGTGTTTTGGAAATCAAAAATTTCGAAAGATCATTAAAGAATGCATTGTTATTGGGTCCTCTTTTAACCTTTATCACTTTCTCAGTCTTAACTATGTTAATTGTGTGGAAGGGATCTCCAGAATTGAACTTGGATGATTTATCAGATGGTGCTACCGCCGGTTCTATTTTGGGTGTCGGTGCCGTTGCAACTATTATCTACGCCTTGTTCTTCTACCCATACTACAGAAGAAAATTACTCCATAATGACTGGACTTTAAGATTTTACGATATCTTGAAAGGACCAACTTTCTTCTTCAAATCTACTGATAATATTCCTCCAATGCCAGAACATCACAACTTGGTCTTGGATTACTACGCTGGTAGAAGAGGTGAACATTTACAAGAAGCTGCCGCCGAATCTTCATTAGATGAAGAAGCCAAAGTGTCAACCAATAACAGTGACAAAGATTTAGAAATCAGAGAAAGAGTTGAAAGTGCCACCTCTGAAGCTGCATACGATAAATGGTCTATTTTCCGTGACCACTGTCCAAAGGATATGACTACTAAACAATACTGGCTTTCATTAGCAAAGCAACCATCTAAATGGGGCCTCTTATTCACTCAAGTTATTTTCCATGGTTTCAACAGAGATATTATCACTTCCCAAGTTCAAAACAAAGATGCTTTGAGTGGTGACTTAAACAAAATGTACACCAAATCTAAATTCTATGATAACAGAATCGAACACATGTACTCATTCTTACAAGCTTTAACTGCTGGTACTATGTCTTTTGCTCATGGTGCTAATGATATTTCTAATGCTACTGGTCCATTGGCTGCCGTATACCTTGTGTGGACTACTAACACAACTGGTGAAGAAGCTAACGTTCCACAATGGATTTTAGGTTACGCTGGTGTAGCCTTAGTTATTGGATGTTGGACCTACGGTTACAATATTATGAGTAACTTAGGTAACAAGATGATTTTACAATCACCATCAAGAGGTTTCGCTATCGAATTAGGTGCTGCTATTACCACTGTTATGGCCACCCAATTAGGTATTCCAGTTTCAACCACTCAATGTGCAGTTGGTGCCATTGTTTTCGTTGGTTTATGTAATAAAGATCTCAGATCAGTTAACTGGAGAATGGTCATCTGGTGTTACAGTGGATGGATCTTCACTTTACCAGTTTCTGGTATAATCGCAGGTGTCATCAATGGTATAATATTGAACGCTCCAAGTAGGGGTATCACTTATACTATGGAGTAGAGGTATATATTTTAGGGTTATATATAATAAATTATTAAGGTAATATTCTGTATTCATTCCCTTTGTGGCATTTTGTAACTCATTCTGTGAGGCCGTTCTGGTCGCTTGGCTCTGCCCGCTTTTCGCAGCCTTTTCCCACAATTCTTACCTCCTATCGCAAACCATGTCATACGAAGATAAATTCGACAATTCCCTTGATCTATTGAGGAGATTGGATCCTAAAAAAATTTCCGTCAATTTAAATACCCTTTGTACTATCATTCAAAATCAAGAACCAGAATCAGATTTAGTCCCCGACCTTCTTTCGTCCGTTGACACACCCTTGAAATTGGTCACCGATGGTACCAACAACAAACAATTTTTGAGTTGTGATTACAATAGAGATGGTGATAGCTATAGATCACCTTGGACCAATAAGTACTTCCCAGCCATTGAAGATGACGAATTACCTCCATTCCCATCGTCTGATTTGAGACAATTGGAAATTAAAGCCAATGAGAGTTTTGATATTTACAGAGACCTTTACTATGAAAACTCGGGTATTTCGTCTGTTTATTTATGGGATACAGACGAGAGTGAAAATGTGGATTCTTTGAAGAATGGATTTGCCGGGGTAGTTTTGTTCAAAAAAGAGATTGACAATGGGGAAGGAAAATGGGATTCGATTCACGTGTTTGAAGTAGAAACTTCGGGTGCTTCTACTTACTCTTATAAGCTTACAAGTTCGGTTATTCTTGACTTGAGTAATACAAAGAATTTATCTGTTTCTGGAAATTTAACTAGACAATTTGATGTTACAAAGAAATTTACTGGAACTAATGATACAGGAGCTAATTTGGAAACTTTCCATTTGATTAATTTAGGTCAATTGATAGAGAATTCTGAATATACCATCAGAAATTTGTTACAAGAGGTGTACTTTGACAAATTGAAAGATATCATCTTGAAAGACTTGAGAAAATTTGGTAGCGATGATGGTCAATTACAAGCCAAACAAAGTGACTTAATAAAAGGTTTACAAGGTCTATAGGTGTAATAAATAGTTTTAACGCAAAAATAAACTTGCATACTCTGAAACAGTTCTAGGGGGTTTTACTGCATGTGGGACTTTTGGCCGCAAATCTTTTGTTTCAGATTATGCAGTGGCTGCAAATATATAAACCTCCCACATCTCAAAATTTTGGCTTCCTTTTACCAACCACTTTTCAATGCAAAACCTTCAATTTAGTAACTTCGAACAATTAAGAGTGTCTAGGACCACCCTGACAATTACTTCCACTGCCACCAGAACTTTATCAATTTCTGATCGTTCCAGAGTTCCTGCATTTGTGACCACTTTGGGGTCCACATCTAGCACTACCACTTTTGACAGCAGCTCTACCACTTCAAGCACTGAAGTATCCTCAAAAGAATCACCAAGACCTATCACTTCATCTCTTGAATCAACTCAACCCCTGTTGATGCCTCTGGCAGATCGAACTTCTCGTTCAAAAGGTGATACAACCATGGGTTTAGCTTTGGGAATCCCCATTGGAATTTTGGGATTAGTTATCATATTATTGGGTGTTTGGAACTATTTGAAACAGAAAAAAAAAACCAACAGCAAAATCTTGCCAATGACTGATGGTTTTTATGAGGTTCCTGGTAGACATGAAGTTATTGGGAAGCGAGCCATTGGAGGTGATTCTACCGGTAGCTCTTCCAAGTATTCAAAATCTCTGGAGTCTTATGTCAATCCATATTCAAATAGCTTGTCAAACCCCCCAACCCCCGTTAGAATTAGGCCTGGGCCATTGGTCAACAGAATTCGGGAATCCAAATTCTTAAAGCGCCTTAGTCATTATGCAAAAGATTATCGTGAATCTTTCCATGCCCAGGACTACACCATATCACCACTTTTTTTGAAAAGATTTAATTTGAATAAACCCATGACGCCTCCTTCAGGAACACCAGATTACCACCATAAAAAATTGCCTAAACTCCCTTCATTGATTCAAATGGAAAACCTGGTTTCAGAACCAATGTACAAGGTCATTAAGAATTACAAGAAGATCTTAGCTGACGAATTAGATATAACCGTCGGAGAGAGAGTTGAAATTCTTAGAAATCATGCAGATGGATGGTGTTTAGTTAAACTGATTGCTACAAAGCAGACAGGTATGGTTCCTAGAAATTATTTAGCTAGTGAGTAGAATATGTCGATTTTTTATTCATAGTCCTCTGTAGGATATTTAATACATAATATACAAAGCAAATAATACACTCGTTTCCCCCTCAGTAGTATCTAGAGTATTGACTCGGTTGGTCTTGTTGATTTTGTTGATTTTGTTGATTTTGAGGTGGGTTTTGAAATTGTTGGTATGGGTGGGATGGGTGCTGTTGCGGCATCGGTTGTGCTTTATACTGAAATTGTTGATATGGGGCAGTACCATCATTTCTAAGGTTTGCCGCAGGTTGCTGATATTGTCTTTGCCCTTGCATTGGTTGATGCATTTGAGGAGGTGGTCCTTGTTGTCTACGAGGGCCGTTTTGAAAGCTGGCGGATGGTGGTATACCAGCATTGTAGCTTGCCGAAGGTGGTACACCTTTGTTGTGGTTACCAGCATTTGGATTGTATCCGGTTGGTCCATTAGAATAGCTTGCTGAAGGAGGAACACCATAGCCATGGTTTGGACCCTGAGGAGGTCTTCTGTGGGCTTGGTGAGGTTGTTGAGGTTGGTGCATTGGCTGCTGGTGAGGTTGTTGAGGGTGCATTGGCTGCTGGTGAGGTTGTTGAGGGTGCATTGGCTGCTGGTGAGGTTGTTGAGGGTGCATTGGCTGCTGGTGAGGTTGTTGAGGGTGCATTGGCTGCTGGTGAGGTTGTTGAGGGTGCATTGGCTGCTGGTGAGGTTGTTGAGGTTGGTGCATTGGCTGCTGGTGTGGTTGCTGAGGTTGATGTGGTTGTTGCTGAGGTTGACGTGGATATTGTTGCATGGGCTGTTGCTTTGGTTGCATATTTTGATGCATTGGTTGCTGCTGTGGTGGTCTTTGTTGCTGATGGAGAGGCCTTGCTTGAACTTGATAGCCAAATTTAGGGTAACCAGCAGCATTTCCTTGGTTTGCTGGTCTGTCTAATGGCATTTGCGTTTGTGGTTGCACTGGAGGAGCTCTGTTAGGAGTATCCTCTCTATAACCTGAAGTGGCAGGACTATCGACATCCTCGTGTTTGAATACGGGTAATTGATTTTGAGATGCATTAGGGGAACTAATGTAATTAGTTGGTTTCTGAATTCTGGCTTTATAAGGAGAGCCACCGGATGATTTATGAGGTGGTGGAGGTGGAGGAGAACCGGTTTCACTATCAGAATCGGTGAAATCATGATTTCTCATGTTTGCATCATTAATTCTTTTAGCTTCAGGAGAAACAGTTGCATGGAACTTTTCATTGAACTCAGTGTATTGGGTATTTGGAGATTGAACAGAAGAGTAAGAACTGTTTCTGTTATTGTAAGTAGGAACACCCAATTTACCAAATGAACCTGATCCGTGAAAGACGCCAAGTTGTCTGCTGTCGATAGTTTCACTATTATTTGAGCTAGCTCTGTCAGCGTCAGAATCTTCATCTTCGCTAAAGAGATCGTGGTCATCTTTTGGATACACATTTTCACTGAGGTTTATCTTACGAACTTGGTCAGGTAATTCATCTTCTATGAGTGATTCATAAGAACCATTCAATAACTGATTTCTATCAACGTTAAATTGGTCGGAGGGTGATTTGAGAGTGCTGTATTTTTGGTAAATATCGGACAATTCCATTGACGAATGAGCATCAGGCCTTGGTTCAATTGTCAAATTATTGGACTTTTCCCGTGGGGTATGAACCACTGACGAATTCGATACATCTCTGATTGGTTCCTTGGTGTTAGGAGGAGGTAATCTGTTTGAGTGTTGTTGAACCACAACCGCAGGAGCTCCCCCTGGACCATGCTGAGGAGCATGAATCTGTTGAGGAGCATGTCTTTGCTGTTGTTGTTGGACTTGGGCCCGTTGTTGAGGAGCAGGTCTTCTAACTGGACTTCCATTCTTATTGGAACCGTTACTATCAGGAGATAATGGACTGTTCAAAGAGCTTACAGCACCTGCAAAACCTCTCGTGCTACCGCAACCCTCATACCCTCTGTCTATTTTACCTTTCAACACAGACTTGATATTTTCAGTCCATGTTTTGACATCCCAAGAAAGAAAGTCGCCTCTTCCAGCGAAATCCAATAAATCAGTCAATTCCAAGTAATGGACTCTGGGTAACGTTGGTAACCCAAATAACAAACTTTGAGGATCGTTCCTCTCAGCCTTTAATCTTTTAGGTCTACCGTACAAACCAAAGGAATCGAGTAAAGGAATCAAAAATCTGATTAAAGTATCGAATCCCGGCACGGAACTATGTTGTTCTGGCATCAAGAAAATAGAAGTGTTTTTGAAATCATCCACTGCCTTCTTCAGGACTTTGGTGGAAACAGAAGGAGATTTGAAATTGATGTATCCTTCTAATTTAAGCATTGTACTATGATCAATCAATTGGTGAGATTGTGGATACACAGCAGAAACTGCAGAACAATTTGTTACAACAGCCATCAACTGTTTTTTCTTCTTTTGGTCGTTTTCAAAGAACAATATTCTCCCCGGGAGAAACTTGTTCCTTTTACTGGTACTGGGTTCCACCACAGCATAGCACCGTTTCCATGCCATACCTGATCCATATCTAATACTAACCCAGTCTTCATGGTCAAATCTTTTTTCAGCCAAGATGGTTCTAATATCTGATAATCTCGAACCTCTAGCACTCAAAAGCGCACCTGTATAAGCTTGTTGCAAAGACTGATATTCAAAGTTCGATAATCTCAACGCTAAATACCACTTGTTCAAATCATCGGAAGATTTAAATTGAATAATATATCGATTTTTTAAAGTGGTGGAAACAATTATAACATTATCTAAATTCTGTTTTGCAGCCGGTAATACCTTCATGGCATTATACACTGAATCAGTAAAATTAATATAATTAGGTTTAGAACTATGCTCTAATAAAGCAGCAGGATTATGTTTAAATTCTGCTAAATTAGCTGCATCCCAATAAGCTAATTGATTCCCAGTTAATATACCATAAACCTCTTTCCATTCTCTTTCGGCTGGTTTACCATCACCATTTAAATCATAATATAACATAAAAATTCCTTCATAATATCTTCTGTGACTTTGAGACAGTAAAAGAGTTACAATAGGTACTAATTCAGGAGATAAATCCTTCAAATCCTGAGAGCTTGATATTCTTTTTGAACCATTTAAATCAGGAGATTCAGAACCTGATCCTGAAGTTAATCTTTTCTTAACAGCATTCATGGATCAAATTTATTGAGAAAAAAAAAAACCAAATCAGAGAAAACCCCAAACTAGAAAAACTAAATCAAATCACAAAATTTTCAAATCGGGCTTTGGTCGCAGAACGCACAAATGCCCGGTTTTTTACATGCATATAAATCAGAGTAAACAAGGGACTACAAACTTCTAATACACAGTCATCCATTAGTATTGATGCCGCTTAATACTTTTTGCATGAGACAAATAATTCGCATATGCCTAAGGGTTGCAGTATTGTTTTGGGTTATAGGGTTACCGGATATGGATTTTGTGAAAATACAACATCTAATTCGGGTTTGTGGCCGCGAGTAAGTTTGTGGAGTTTTTCACAAAAAATACAAAATTTCGCTGCTGCCCAGACTGCAAGAGCTTGGCTAGAGTTTGGTTAAAATTCTTGTTTTCCTTGACTTGTTATTTCTTACTTTTACTTAACTTAGATTTCTTGTGCTTATATTCTTGTCTACAAATTACGTATGCGCGGACGCAATAGAAAATACGATAGCCTCTTTTACTGTGCAGGCAATTATGACACATTTGAGTTCTTCACTAATCTGATTAATTCAAGACTTTGTAATAACTCTTTTTCTGCCGTTTCAAGATCTTCATAATTCAATGCTGATGCGGCAAATTTACAGTGTTTTTGTATTTTACTGATCAGTTCTTGTTTATCAAGAATTGAATTGATATTATCTTTAGTATAGTGAGGACCTTCTCTAGGAAAGTTATGTTCTTTTGGTGTTGATTTTGGTTCCTTGACATCTTTTGAACCTTTTTGATCTTTGAAGTCCTTTGAATCTTTTTGATCTTTTGGAAAAACTTGAATAGACGAGTTCTTGTTGATGTGACTCAAATCGTCGCCCGGCAAGAACTTGGGGGCTCCAGGGAGTTTGATGTCACCGGTGTCTTGGGGATCAATGTGAGGCACTGGTGGGAGATTTACAGCATCTAGAGATTCAGAGGAGCTATGGGCGATGCCATGGACACCAGGGGAACCAGTGGAGCCATTGTCATCTAGGCTGTGTGGAGTAGGAGCATCGATGTGGTTAGTAGCTGGTGTCTCGTCAGCAGCGGCAGCAGCAACTGCATCGTCGTCAGCAGCACCGTCGTCTGCTACAGCATCCACGTCCTCCTCTGCTTCATTTCCTACGTTCTCTGTCTCAAGCTCTTTAAGCTCCCGGTCAAACTCATCTTCCTCTCCCTTGATTTGAATCTCGTCTTTCAACAACTTGCTCAAATTATACTTCATCAATTTGATTTTCTGGTTTATAGAACTTGAAAACAGACTAAAGTCTTGGAATGACCCATTTGTCAATCCAGAGATATCTATATCATCATTCTTGAAAATATCAATCAAACTTAAGAAATTCAAACAAGCTTTAATCTTTGACACAAGAGCCGGCTTATTAAGACCATTGTAATTATTCAAATCCGTTAAGCAACCATTAAATATCTTTAAACTGAAATTTAAGACAACTTTTATAGCCATATTCTTATCTTCCAACACTTTCTGAAGGTTTTCATCTTGATTGTTTTTCATTTGTTCGGTTTCATCTAACAACTGAATTGTGAAAGCTTCAGATTCTTGATCGACTTTATGAAGTTTTTGATTTAAAATGTATTCTAAAACATGAAACTTACAAAAATAACTAACAATTGGGTTTACGGATTCCAATTCATTGGCCCTTATGACGAAAGGGACGACATTTTTATTTGACTGGAGTGCTAGGGGGATATCAGTGATCATTAAGTGAGAATGAGTGAGATAGTGAGTGTTATGCAGAGGGTGGAGTGTGTATAGTGACAGAGATGTAGATGCAGAGATGGTCATTTAGAGATGTGTTATAAGGGGGTATTATAAGGATGTATTATAGGGATGTATAATAAGGATGTATTATAAGGATGTATTATAAGGATGTATCATAAAGATGGATCATCTAGGTATTACCAGGTGTGATGTGTAGAAAATATGAGATGTATATTTTTCAGAGATAGATAGATTATCAAGGTTAATCTGGCTCTGGCGTGCGTGAGAAGGGCATCAAAAGGTGAACAATGGGTGGCAGTACGACAAAGTAAATGATATATTAGAGTCAGAATCGGAAAAATACCAGAACCGGCGGATACTATCACCTTGGTCTTGTCTGACCTTCTGCTGAAGTAGAAAAGGAAGTATTGTAATTGAAGAGAGCAGTAATGCAGTATGTTAAAGAATATGTAGATTATATAGACAATACTAGTGGCCGCAGTGCCACAGAATAAAGAGAACAGACTACCCAGTTCACGCAAGAGCTAAGACTAAACATGCAGATGATAGACAGGAAGAGCAAAGAGATGCAGATCCCACGACCACACTCCGGAATACTAAAATCAAAATGCTAGAGCCAAAACACCAGATCTAAAACGCTAGAAACAGACAGAAAAACAAACTTCCATTACTATTTACAAATCAGGCATCCTCAATATCTCCCTCTCCTCATTCTTAGCATCCTTTTGCAACATCTTCAAGATCTCAGAATTTTTCCACTTATCTGGCAATGGAGTAACATCATAATTTTTAGTTGCCCAATAATAAATATCCCAATCTGCTTCATCTAACAATTCGTCATATTCTTTTAATTGTTCCATAGTAAAAGTATTAAGGTATTTTTTGGCGAATCTTGATAACAATAAATCACTCTCTAAAATACCTCTTTTTCTAGACTGATAAACCAATCTAGCTCTCATTACGTCAATAGATTCTCCAGTTCTTTTAATGGGTTGAATTTTCATTCTTAACTCCTTATTATATTCAGGGTTTTGAGGTCTACCCTCATTTAAATATCTTAAAACTACTAAATTTACCGGTCTTTTTGGTATAATTTGCACCCTAGAAAGCATGTTGGTATGTGAAAAAAAAAACCGAATGCGAAATTTAAACTCTAGTAATGGGCAAGACAGTTAGTAAATTATCAAAAGATGATTTAAAAGCTTTACGTCTGGCAACATATTTTGATAAAAGAGAATTACAACAATGGTATAAAGGTTTTATAAGAGATTGTCCATCTGGTCAATTATCAGAAGAAGAATTCATTAAAGTTTTCAAACAGTTTTTCCCATTTGGTGATCCTAATGATTATTGTCATTATTTATTTAAAGTATTTGATGTTGACAAATCAAGTTATATTGATTTTAAAGAATTCATAATTGCATTATCTATAACATCTAGAGGTTCAATAGATCAAAAAGTTAATTGGAGTTTCAAATTATATGATCAAAATAAGAGAGGTTATTTAAAATATAATGATATTTTATTAATTGTTACAGCCGTATATAAGATGATTGGTTCAATGGTGGCATTACCTAATGATGAGAAGACTCCGGAATTAAGATGTAAGAAATTTTTTGATTTACTCGATAAAGATTATAAATCTGATACGATTAATCAAGACGAATTTAAACAATTGGTAAAATTAGATCCAGCAATTATGAATTCTATAAGTTCGTTTGATGGGTTGGTTTGATGTATATTGAATGTATAATGGTAAGTGTTAGGGTATTGTTGACTGTATTTTCTTTCTCTTTACACTCTTTTCTTCACGTCCAGCCATGCTTCTATAGGTGCTCTTGTTATTTCTTGAGCGCCATGCCGGTGACACTGGTATACCGACAGAATACGAAACAGTAGAACAAGATAATTCAGCTCAACGGTTATTTGAAGGCCTTGGAGTTAAAGGTAAGTACTATACTCCCAAAGGTGATGTACAGAAAACCATATGATCGAAAACTCATATACCTATATTACATTAATGTATATAATGACATTTCTATCTACCCTAATATAAACAATCACGTTTGACTTTCAACAGCTTCCAATAAACCATCAAGCAATTCATCAACTTCATTAATATCAACTCCAGTACAAAAACTAACCACTTTCTTGAATTTACTAGTTAAATCATCATAATTCTTCAAATTATTTAACTCATTTTCAATGGTATCGTTCAATTGTCTGTAAGAATTTATTCTAGCTTTTAAAATAATCGAATCAGGTATTGAATCCACTAAATTTGAATCATTTTTGAGTTCATCAACTGATTCATTATTTATAAGTTTATTATAAATAGATTCAATTCTGAATGGATGATCAGCATCAAAAGCTTCTTCACCTTCATTTATATCATTTTCATTATTTTCATTATCATCTTGAGGCATTTCTTGTTTCAAAAGTTCCAATTTTTCAGTTATATTAATCATTTGTAATTTCAAATTATCCAAATAAATCAATTTATCATTAATCTTTCTATTCAAGAACTTATTATTACCAGTGATCAATGTTGTATCATATAATTGCTTATTTAATTCATTAATCTGTTGTTTCTTATTATTCATTATAGTTTCATACTCATTATTAGTATTCTTTAATAAATCATTTATACTGTTAAATAACTTATTAGTTGATGTTAATGAATCATCCGATTTATTACTAATTTTTTCCAGTTTTTGATTTACCGACACTAAATCTTCATTCTCAAGTACTTCATTGGTGACTTCATCCTTAGTATTCAAAAACTCTAAATTAGTTTGAATTAGCTGCATTAAATAATAGTCGTCATCTTCAAATAATTCATATTTAATCCCAAGATTCTTATAATTCATTACCTCTTTAACTATATCAAAATCCACCGGTTTAACTCCAGCAGAATTTGGTAATTGTAAATCAGCCTGTAACTCGATTAAATACTCGATTAACCATCTATTATCATGTTCAATCGCTAAATGTAATGGGGTATTACCAGTTTTTGTTTCTTGTAAATTGACAATCTCATTAACCAATTTTTTAATATAGTACTGATTATTACCGTTATGAGATAAAAGGAACGACAAAATTTTACTGAAATAATATTTACAACTTTCCAATTTCTTGATTGATGTATCAGCTAAAAAATGCAAGAAACTTCGATTGTTACCGTCAATCAAAAACAAATCTGGATAAAGCCAATTATCCAATAATTCAGGAAAATTGCCCTTGGCCATAGAATTAGTGACTAGGATGGCAGAAATCAAAGGAGTTTCACCTGTATTAGATCCTCTAATGGGACTATTCAATCCCAAGGAAATGAAACTTGAAACCAAGTTTGGAGCCGCTAAAGTAGCAGCGAAATGTAATGCAGTTTTACCTTCAGTATCCAAAGGTACATCGGATAAATTTGAATGGTTTTCAAGTATATCAGAGAACAACTGTTGAATATCCGACTTACTGACAGGAGATGATTCGTTACGTTTGAAAATTTCACTAAATTTCATCTTTACCTCGTTTACAACTTCAGGGTCTTTATCCTTCAAGGAAAGTGGAGGTAAAGTATAAGGATAGTTTGAATTAGTTTGCAACAAACTCTTGAATCTCTTAAACGAAATGGGCTCTTCATCCTCGATTTTACGTTTTCTGGATACGGGAGATCCCAGGTCTCCAATATCTTCAGTTTTGACATCAGGTTCGCTTGATTTAACATCTAATTTAGGTAATTCATCAAAATCATGGACGTCTACCAAAAACAATTTTTTAGTTAATTCATAAATGTCAAATTTATTAGCTACCGAGACCGCTTTATCAAATGAAATCCATATCCCTTTTAGATTTGCATTTTTATCATTGGTCAAATCGTTGAATTCGGCCGTGTATCCATCGGGAGAAAAGTACTGCAAATTTGATAAAATATTATCCGATATAAATCGTTGAATTTGATCGTCTGTACAATGGTTTAACAGGATTAAGATCGATAGAAGTTGAGTTATATTGACATAAGAATCTTGTACACGCCTGAGGATGAATTTGGAGGAATTATCATGGGGGAAATTAATGGATAATTGTATACATTTTTCACCAGAATATTCAACAGCATAAATTGAAGGTATGAAAGATGTTTCAAGATGAGTTGTAATTAATCGTTGATTAATTGAATTTGTGGTTGTATCACCAATTGCAATTGGGGATTCCATACTGAAAAGTTTTGGATTTCTCATTTATTTCACTTATTTCCTAACAGGGTCGAGGACGTGTTGGTCGTGGCTCGGGCACGCGAGAAATATAATGCTGCAAAAATGTAGTCGCAATCTCATCTCATGGATTATTCTGACAGAGTTAATTCTAAAAAGGGTGCTGGAGGTGTTGCTGATGCTCAAGAGGCCGATGTCCACAGAAAGAAGAGAGTCAAAGAGCTTTTAACGTCGTCAATTTTAAATCTCGATTCTGACCCTTATGTGTTTCGCAATCATCTAGGGCTTTTGGAGTGTAAATTGTGCTTAACCACTCACAATAATGAATCATCTTATCTAAGTCATGTTGGGGGTAAAAAACATCAATTAAACTTGGAAAAACGTCGAGTGCTTGACGATAAGGCCAACAGGGTTGAAGGACTGGTAAAAAATGGCTTATCGATAAATTCGGTTCCCAAAAGACGCTGGAATAAAATAGGTACTCCTGAGTATAAAGTGACAAAAATAAGAGATGCTGAAACTTTCCAAATGGGATTGCTTATACATGCCAAATATCCCCAGGGTATAGATGAGCCATTATTTAGAATTCAGACTTACTTTGAGTTGTCAGCTAAGAACCAGAATGTAGTGGTGTCTTACCACGATCGGTATCACCGAGATAATGGGGATGTCAAAGATATCAAGCAGGAAGCGAGAGATCTGCAGTATGTGGTGATACTGTGTGAGCCGTATGAAAACATTTGTGTGGTGGTACCAGGTGGTAGTATAGATGTAAGCGAAGGCCAGTCCCGTGGATTCTGGTGGTACTGGGATAGAGATGTGGGGGATTTTTATTTACAGTTCTTGTACAAGAGCGGATAGACTACAAGTGAATACAAAATTCAGAGTGAAAGCAGAATGAAGAGTAAATACAGAGAATCCACACTAAAATGTCGAATAAGCATTAGGATACCGGCACCCTTTTGGTATGTCCCGTGACTGGCCATGGTGCTAATGCCGCCATTCGCACTCGCAGAACTTCTCGAACTTCCAATGGACTTCTACCAACAGTGTAAATTATCTCACCAACTAATAACAAACTACCTAAATGATTCCCTACCTTCGACCTTAGATACTTATCCCAGATACGAATTCAATCCTGAAATCCGGGAACAAAATAAACTGAAAATCCATAAATCCATCCAGGTATTGAAATCTTGTCTCACAAACTACCATATGAATGAAATAGCTATAAGTTACAATGGGGGAAAAGATTGTCTTGTTATGGTTTTACTCTTGTTTTATGCCATCTACGATAAAGTTATAGATATCGAAAAGTCCGGTATTACCACCGAAATCGATAAATTTTTCACCAAATCATACTTACAAACCCACACTATTGACAGTATCTACATAAACAGCGAAGATCCGTTCATCCAAGTGTCAGAATTCATCAAAAAATCAACAGAAAAATATAAATTAAACGCTATAAGCATTAAAAGTCTGTTGAAAGAAGGATTTGAGCAATATTTATCTAATAAACCTCATATTAAAGCTATAATCATTGGAATTCGACATTCAGATCCATTCGGATCGACTCTAGATTACGAACAAGAAACGGATCACAACTGGCCCAAATTCGTAAGAATCCACCCTATTTTACACTGGAATTATGTAGATGTGTGGGACTTTATACTTGGCTGCAATATCGAATATTGTGTCTTGTATGACATGGGTTATACCAGTTTAGGTGGGATAAAAAACACCCTTCCAAATCCTTATTTGAAAGTAGAAGATGAGTATCTTCCGGCTTACTTACTAGTAGAAGATGCTGATGATCACGAAAGAATGGGACGAAACAAATAATCATTATATTAATGTACATACTATCTATGGGCCTTGTTTGTATTGGCACTTTCAACTAACACGTTTCGGAAATACTCATCACTTAATGGACCAACCCCAATTTTCCCAAGCGCAACTTCAGCACTGGTATGGCCTATAGAATCTTTATTTCCCAACCCCAAATTCTTCAATTTCAATAAAAGCTCAACTTCCTTACGATTATTCTCATCTATAAGATTTTGTAAATACTGGATATATTCAACAGATTTAGTCAAAATTTGTCCCTTGTTTGGTTTACCATCTTTTGTACCACTGTTCTTCATTGCTAGTTCCTCTTCAGTCTCCTTCCCAGTTATATTCTCTTTAAACCATTCTTCTGGAACTAACATAAGTAGTTCTTGAATTTTGTCATTTATATTATCTCTCCTTTTTCTTTCGTTCCCTCCATCCTCATCGTCATCATCGTCTCTTTTATCGGATTCATTCAGTTTAATGGGCACTAGCGAACCTCTACGAGAAGAGGGTTTAGAAATACCTCCATGAGTGACGGAATTAGATCCACCTAAAGATTGAGATAATTGTCTTTTTATATCTATGGAATTTGCCATTTCTTTTGTATTAATTGGTTTTGGTGATGTTGATCTGCTTGGTCCGAATGAAGGACTTAGAAATTCCTTAGACATGGGATTATTGTCTTCGCACTGGGTTGCACGACCAGCTATGTGTCGTGGTCGTGTGCGGATCGGTTGTGAAATGTTTGGGTGAATTGAGTTATTTGGGATGGTTGAATATGCATCTTTTGGGGTAGGTGAGGTTTTGGTGGGCATTGGAAGTGATAGGCTTCTTGAGTTAGAAGCTGTGACGGTTTGGACGGGTAATTCAGGCTTCACTGTGGTCTCTAATCGAAGCCAGCACTTAAAGACAATAACATAGACGTCATACTTAATTACCCAATGGCCTATCTGCTTGTGGATGATTTATAGTAGCTTAGATATCCAGGCTTTTCTGACTCCTGATTAAAATTACATTTATGTTCATGGCTTAAAGTTCAGCTTTCGCATACTTGTGAAATTTGCAACCACCCCATCGAACTTGTTCGAAAGTTATGTATATTCAAACTTACTCGAGAGTTTTCTTTGCCAAATTCTATTTACCAACAATGTGCTACGTGTATCTAGTCTTTGAATCCCTTCGTCAATCCTATTTCTTGATTACAAATCTACCCCAGAATAAGGTCGTGTCCGCCCATATTATTGGTATACACAGTCAGTCACTGAAGGTGAAGTTAACGGTTTTCAATCACTGTTTGACTGACATGAGTGGACTTCTTGAAATTTTTGCTCGATCGCTTTGTAATAAGGAGCTTATTTTGTATTATTCACCAATTGCCAATCAGTCGAAACCCCCCAGACGTTTATTTGCAACCATGAGATTGCAGGTTATTTAGCGTAATGTCATTAGCTAGACTCTCTCCCTCAACAAATTTGAAAATCCATACATTTCTAGATACTATATACATTAGACTCAAGATTCTCGCTTGATTCTTTGAGACATGGCTCTCAATCTTTGTTCCAAACGACCAACTCTTTCATCGTCATCCCTATTCCATATAGGTAAATTGCTGCCGGTAGAAACATCAGTGCTCATCTTCAATCCGTAGTAATCCAAAATGATCTGCTTCAAAATGTTGAACGTTGAAAGATTCCCCTGGAACCCATTGTTGACCATCTCGGTGACGAGAACTTCAACTTGATAAAGATCATTTCTGCCGTGGAAAATCCATATGGTTTTGAGTATCTCATTATAGGTATTTTGATCACATCCTACAAGATATATATGTATATCATTTTTAAGGGTGTTGAACATGGTTAATGCAAGTTGTCCGTCTTTGAACTTGTTGATTGATGTTTTCAAATACTGATTAATCATAGGGGAGATGGTCATGGTATTGAGAACAGGAGATGTTGGGGTTTGTTCACAGGTTCTTTTGACATCTTCTATCAATGCATCGAATTCCTTAGATTCAAGAGTGAATTTCCCTAAATTATCCTCAGATAAAACCTGGGAAATCTTTTTCAATAATTGATAGAATTCCTTAGCTAGTTCATACCTACTATTCATAGAATCTATATGGGATAAGGTAGGTGCCAAAGCATCGTCAATTTGTTCAAGTTTGGTGACGTGGGATTCGTGGTCTGACTTTCGAAGATTTTGGTAATCCTGAAGATTTTGAAAGATTTTCTGTGGGTATTGAGTTTTTTTTGCACCGGTATTCAAAGAAGCAAAAATGTCTCGGAAAAGCTCTTGCTCTTGAGCTATCACATCTGACTTGGGTTCTTGAAGGGGTATATCAAGAGATTTGCCATAAGGTCCTGGTTCATCATGGACTTCGAGAGATTCGAGAAACGATGTTAAATCTTGGGGAGAATCCGGTGGATTTGGCGGCTGATTCTCTGTATTCAAATCTTTTAAGATGTTGGAGAGCCCTAGAGGGTCTGAATGGTTGTATCTGATCAAGCTGGTAAATTTGAACTTGGGCCTAGCTAGTCTGGTAAGCCTTATCATTGAAGAGATGAGCATCGCGAAATTTGGTTGCAAAAGTTGGTGGTGAGAATATGAAGATCATCATTAGAAGAGCCGAGAGATGAATTTAATCTATATTAATACATTATATACACCTATGCAGTTCTATTAGTAACAGAATAACTACCATTTTGTGGAGGACCAATATTACCCAAATATAAATTGTCATGGTTCACTCCCAATAACTTTTTGAAATCTTTGTGTTTCAATTCCCAACCTAATTTATCACATAAATAAGTAGCTACATCATCACAATGTCCTAACAATGAAATATCAAATTCATGATGTGGAATGATATTTTTATTGATTAAAACTTGTGGTACGTTATCAGCTATCTTCTTGACAATATCTGCCACTGGTGCAACTTCAAGTGACGTTCCTATACTTATTAATAAATCACATTTTGCTAAATCTTCATTGATTAATGAATGGAATCTATCAGGTAATTTTTCGTGGAAAAATGTTATATCAGGTTTAAATATACCAAATGATTCTTCCATGAGCCCTTCTTTATCTTCCAATATTCTCCTTCTTTTCTTACATTTCGGACAAATGCTGGGGGTCTTTTTCAATAGATCTTTTCTTATAAAAGAAAGCGGGACATTAAATTTACAGGTCATACAAGTTGCAGTTGCAAAAGAACCATGACACTGAACTATTTTTTCCCTGGATATTTTTGCATTCTCTTCAAGATTATCTATATTTTGAGTGTAATTTCTCAAAAGTTTCTTCTTAGAATCTAAAAGTTTTATAAATGCATGCAATGGGGTAAAGGCATCACTAGGAGGTAATATCATATGAGCAATAGAATAAAAAATGGTAGGATCAGCCTTAAAGAAGTCAAGATCAAACACCTGTTGTGGATCATCTAATCCAAGAGAATTTAATCTAGAATAAAACCCCTTTGACGATCTAAAATCTGGTATACCAAGACTTGTAGATATCCCTGCCCCAGTTATAACAATGATATTGTTTGCCGTTTTGATTTTATGCAATAACAGATCTATAGACCAGAAATCTGTCAATCTTCGCCTATGAGTTTCTACTCTTTTAATGGCATATCTCAACACATTAATCAAACTTCTGACAGAAGTACCAGAGATCTTGGTAGTATCTACATTGAATCCCAACACGCCTATGGCTCGTATAATATCATCTCCATAAGCCACTTTTGGCAAGTATTCTCTGACAAATTGATTTCTACCTCTGGTCCTAAGAAACAGGCGTGCAGCAAAGACCTCGCTCCGAGGAATCTCCCCACCACTAGGCCCTGCGTCGACCAAAGCTGCCTTATATACGCCGGAGTCCTTGGACGCGTCACTGGTCACGTCGCTATCACTAATGCTGTTTTCGTTGTCTTCATTACCAACTTCTGGTACGAAATCTGGGGGGTCTCGGTCCAGGTCTCGGTCCAGATCCAGATCCAGGTCCAGGTCCAGGTCCAGGTCCAGGTCCAGATCAGAGACCATTTCGGGCGATTTGGACGGAGGCGGCAGTGCGGTTCGTGCGAGCATGGTGGGAGGTTGCGTGGGGTCAACTGGTGGTAATGTCGATGCTGGTACTGTCCCTTTTTCAACCTGTGAAACCAGCTCAACCAGGTCACTAAGAACAGCGGATTTTTTTGCAGGAGGTTCAGAGGAGGATATCTTTCGTTTCCTGTAAACGGTAGAGATGGCTGAATCACTTTCAGAATCTGAGCCAGTATCTACTAATATTATATCACCAGGAGAAGCCATAGATAAGCGGTGAAAAGTCGCGTTAATCTCATCGTTGAGGTGGAAGTGGATGTGGTATGTCGTGGCGCGACCATCGTTGAGGTGGTTGGAGACGTGGGCAGTGGACTATAAGGCGTGTAGAAACCGGGAGTGTACGACACACATTCTATAGCGTGTAAAAACCAAAGAGCGTGCACCGACAAATATCCGGGAAAAACCCCCAAACACCAAGAGTCAAAACCCCCAAACACCAAGCGTCAAAACCCCCAAACACCAACCGCAACCCCAACCGCTAAAAGGAGACGTGTTCGCCCAAACTCGTCGACGAGTCGTGCAATATTCACCTTCAGCCACGTCGTATAACTGTGCCGTTATCACGAAAAATATATTTTTCACTCTTCAATGTTACCTTCAGTTGAATTCATTAAAACTCCAGCTCAAGGTCCAATTGAACCGGCTAGTGACAAGTGTGGAATCCAAACCACCGATAGTCCAACCATTCATAATGCTCCTTTACCAGCAGATGGTCCTGGATCAAAACATTTTTCAAACGTGTTACTTGGTGCTCTCTTAACGGGAATTCCATACTTCCTCGTGAGGAAAATCGGATTAGGTTTCAAGACTTGGGTCTTCTTCTTTTTGGTATTGGCAATTCCAATCTTGATGGTATTTTGGACTGTTATGTCAACTTATTCCCCAAGACTTAATGAAAAAGTTAAATTGCCAAATAGACCAATTGGCGAATATTTGGAATTCCACACTGAGGAATTGACTGAAAAATACGTCAAATCCAACAATGGTCAAGGAACCAAGATTCCAATGGAAACTTTCCATGAATTGTACTTTGATGGTAAAGTTAGTTTTAAAGGTGATTGCTTAGATATTATGGAATACAGACACGATTGGTGTAAATATTCTTTCACGTTATCTTTGTACAGATTCTTCCTCTTGGGAATGATTCCTGAAGTTATCATGCATTCCAAGTCTCAGGACGAAGAACAAGTTAGAGATCACTACGACAGGGGTGACGATTTCTACACCTGGTTTTTGGGACCAAGAATGATCTACACTTCTGGTGTCATTGGTGATATTACCAAGGAAGAGACCTTGGAGCAATTGCAAGACAACAAGTTGAAGACGGTGGCCGAAAAAATCCAATTAAAGGAGGGCGAATACGTTTTAGATTTAGGTTGTGGATGGGGTACTTGGGCTACTTATTCTTCATCTCAATACGGGGCTAAAGTCACCGGGATTACCTTGGGTAGAAACCAAACCAAATGGGGTAATCAATTGTTGTCAGAGTACGGAGTTGAATCCAGTCAATCTGAAATTGTTTGTTGCGATTACAGAGATTCTCCTCCATCTAAAAAGCCAAACGGTAAATACGATAAGATCACTTGTTTAGAAATGGCAGAACACGTTGGTATTAGAAGATTTAACAAGTTTTTACAACAAGTTTATGATTCTTTGGAAGATGATGGTTTGTTCTTTTTGCAATACGCTGGATTAAGAAAAGGTTGGCAATACGAAGATTTGATTTGGGGTTTGTTCATGAATAAGTACATTTTCCCCGGTGCTGATGCTTCAACTCCATTGTCATTTGTTATTACTGCATTGGAATCAATTGGATTTGAAGTGGTTTCTTTAGATAATATTGGAGTTCATTATTCAGCTACTTTATGGAGATGGTACAGAAACTGGATTGGTAACAAGACTAAAGTATTAGATAAATACGGAATTAGATGGTTCAGAATTTGGGAATACTTTTTGGCCTCTTCTACTATTACTTCTAGACAAGGAGGTGCTACATGTTATCAATTTGTATTGAGAAAGAATTTGAATTCTTATCATAGAGTTAATTATATTCCAAAGCAAGATGGTCTTTTAGGTCCAATTTCCAGGGGTACAAAATGGGCTAAGAATTAGTAGTAGTAATATAAATTTTTATTCCAATTTAGAGGCTATCGGCAGATAAGTCACGTGCTCAGACACAGTAGAATCACTCAAATGACTCGAGCCATTGACTCGAGGCCTTGACTCTCGTAGCTCCGGGGGCCGAAACCAGAGTACTGTATATAATCCCAAACCGCCAGAGCGATAACCTGTACTCAATCAAAGAAATCCTGCATCCAACCCCAGCGATAACGCTCATCCATAAATCCCACTGGGTAGTGCTCGGAGACTTCCGAACGACCGACAAGTTTCATTGGTATTTTTTGCATGTGTGAGCTGGAGATAAGCTAGGTTTCCGGTTCGGCACCCACTTTTGTAATGTCCGGTGACTCGTTCTCGTATGAAAGGAACTTGTGATTTATAGTCATTCCTGTCAATTACAAAAAATACTACTAATCATCTACTATTACTTCCTCTAATCACTACCCCTACTCTATCTATATACCAATAATCTAACCAAGTGTCAAACTTCTGGCGAATCCGCCGCCATTAATGCCAAAAAAAACTTATCTCGTCTCAATTTCCATCGGCGTTCCCGTCCCACTCACATGGCTGTCATCGGTGCGAAAAATTCTGGGGTAAATCAGTGAAAAGTATAAATTTGGTTGCTTTTCCACTTTTTATTTATCCACAATGTCAAGTCCATTCCCAAAAACTGTCGATAAAGTTAAAGGAGTTGAAATTTTAGCTCCAATTCCTGATAATGCAAAACATATTTTTAATGTTGAAGCTCTTGGATTATTAGCTACTCTTCACAGAAATTTCAACGGTCAAAGAAAACAATTATTAGCCAACAGAAAAATTCAACAACAAAAGAGAGATGCCGGTGAATTACCAGATTTCTTACCAGAAACAAAATCAATTAGAGAAAATACTGCTTGGACTGGTCCACCTTTAGCTCCTGGTTTACAAGATAGAAGAGTTGAAATTACCGGTCCAACTGATCGTAAAATGGTTATTAATGCTTTAAATTCTCAAGTTGCTACATATATGGCGGATTTTGAAGATTCTTTGACTCCTGCTTGGTCTAATTTAGTTGACGGTCAAGTCAATTTATACGATGGTGTTAGAAGAAACTTGTCGTTTGAATCTAACGGGAAACTGTACAAATTGAATTTGGAAAAAGGTAGACACATTCCAACTTTGATTGTCAGACCAAGAGGTTGGCATTTAGATGAAAAACACGTATTGGTTGATGGAGAACCTGTCAGTGGAGGTATTTTTGATTTTGCTCTTTACTTCTACAACAATGCGTTTGAAGCGGTTGCTCAAGGTTTTGGTCCATATTTTTACTTACCAAAGATGGAACATCATTTAGAAGCTAAGTTATGGAATGATATCTTCTGTCATGCTCAAGATTATATTGGTATGACTAGAGGTACTATCAGAGGATCTGTTTTGATTGAAACTTTACCTGCTGCTTTCCAAATGGATGAAATCATTTACCAATTGAGACAACATATTGGTGGATTGAACTGTGGTAGATGGGATTATATCTTTAGTTACATCAAGAGTTTGAGAAAGCATCCAGAATTCATCTTACCTGACAGATCTCAAGTCACCATGTCAGCTCCATTCATGAGCTCGTACGTTAAGCTTTTGGTTAACACTTGTCACAAGAGACAAGTGCATGCTTTGGGAGGTATGGCAGCTCAAATTCCAATCAAGAATGATGAACAAAGAAACAAGGCCGCTTTGGAGAATGTCGCTAAGGATAAGTTGAGAGAAGTCCAAGCTGGCTGTGATTCTTGTTGGGTTGCTCACCCAGCTTTGGTACCAGTTGTTTTGAAAGTGTTCAATGAACATATGAAGGGACCAAATCAAATCAATGTTCCACCAAAGATTCCTTATACTCCAGTGACTGCCAGAGATTTATTATCTCCTTATGTTCCAAATGCTAAAGTCACTGAAAATGGTATTAGAACCAACATCATCATTGGTTTATCATACATTGAAGCTTGGTTAAGAAACGTTGGTTGTGTTCCAATCAACTATTTGATGGAAGATGCTGCCACTGCTGAAGTTTCAAGAACTCAATTATGGCAATGGGTTACTCATGGTGTTAAAACCGATACCGGTAAAGTCATCACCAAGGAATTGGTTAATCAATTATTGGATGAAGAATATAGTAAATTGGAGAAATCTGCTGGTTCAGGAAATAAATTTAAGAGAGCTTTGGAATTCTTTAAACCAGAATCATTGGCTGAAAAGTATTCTGATTTTGTTACTACGTTAATTTATGATGAAGTTACAACTATTGGTAGATCTGTCAATGCCGAGAAGTTGTAGATTGGTTTATTTATGAATATACAATGATTGATATAGTGAATGTAGTCTTTTTGTTAATGCACTCTGATGGATAAGTATTACAACGTGGGTACTTGTTGGTACTTGTTCTGCCTTTCGTCTTTGCATATTATATTTAATAGGTGTTAGTAGAACTGTATGATCAGTGTGATCTATACGATATGCTCTTGGTTTTTATACTGGCAAATTATTTCAATAATGCTTCTGTTATTCAGTGTTCTATTAACTCTTTGTACTTTGAAGGTTAAGTGTATTATCGAGACTATTAATTGAAGTGTACAAGTTATCTAAATTCACAATACAAGGGTTATCTCTTCTGAATACTTTGGCCACACTACACTACGATAAGGTCTTCTACTAGACCAATGTCCTACTCTTTCAATTTATAGTAGCTAGAAATAAGATGCTATACACATTGAGTCAAAATATTCAAACTAGTCTTCAATGCCACAGTAGTACTAAAGCAACACGAATTAACTGTTAAGATGTCCTCCCATAGCTTACTTACGCCTAGTAATGGAAACAATACACCACCCAAGAATCCTAGTAAAAACTTGGTAGATAAAACGTAAGTTACTAAAATGAAAGCCATAAGCTGTACAATAAGCTCTAGCTACACTGCAACTTGAATAATAGAAAAGAAGGTACTAAATAGCTGCAAGAAATACTACCAGGTAAAGAAGTCTAACACTTATGTGAGTTCTGAGCCCAGATAGAATAAAGCAGTCTCTAAATTTAGTCAGTAGTCGATACTCCCATAACTATATTCCATGCTACTTCCATACATAGCTAGACCCAAACCATAGAAGTACATAATAGACTGATAACACAAAATCCACGGAAACCCACCATATAGACTTAACTATAAACCATACGTCATATAGTCTAGTCCCATTGCTTTTATGTTCCAGTCTATAGTCAAATGTATAGTCAAGTGTATAGTCAAGTCTAAACTCTACAACCTACAACCGACTATCCTAAGCCACACGCTTTCAGTATTCAGTTGACAATCAGTCTATTTACTCTTAAATATTTACCATACATTCATCAATTTAAAGACTAGGAGTTGAAGCCTACGAGCTGGAGCCTACGAGCTGGAGCCTACGAGCTGGAGCTTACGAGCGGAAGCCTACAATCCACATCACTTTGAACCCTAAGTCTAAACACACCACGCCAGGTCCAATGCTTAACCTACAAACTATAGACAACAGACGACATCATCACTTTAAGACCCAAGCCCAGTCTGAAGAGCTCCGAGCCTAAAGTACCTAAAGAGCCTACAAAACCCACAAAATCTACAACCTAACTACAAACCAAAAATTCAACTCAAGTCCCATCACACAAAAACCACCATTCTCCCTCACAGGCCCTGACCCCAGATCATCCCACCGCTCAATTTTTCACTCGCGTCATGGTCAACAAGAGACAAATCAGGCTACTTGCTATATCAGCATTCGCTATAATACTTGTATTCGTATTATATACTTCATCCCATTCCCAATCCATCAATTCCTTCGATAACGATATTCTTAACTCAAAAAACAAAGATACCGATGATGATGCCATCAACCAACAAATTGGTAAAATGAACAATCCAGAACCCGAACCAGTTGATGATAAAATTGACGAAACTACAATTGAAGAAGAACTTGAGTTCGATCCTGTCAAAGAGCTAATTGAAATTAGAAGTATTGCTCCAATGGTTGTTTTTTCAAAAACTTATTGTCCATACTCTAAACAGTTGAAGAAATTATTGACTGAAAACTATGAAATAACTCCTGAAATCTCCATCGTTGAATTAGATAAACATAAATATGGTAAGATTTTACAAGAACATTTAGGTAAAATTTCTGGTCGTAAAACTGTTCCAAATGTATTAATTGGCACATCAAATGAGAGTAAAGGTGGATGTGATGATTTTCTTAACCTTCACGAATCGGGGAAATTAGCATCTTTATTAAATGAATGGGGAAACAAGAAACTTTCAGTAAAGAAATTAGAAACTCCATCAAATTTATAGTTTACTAATGTAACATTAAATATATACTTTATTTAATTATAAATTTTTCATTTAAAATTTGGAAAACTTTTTAGATTTAGCAACGGAAGCAGAAATTCTTAATACGTTGAATCTAACAGTCTTGGAGATTGGTCTACATTGACCAACAACAACGGTGTCACCTTCTTGGACTCTGAAAGCTGGGGAAACGTGAGCAGCAACATTTTTGTGTCTCTTTTCGTATCTGTTATATTTTGGAATGTAGTGCAAGTAATCTCTTCTGATAATAATGGTTCTGTGCATTTTGGTGGAAACAACAGTACCGGATAAAATCTTACCTCTAATGGAGATGTCACCAACGAATGGACATTTCTTATCAATGTAGGTACCTTCAATAGCAGCCTTTGGAGTCTTGAAACCTAATCCAACATCTTTATACCATCTCTTGGTTTTTCTGTTAGCCTTGGCCTTTGGGTTTTGGAAAATATGAGGTTGCTAATATGTTAGTATAAGAATTTTGATATTGTTCATGATAACATTAAAGGTGAAAAATTTCAATAACCACCGGTTTTATAAAGGTTAAGAAGGATTTTGACATGATTCAAATTAAAAGATCTAATGAACATATAATAAATATTTGATACAAACCTTTTGGAAAGCCTTTTCAGATTGAACGGTCAATTCAGTAGCCATGTTGATTAACTTGTAAGGATGAGAAATTGAAAAATTTTCTGCGGTATAGTGAGAAAAAGGTTCTGAGGTTGTGTGCAGGGAGGAGTTCTCAAGATTTGAGGGTTTCTGCCCTGTGACTGCGACTTTCCCAGGGCGCTTAAATCCCCATGCTACACATCGCGAGAAACCTGAGACACAACACACCCATAGGTATCCGGATGTGCACGACCCAGTCTCAAAAACCTCCAGACACCAACAAAAATAGTGCCTCACCACCAAAATAGTGGCCTACCACCAAAATAACCCTCACCCCAGCCGTACAACTACCACAATCGCACTCTCACATAATCCCCAACATGTCGTTCCGAAGAATATCAAATATTGATCACTCAGTAAATGAGTCTTATAATACTACAAGAGTATCGTCGGGTCTGTCGATGATAAGCACACCAAGTAACAATATCCGGAAATTACAACATCAAAATGAAGAACTCCAAAAACCAGCAAGACTGCCAGGAAATCTAATTTCAAAGAGCAAAAACCCTCACCTTAAACCCAAAAAACTGTCAAATGTAAATCTCGTTAAGAATAAGTTATTAAATTTACAAAAACTGCTGAAAATTTATAAGAAACTGTCCACGGAAGAAGTTGATCCAAGTTTTTCTAAAAATTTTATCTTGAGGAAACCAATTGGATTAAATACATATGATTATTCTATTTATAGAGGTTATGATGGATATGAAGGAATTGCCCCAACAGTTAAAGAATCACAAATAAAGGCTTGGGAATCGGCCGAAAAAATCAGTAATAATTTAATCTTTGATAATGATAGTGATTTAAGTGATGATGATGAAAAGGAAATTGATGATCAAATAATTTCCTCAATTCCTGGATTTAATAATGAAGAATTGGACATTATAATATCAAGATTTGATTCACAACAACAACTGAAATATGAAACGAACTATAAAGAACAGGAAGAGGACGAAAAGGAGATATTATGGAATTATAGACAACAGCAACAAATTAATCATAATAAAATGTTCAGTCAATATTCATCTTTAAACAGTAAACGGAAAGTTCAAATTGCTCAAAAGAAGGATTTTTTTAATAAGATGTTTGGTAATAGTAACACTTTGAATAAAGAGTATATTACCAATAATACCACATATTCTTCAATTGATAATGTCTTAAATACTTCTAAATCTTTCCGAGAAGATAAAGAAGAAATCACTCAATTATTGAATGAGGATAAGCAGTTTCATTTATTGTTGGAAGAGACTAAAAATAATTTGATGAAGGACCAAAGAGTTTTGGTTGATGAATTTAATGTAGTTAGTAAAAGAAGAGATTTCGATAATGATAAATACGTATCATTAATCAAGGCGAAATTGACGAAGTTATATGGTGGAAGTGAAGTAGATACGAATGATGAATTTAATGGGTTTGCTTTAGGGTATTTAAGGAGATGCCTAAAGTATGATGATCATTATCATAATGATATGTAATATGTACTTAATAAATAATAGATAAGGGTGAGCCAGTGTTGATCGGTCATGAATGACGGAACGTCCATATGTGAAATATACTAGCAAAGCTTTTAAACACAAACACACTAACAGATTCTTATGCCAATAAACTGTAGTAGTATGGAGACGCCGTGCACCAAATATTTACATATGTTCAGATTCAATTGATGTTACCCTGAAGGCAGTTTGAAGTGAAGTGTATGATGGAATGAAGCGTATTTTGGTAATTAAAATGCATTACTATATTCCAGTTGTTTGAACCAGTACGACTTTCTCAAATGTATTATATTTGCAATATCTTTATTTCTGTGGATTCGAATAGCAAAAGTTGGCTTGATGACTTCTGTTTATATGGAAAAGAGGCAAATCGCCATTCCAATTACCGGTAGAGATAATAGTTGTAAGAACTGTCATTCAAATTGCAGACCACCTATCTCAATAATGGCTGCAAAATATTCCCAAAGAAGCCACGATATCACTAGATGCACAACAGGATTGCAGAACTACGTAAGATCTATATTGAATGGACATCCGGAAATAGGAAATTTAATTAGACCAACTGTGATAAGCTATTGTTCAAGCACCCAAGTCGGAGCATCGAATCTAGTCAGGACAACTACGGCAAAAAGAAGTACAGACACCGAGAACACTGAAGTACAGAGACACCAAGCAGAGACACCAAAAACACAGAAATACTAACAAGCAGAACAAAAAGAACCACAACTTCACAAAAAATACCAGAGAACAAAAATACAGAGAACAAATAAATGAACACCAAGATTGGACCAAATCAATGAGCCCTGACACCACTAATTGAACCCTCAGATAACCTACACACAACCACACATAAACAGCCTACATACACAAATACTATAACAAATACACACAAATACACACTAATACTATAAAAAATACCCACAAACAACCTTACAAATAAACGCTTACAAATACCATAACTTAAGAAACACTACATAAAGGTCACTGAAATTCTCCCGGCCTAGGTACGCCGCAGTTTGTAATCAGTCGTGCCGCGGAATATAAAAAAACTACAATGTTAAGCAACCGATTTGCATCTCGATTACAATTATTTGCAAGACATTTCTCAATGGCTCCAATTAAAAACAATTATGATTATCTAGTTATTGGTGGTGGATCTGGTGGTGTTGCTTCAGCCAGAAGAGCCGCTTCTTATGGTAAAAAAGTTTTACTTATCGAATCAAAACCTGAAAAATTAGGTGGTACTTGCGTTAATGTAGGTTGCGTACCAAAGAAAGTTATGTGGTATGCAGCTGATTTAGCTCATAGAAAGCATCATTTACTGAAATATGGTTTAAGTAATGATTTTGAAGCTGATGAAGTTAAATTTGGTGACTTTAATTGGAATTATTTCAAACAAAAAAGAGATGCTTACGTTAAAAGATTAAATGGTATTTATGCTAGAAATTTAGATAATGAAGGGGTTGAATATATTTATGGATTTGCTGAATTCACCAATGGTGATGGTGATGTGCAAGTGACTTTGACTGCTGATCAAAAAATTGCTGATCAATCTTACTCAAAGGACGATAAATTAACCTTCTCTGCCGATAAGATTTTAGTGGCTACCGGTGGTGCTCCATTTGTACCACCAAATGTTCCAGGATCTGAGTTGGGAATCACCAGTGATGGATTCTTTGAATTGGAACAACAACCTAAATCAGTGGCCGTGGTGGGTGCCGGGTACATTGGAGTTGAGTTGGCCGGAGTGTTCAAGAGTCTTGGCACTGAAACTCATTTGGTCATTAGAGGTGATACTGTGTTGAGAGCTTTTGACGACTCGATTCAAGACACTATCACCAACCATTACACCGATAAGTTGGGTATTAACATTATCAAACAATCTGGAAGTGTGTCTAAAGTTGAGAAATCGGGTGATGGATTAAAGGTGTTTTTGGGTAACGGGCAAACTTTGGATGTCGATACTTTAGTATGGACTGTAGGTAGAAAGGGCGAGATTCAAATCGGATTAGATAAAGTTGGTGTTGAAGTGAATGACAAAGGCCAAATTGTAGTTGATGAATACCAACAAACTGCTCACCCAAAGATTTTGGCCTTGGGTGATGTTATTGGTAAAGTAGAATTGACCCCTGTTGCCATTGCTGCCGGTAGAAGATTGTCCAATAGATTATTCTCTGGTAAACCTGAATTTTCCACTCAAAAATTAGACTATAATAACGTTCCTTCGGTTATATTTTCTCATCCTGAAGCTGGATCAATTGGTTTAAGTGAAAAGGAAGCCATTGAACAGTACGGTAAGGATAATATTAAGGTTTATAAATCGAGATTTGTCGCCATGTATAATGCTATGCTTGAATTAGACGAATTGAAATCTCCTACTTACTACAAGATTGTTGTCACAGGCGAAGATGAAAAGGTTATTGGACTTCATTTAGTGGGTGAAGCTACTTCAGAGATCTTACAAGGATTTGGAGTTGCCATCAAGATGGGGGCCACCAAGGCTGATTTCGATAATTGTGTAGCTATTCATCCAACCTCTGCCGAGGAGCTCGTCACCATGAGATAGAATGAGATAGCCTCATATAGCCGATAGCCTCATGAGATAAGTAGAGTATATACACTAGACTAGACTACACTATATACTAGTATAGGTAGAGTAATAAGACCATACAGGACCAAACAGTCATCATGTTCATTATCTATACATCTAACAGCATCTGCTTCTAAGTTCACGATCAGCTCATCGCTTCTAAGCTAATTCCTCTTCGCTCTCTTAGGTGGTGGCCCTCTCACCGGTGGTTTGGGCTTATCACTAGGTTTAATAAAGAACATTGGAGCATTCTTCAACATCTCTGGAACAACCACAAATCTAATCATTGACCCTCTCACGAAAACCTGCGTCATATGGCTGGTTGAACCATTGGTCTTTGTGATAACCACATCATAAAGAGTTAAATTCATATTATCTTCATTTTCTAATAATTTCCCTCTATATTTATCACCAGTTATTAATTCAACCGTTATAAAATGACCTTGTGCTTCATTTAAAAGTCTAACTGGAATGTCAATCTTCATGGTTTAAATTTTTCAGTTTTGCGAATCGGCCTTACCTCATGACGGAACCCAAAAAACGTAAAAGAGTTCCAGTATCTTGTTTAAATTGTAGAAGAAGAAGAGTTAAATGTGATAAAGAAAAACCGGCTTGTGGTGGATGTGTTAGAACTGGGGTACCTCATTTATGTGAATATTTACAACCTCATTGGACTTCAGACCTGGTGAAAAATCTGGGGAATGATCATGTTATGTTAGAAAAAATCCTGGAAGTTTCTGAACTTCGACAAATGAAAATAACTCAAGAGAGGATCATTGCTAATCAAAGGAAAGAAATAGAGGATTTAAAACGTCAATTACTGTTTAATTATCAATTATCAACCGATCAAAATGTAGCAGATGAAGATACTCGAAATAGTCCGGTTAAAGTCTTGGTAAAATTGAATCCTTTAAAAGAAACTTTAAAAGATGTTATGGAAGTTGAAGATAATGGAGTTTATTCTGTAGATTTACAAAAAAGTTTAATGGTTAAATCTACTAGACCTAAGAATATAAGGGATATTTATTCTTGGATTAGTATTGTTATTTTAGATCCAAAACTATCAAATTTATGGCAGAAAATTAACAGTATGCAAAAAATCTATTACATGTACAAATCATCGGTAAAGGAGAAACTCAGCTCAAAAATCACTGAAATTGACTTTACCTCCCCTGGACCTATTGCAAGGTTTGGCAAAGATCTGAAGTGTCCCGTGGTGCTGTGTGACTTGAATTTTATGAATGATACAAAGGTCAACAAGTTTGTAACCACTGCCTTGAAAAGGACTGGGTCTCCTTCTTCTTTAGATGAATTTTCAAATCAAACTGACCTTGGGGTTTACTTGATGAAGTTATTCAGAGATTTATGGCATACTTTGGTGAATAGCCCTAGGGGTAACCAACTGTTGACTATGACCCAGTTGAATTTCCTTTTGGATTTCTACTTTAATGAAACCTTGGTAGAAACCTCTAGATATTTGACTTATCTCTACAAGAACGAACTAACGAACTTATATTACGAAAATGACGGGAAATTATGCTTGAAAATCAATGAAGAGAATGAATCTTTGGATTTATCCAAGTTCTCAGTGAAGGGGGCATATATATGTATGCTTGTTTTGATCGTAGATGAAACTCTTGATGTGCTTAGAACTAGCAAGCATCTTCCTAATGACTTACGAATGAATTATGAATCTCATTTCCCTAATGAACTACTAATCCCAGAACTTCAATACAATGGGAACTTACCATTAAATCAGGTCCATAAGTATTTAGATTTTGCCTTTGTTCATGGCAATAACGGTAATCTATTCAATAGAACTTTACCGTCAATTGCCTGCGGGTTCTTACTCTTGAACCGTGACATAGCCAATAGTGGTAGGGAAGGTAACGAGCGGGATGAAACGATCATCACCAAACTCTGGAAGTTACTACTAAGCTTAATACTTGACGACGAAAATCCTATAGACATATGGAAGAATCCCGGACAAATTCAAGTCCCTGGCAATGATTCGAAGATGAAGGTGAAAGATGTAAGACTTCATGTTTGTTTGCTATGGAATGAAATGATAAGATGCTTGAATATCATGTCGTATGCTTTGGTTAGTTCTATAAAAACCGATAGAGAACTTCAAAGATTGATTCAAAGAGCTAGCTATAGGGTAGAGGAAGTGCAAATGGATGGGAATCATTTCAAGTACCTACAAAACTTGAAGACCCCCCAATTAGAAAGATTGTCAATATCCTTACAATTGAACTATATACTTGCAAATTTGAATATCTTTTTGAATAGAGGAGTTTCAAATCTTTTAGGTGTTAAGTTGACCATAAAAGATCTCGATGATTTGATAGCAGAATGTGGTAGTTGGTTAGAGGATCAGAGGCTTGAAAGATTACCAAAAGTTGCAGAGATGGAATTCAAAATAATGCTTCATATAAGCAACATTTACACTACTTATATAATGTTTTTACAATTCGAAGAGAACAAAGTCGAAGCATTGAAAGAGAATCTCATAACTGCCATGATCCTCAAGTTTAACAGTTTCATAAAATTATCCAATACCATACTTGATTTACCGGTGGACAATCAAAGTCAGTACTTATATAATGCATTATCAGGTACTTTTGTGTTGGTGGTTCAAATACTTTTGGCAGTACTCTTGAGGGTCTGTCAAAGACCTCATGAGAAGAATGAAAGTTTGGTGAAACAGTTGTCAACCTTTTATTACTCAATGTCAAAATCCCTTCTTCGATCCGATTCAAATATATTCATGCTTATTAGAAGTGAAATGACCAATTCAATAGTGTCAACTCTTCAAAGATTAAAGAATTCAATCTCGGCAAATAAAATTCAACCGGCAAAATTACAACAACTTTGGCTGTTTTATTTGAGTTTCCTTGAAGGAAACAAGAAATTCGATTCAAATTATAAACAAGTACATGCCCATGTATCTGGGTTCAATAAGTTCATTGAAACTGATGATGGAAAGTTGTCAGAGTTCAAAAAATGCCCTGTTTCTCACATGCATGAAGGATGTCCTATTGACCACTCATCTACTCGTGCAGGTTCGCCGTACTACAAATCTCCTGATGGATACCCTACAGCTTCTCCACAAGCTGAAGGGAAATGCCCTGTGGCCCATCTACCACCTCTATCGCAAGAGCCGTGGCAAACTGTAACACGAACCACCACCACCACTACCACCATGGGCAGACCCACTATTCCTAGTGGCATGGGCAGGTCCAGTGCCACGGGTCGGTGCCCGGTCGATCACAGCCAAATGGAAGACCGGAAACTCATGTACCAGAGCCCCGGACCCGAGATTAATATGGCTGCAAGTCCGTTTGTGGCCCCAGACGTCGCAGCCAATAACCACCGAGAATATGATGAACTCGTTAATGGAGTAGAATTTGGTATGAAAAACTTTTCAAATATAGATTTGGATTTCTTATCAGATCCCTCAGTTTTCGAAGCATTTGACCCTCAAGATTTATATAGTATGCCCGATATGCAATTTCAATAGTGTAATATAATTTCGCAACCACCAAAAATTTTCACTGCATGTTCAGAAGAATTATACCAACAAGACCTGTAAGGTTAGGGGGAAATTTTGTTTCACCAAGACATTATTCCACGAAACCACCTCCTAATCGCTGGAGTAAAACTTTCAAGTACGGTGTGGGTGCTGGGGTGGCTGGAGGTTTGCTTTACTCCACAAACGAAACTTTTCACGATACTACCAGAAACACCTTTTTGACGTGTGAGCGTGTGGCAGTGGTGACGGTGGCGACGTTTCGATGCTTCAAACTATATAAAGACACCCTAGACGGGGAGTACGATACCGAGAGAGATCGGGCCATGGCGTTGAAGAGGTGCCATAAACGAGCAGCTTATATAACATTAAAAGCTCTTGAAACCAATGGGGGAATTTATATTAAATTGGGCCAGCATATCACGGCTTTGACATACCTTTTACCAGAAGAATGGACTCAAACCATGATCCCTTTGCAAGACAGATGTCCCCAGTCCACCATGGAAGAAATTAGAGATATGTTCAGGACCGATATGAAGATAGAATTGGACGATATGTTTAGTGAATTTGATCCTCAACCGGTTGGGGTAGCGTCTTTGGCCCAAGTGCATATGGCCACCATGAGAAATTCGGGGCAAAAAGTAGCTGTGAAAGTCCAGCATCCTTCGTTGAAAGAATTTGTGCCCTTGGACGTCAAACTCACCAAACTTGTGTTTGAATTGATGTATAAAGTATTTCCAGAGTACCCTTTAACTTGGTTAGGTACCGAGATGCAAGAATCCATTTTCGTGGAATTGGACTTCACTAATGAAGCTCATAATGCCCAGAGAACTGACGAATTCTTCAAAGATCGTAAACGGTTAACCGGGTTGAGAATCCCCAAGATCATCGAGGCTAACGACCGGATCTTAATCATGGAGTCAGTGACAGGATCACGGTTAGATAACTTGAAGTACCTTCAACAGAATAACATCGACCCCGGGGAAGTATCAACTTGCTTATCACATATATTCAATAGTATGATTTTTGAACCTAATGCTCCTTTGCATTGTGATCCTCATGGAGGTAATTTAGCCATTAGAGCCGTTAACAAATCTGAGTCAAAAAGTGGCCACAACTTTGAAATTGTGTTATACGATCATGGTCTTTATAGAGATATTCCATTACAAATGAAGAGAGATTATTCCCACTTTTGGCTTGCAGTTATCGATAGGAATATCCCACAAATGCAGTACTACGCAGAGAAAATAGCTGGGATTAAAGGAGATCAAAAATTTAAAATCTTTTTATCAGCAATTACCGGACGGGATCCTAATACTGCCATGAATTACGATATTTCTAAGAGAAGAAGCGACGAAGAGAATATAAGTATTCAAAAACAACTACATAACACAGAAGGTGCCTTGGAAGACTTGATGAATATCTTGAGTACAATGCCACGGATGATTTTGTTAATTTTAAAGACTAACGATCTTACTAGAAATTTAGACGAAAACCTTCACAGTCCTTTGGGACCTGAAAGAACTTTTTTGATCCTTGCAAGGTACTGTGCTGATACGGTTTACGATGAAGTTAGACAAACAATTGTAGAGTCCACAAAAAACTTTTCCATCAACAGATTGACTCTGAGGATTGGTGCTTGGTGGAACCATCAAAAGAGAATTAATTCAATTAGAATTTATGATCTTTATATGTTTATTACTAGATGCTTTACGTAAATATTCATTCCATATCCTTTTTGATTTTATCCAACAAATTATTGATCCTTGGCCCCATTAACGGCTGGCCATGCCTGGTCTTTTGCGACAATTTGGTTTTCACCGTCTCTCTTTTTTGATTTGATTTGTCGATATTTTGTCTTTTTTGCCTTATTTGTTCGAGTTTCTGTTTCCTCTGTTCTTCTTTCCTCTGTTTGATAGCTGCAGCTTTTTCTGCATAACTTAGGGGTTTCCTGTGGTGATTTTCATTATCAGGCTGCTCGGTGTCAGACACCTGCTCATCGGATGGTTCATTTGGGGTAATTCCCTCTTTTTGCAAGATTTTAAAATAATTCTTTCTTAAACGAGCTCTATGAGTCAAGGACTTTTTAATCTCCTTATTCTTAAAGTCTCGAAGATCTTTGTGCTTTTTTTGATCAAATTTTCTACCACTTGAACCACTCATTGAATATTTGCGATGAGATAATTTGAGATAAAGTCTGCTCGATTTTTCACTCAATGTCAAATACCAGAAAATATACATCTGTACCGCAGCATGAACAAGGTCAAAGTCCACCGATTGACCAAGATATAGAGCTTCAATCTATAAACTCATTGGATTTTGAAACAACTTTAGACGATCAAAACTCCTTGCAAGACCCCGGAGATGGTAGTGGTAGTGCCTCAGACGACGATGGGAAGTCCAATATGAAAATGGCATTTATGAATATGGCCAATTCGATCCTCGGGGCTGGGATTATAGGACAGCCATTTGCATTCAAAAACGCCGGTTTGGTAGGTGGAATTTTGGCCTTGATATTGTTAACTTATCTTATCGACTGGACGCTTATTCTTATCGTGAAAAATGCCATCATGTCGGGGAAAAAATCCTACCAAGATATAGTGGCCCATTGCTTTGGTAGACCCGGTAGATTCTTACTCTTACTCTCGGTAGGATCATTTGCTTATGGAGGTTGTATGGCATTCTGTGTTATCATTGGTGATACAATCCCCCATGTACTTAAAGCTTTTATACCTCGATCTGTGACCGAGTCTTCATTTCTTGGATGGTTATTCCACAGGAACGTGATAATAACCATTTTCACAACTTGCATCTCTTATCCTTTATCTTTAAATAAAGATATTTCAAAATTAGCTAAAGCTTCAGGGTTTGCCCTTTTTGGTATGCTTATAATCGTGGCTATTGTAGCTATTAGAGGACCTTTCGCCGATAAAGATTTAAAAGTCCCATTATCCAAGGCCGAATGGACTATAAATTACAATCTTTTCCAAGGTATATCGGTGATTTCATTTGCTTTGGTATGTCATCATAACACTACATTTATTTATAATTCTTTGAAGAAATCTGTCAAACAGAGATTTGAAACTTTGACCCATATTGTGTGTTTCATTTCTATGTTATGTTGTCTTGCCATGGCATTGAATGGCCTCTTGAATTTTGGGGGAAACACAAAGGGTAATATATTGAACAATTTCAAGAGCGACGATAACTGGGTTAACGTGGCTAGATTTTGTTTCGGGTTGAATATGTTGACTACCTTCCCTTTGGAGATCTTTGTCGTCAGAGATGTGTTTAGAGACGTGGTTTATTTCATTTGGCATAATGATGGTGAATCTACTGGTAGTTCCCATTTTGAATTAACCTCAAGACAGCATTTCTTTATCACTACTGTGTTGGTGTTCTCCAGTATGAGTGTGGCATTATTCACTTGTAATTTGGGGATAATCCTTGAATTAATTGGGGCTACTTCTGCTTCTTTGATGGCTTATATAATCCCACCTTTATGTTATTTGAAATTATGTTACGATTTAGACTACAAACTGCTTAATGATGCTCAAGAGAAAAGAAAATTCCATCTAACAAAAACTTTACCTGCAGTTGCTTGTACTATTTTCGGGTTTCTTGTAATGTTTATTAGTTCATTTATGAGTGTTAGAAATAGTATCAAACATCCTGAAGGTGATCATTGTGTTTCTGACTAATCATCGTCGTCATCGATGACGTTGACTCGTTTCCTGCTTGGAAGCTCAGATACGGCACTTACATAACTATTGTCATTATCACTTTCTTCGTCACTAAAGACGATTTGTCTTTTCTTCGATATCACCTGGTTCTCTTTGTCGCTATCAGAACCAAGTTTATCATCTTCAGATTCGCTTGATTCATCGGCTTCAGATTCACTGAACAGTAGTTGGGTTGATCCATCGATATCTGGAGCACTGACATTGGTGTCGGCTTCAGGAGTATTATCTTCCACAGGTTGACTTTGCAATTGACTATCAGCATCATATTGAGAAGCTCTTAGCTGTTCACTTGCTGCTTCAATAGCGTCAGTCACTGATGAATCTATATTGACATTGGGATCACTACCAAGACGAGCCCATACTTTTTTGAATTCTTGTAATTGTGTAGCACTAACAATCCCACCAGTTCCTTGGATCAACCGACGTAACTTTTCTTCCCTAGCGAAAAATTCTTTACTCTTCTCGTCATCACTTTCATCATCTGACTCATTAACATACTCAGAAGATTTGACGGGTCTGGATGGTTCAGGCTCACGTACACGAGCAATTGAACCACCCTGCCTTTCCTTGGGTTTTGCAGATTTTGGCTTGGTCTTTTTTGGTTGCTTCAGCTTCTTTTTTCTGGCTATACCTACAGGCCCAGATTTAGTAGAAATGGAAGCTTCAATACGATCCAAGTCATCTAACTGTTCCGAGTGAAGACTCTTGGTAACATTACCTTCTGTTTCAAATGCAATAGAATCATCATTTGGATCATATCCATTATAATTGATATCATCATCGTATCCTCCATACGAATCTTTAGTAGTCATGAAAAAGAACGCATCTTTACCATCCTCAAAAGCCACTGGTTGTAAAGATATATACTTTTTGATCAATTCTAAAAATTCCACCAATTTGGCTGAGGGAACTGACCCTGGAAGTTCACAGTTTTCCTCGAGAATATCAGGAAGTTCGAATTTAACGAGAGAAAGAAGACATCTAACGTATGGATTATTGATGAATAATCTCTTGAATTTATCGGGAGAAAGAAGGGATAATGGCTTCAAGTTTGTCTCTGGTGATCCACTAGCTACCTCTTGCAATCTTTGTTTGATAATTTCATCCAATGCTGCTATGAGCCAACTAATGAACATCTCTTTTTCCTGGAGATATAATGCTGAAACCAAGATTTTTACCCGTTCTTCGAATGGGAACTCACGTATAAACTCAATTTCTTTGGCCAATTTAGGTTGAGATTTGGAGTCTGTATTAGATTTTGCTAGTTCACCAGTACCCAAGAATGTCTTGAATTCAATGTCTTCAAACCGGGGGAACAATAATTCAATTGGATTAGGAAATCTTGCAAATGCCGCTTTGAATTTCTTCATAAAGTAGACAATAAATTCGTCGACATGATTCCTGATGTTTGAGGATCTTGGAAGGTGATTACGGAGACGATGAATGATATACATGAAATCCAATCGATACAAACCAGTGTAATCTTTTCTAACCACGAAAATTCGATGGAAATAAGAAAGGCATCGTTTAATATCTTCATGACTTAAATCTTCATACTCATACAAGAAATCAATATAAGAGGAAACCGTTGATGTGTGAAAGAACCTCCTTTCAGTCCGGGATAAGTCAAGTTCTCTTTCAATCTTTTCTTCCCTTGCCCTTTGATTATCCTCCTCTTCGTCACTGTATTCCATTATATCATCAAGTCTATGAGTTAATCTTGATTCCATATCATGAGGGTTAGCTTTAGTTTTGAGTTTTCTCCTCCTTTTCTGAATGTAAAGTTTAACGTTCTCTTTGGCAAAGGACTCAAAGGCTTTCAAAAGAATATGAACGATATTAATACAGGTCTTCAAGTATTCTGGTGAATGCTTCGATGCACTTTGTGGGACTTGAACTAAAACATTAAGAAAGTCATAAGAGGTGAACAAGTTCCTGACAATTCCTTCACCCAATTCCTTATCAGCATCTTCTTGAGAATCATCGCTATCCGTGGAGTCTTTAGGTTTGGATATAAATAAAGTATGAGAGATCATAAGCAATTGTAAAAACACCAACATGGCCACATGAACAGAACTCCATTGCTTTCCCTGGAACGAGATTCTGAAATAATTTAAAATTAAAATGAAATTCGTCTGACTTAATCCAGCCGATATAGAAGCAAAATCAGGCTGATCATCGTCACTAGTTAATTTTTTCATTTCCATTGGTGATGATTTCAAATATTCATTTCTTTCACGCTTATACTTCAAGAACCAAGCAACCGTTAGAAAGTATACCGCTCTTTCGTATGGATCTATCAGACCAAAATCATCTACACTAGATAACAAATTACTGACGTTTGAGATCAAATTATTGAAACAATCGCCTGATAAGAACTGGTTGACAAATTCTTTCAAAACAATAGCAGCACCAGTGCTCAAATAAATGGTCTGTTTAACATATTCATCTGAATCGTACCTGAAAGATTTGGGTTTTGACCATTTCTTTGACTTATCAAGTTTGTCGAGCGTCAGATTAGAGTCATGTAAAGCCTCTTGCCCCGAGACAACGTATGACTGTTTATCACCTTGAATGGATAACAAAGACCCAAATCTTCCGTGTCTTGTAGATAAGTTCTTCAGTTGACTGGCCTTTCTCCGATTTTCTTCCTTCAAGAAATCACCTAGTTCAGACCCAGGACCTGAAGTTTCTACGGGGGTTTCTTCGATATCTTTATTATCGTTCTTCACGGGTTTAATCAAATGCTCAGTATTGACTTGACCTACAAGTAAATGGATGCATTCGATACATGCCGATCCAAACATTTGTTTATCGAAATCTGATCCCAAAGAAGAAGATAAAGTTAATAAGAACATCAAGACTTTATTTTTCTTGAAACAACCAAGAACTGAATTTAAGGAAATATCTTCCAACGATACATTGGAAGGCATGTTATCGAGGGCTGCAAGGTCCTTGGTTCTTTTGGCCGATACCGACGAGTTCACAGGGGAAATATAGAGGATGTTTCTAATGAAAAAAAGCACTAATCTCAATATTGCATTATCTCTTGGATCTCTATCGATCTTGTCCTTTGCCATACTTGGTAATACCAATCTGATGGCCGCTTTCAAAGTCTGACCCTTGTTATAGTGTAATATGTGTTTTTTGTAAGTGATTTGACATTTGCGTAAATTTGAAAACGAAATCTTCTGCTTTTCACTACTTTCAGGTGTCAATTCAGTGGGCCACGTTAAAAGCACAAGCAACTCTAAATTAGCCAACATAATCTTCTCCATTGTACGAGCGTTTTTCACGGTTTTCCGACTACTTTGACTATCCCATTGACATAATATAACGATTAAATCATTTATAACGAGACCCGAATCAGCACACGCGAGGGCTACATCAAAGGACCGGTTGTTCTCGTCAACCGATTTGATCCATCGCTTTATATCTTTAAGACACGCCAAAGCATCATGGCCCAATTTATATTGATTGTTATTTGTGTAATCTGGACCTCCTAAAGCTGAAACAAGCACCGATATATGAGCTTTGAGGATTTTTTGAGTGTGATCTTGGTTGGGATTTGCGGTTTCTGTTAGTTGTCTTATACGATCTGGGTGTTGTGGGGCTTCATCAGAAGACTCTGGGCCGGCTTCAGACTCAGATTCAGATACTACAAAATCATCTAAATCGTGGTATTCTTGTGGTTCAGCTGGTTCAGCTAGTTCAGCTTGCATGGTGCGACGCGTTTTAAAATGGTTTGAAAATTGAGATGAGTGAGATGAGTGTGAGGGTGTGAGGTGAGGTGTGGGTGTGGGTGTGAGGGTGTGCAGTGGGAGAGGTGGAGAGTTGAAGAGGTGTAGAGTTGAAGAGGTGTAGAGTTGAAGAGGTGTAGAGTTGAAGAGGTTGGATATGATGAGGTTGGGGGAGATATGTGATTCTGGTGGGAGTGAAACTAGAGGCTGTAGAAGTGCCTTAAGGATAGGCCTATGATTTTATGAGATTTGCAGCCATTCCTAATTAGGTAATGGCTCATTATGAGCGTCGAGACAACTATATACTTATATATTTCTGGAGCATGATTTGTTTGTCAGTATTCCTTGTATGATACTAATGAAGCGATTTACGTGTTGTAGAGATAATGCCTGTTTTTTCATGTTCTGGGGGTTATAGTGATAACTAAGTGCATCGTCGTGTTGCAACAGGTGTACCGCTTTAAACACACTTGATGCGGGCAAAGACAAGGACAACGTTATTGTCGACCTGTTTCTCGATTATATCCCTAAAAAGTATATCTTTGATATTTCACGTCTTTTACTGCAAATCTACGAGTATTTCAGGGTACGTTTCTGTGGTGGAAAACACCCTTTGATCACTCTCAGATATACTTTCCTGAACTCTACTGGGAACTCAGTCAAATAGGTGGGAGAGGTATCTCATGACTGAATCTCACCTGTCTCTTTTGATTCATGAACAACCTCTCAAAGTATATAATAGTAGGGATGAGTTTTGGCATATCATTTTGCGAGGACTCAAGTAATGTAGAAAGCAAATTTCCTACAGGCTGACCACATCCGGAATGTTTGCTTCAAAAGGTCGACCAGAGGAGTTTTATTACTACGATAACGATGACAGGCCATGATTACACCAGCAGACATCCGGAATAATCAATTCAAAATTTTAAACCGGGTTGGTCCCTAAGGCATATAAATTGGTAATGGAGAATCCTTTTAAGGTACCTAGAATGTTGCATTTGAATAACAGATGCCTTTGTTGTAGATTACCTGCATTCAGGGCTTCTTTGTTTGAGCCTACAAATGATCCTGTATATTTTAATGTCCAACATATAAAAACTCTGTTCTTATAAATAGATAACCAAAAAATTACAAAGTATCAATGGACAATTTAGGTATTGAAAGATTTATAAGTAAGTATGGATTAGAGATTGATGATCTTCCAATGATACAACAGTTTGTACATGGGGCTTACATCATTTTCACATCATGGGAAGTCAATCACCATTGTAAGTACGAGGACATACTTTCTAGAATCTCTTTAAAACATATAGATCAACCAGGACTTTCATTATTCACTCGGTATTTTGACAATTATCTCAAGAACGAATTTGAGGCAGTTCCTAAAGTGTTCGATAATTACTTTCTTGCCTTTTTAAATTTGGACATGTTCTTTTCCAAAATTGGATTTTCCCTTTCATTAGATGAAATGAGCTTCGAATATGAAGCTTTAAGTTGCTTGTCGAATGAGCGATTGCTAGAGCTAGGGGATCTAATTGACCGAATTCAAATTCTTATATCCTCACATTGTCTATGTGATGATTTCAGAGTGGCTTTAAAAAGATTATTAAACTGTTCTGGTTATAATTTCAGCAATCGCAGATCTGAATTTGACTTCTCCAATACCGTTAACAATCAAAAAAGGATTATGAAGCTTTTGGCAATGTATAGGGCAACTACAAAACCTTCATTTTTTGCTACTGATTTTGAATACTATACTTTTTTACGTAAAACTTATGAGTGGTTAATTCGAAAATCCGAATTGATCACTAGCATTTTGTATCCATCTAGAAGGAAAAAAGACGAGTCTAGATTCTACGTTTCTTTGCTTTTCTTGGACGATTTACCAAAGGCTGAAATTTCAACTTTGGCAAAAGAAGTGATACCTTACTTTCGGATTTGTCTTACAATCAATCAACCTCTTTTCACTAATAGGTTGAGACACTGCCAATACTGCTTGTTTATGCCATTCATGAAACAAATCCAAAAATCCAAATATACAGAGAGTTCTGAGAGTTCTGTTTTACAATCAAGAATAAGAAAAATTTTCTTGGACTTCTTGGTGGGATATCCTTTTGAATACAATAGATCTGGTACTCTTGTGCTCACGAAAGAATTGTACTATTTACAAAAATTATTCTTCTCGTGTACATATTCCTACTCCCTCCGATTTGCTTTTGACCCAGCTGAATTCCATTCTAAATTTCAAATACGTTCGTTTAAACAATCACAGGAAGATAGAAAAGCTCGAGATAAATTCAAACGGTCTTTTTACTCTTCTCAAGTCTTTCAAAGAAAGCCTGCTTTATTGACCGAAGAAAGAATAATATTTCCTGTTCCCATTTTTGAAACCGCTTTTAGCCAAGAAGAAAGAGAACTTTTTAAAGAAGTCGGCTTACTGGAGACGCTTTTAGAGTGGGGTGAACTGTGGAAAGCCCAAATGGCCGCTTTACGGAAGAAACTTTGCGTCTGTGACCAAGATTTTTGAGTACTGTTAAAGTTAGTTTAGGTATGTATAAAATATATATGAGTTTAGAGCCCTTTTTTACGGGAAGAATATATAGTCGGAATGTCTCATTCCAATAGGTCTCGTTTTGTAGTACATGGTTTATATTATTCTGTTGCAAAATGGCTGCGAAAAATACTTGCATATTATTCACAACCACACTTATTGAAAATGCTTTTGAGAAATGGAACCCGTGTTCTTGACTCTATAGTGACATCCCAGATATAGTTGACTCCATTCACATTCACTAAAACTGCTTATTGCTGGATCCACGCCTCTAGTATATATTGGTCTGCGTATCTTCTTCTTCTTTGGATTTAGCAGCTCGTTAGTAGAAATCATGGTGGAAGAGTTACCGAATTTCAATCTAGCAACGAAATTCCTCAGACACCTATAAAGAAGATCGTGAACCTGGTAAAACATCGTAAGCATGAGCGATCTCTCGAAGACTTTACGACAAGTCAAGAACGCTTGATGAGATCTTCGAAAGCCAGTGGAGGTTAAAGTGTCTCAGAAAAATCATTAGACTACATAGCTTAACTCTACAAAGGTAAAGTTTTACCAAAAAAAATTTTGGAGGAGAATAGAAAGTGAACCAGAACTATAATACCTTTGATTTTTGACTGACCTAATTTCGATTTCAAAGAGTCTACAACTTCAAATAAATGGCTGATACATATTAAGCCTCTATTATTCGTCCTAGATTAATACTTTTTATTATATAATTGATATTTCACATATACTCTTCAAATAATAATTTAGCTGAATAATGATCGTATTCTTTAAACTCTTCTATATATTCTATTCCCCATATATCACCATAAGATTTATAAACAAGTTGATCATCATATCCTTCTATAATATAATTATTATTATCAATTATATTTTTAATATGATTTTTGTTTATAATTTCTTGGTCAGAAATTAATAATTGATAAGCAAAATACAAATTTCTAGAACATGACTCTAATATAGTGTTTTTAATAAATCTTCCATTTCTTCATTGAAATATATGCATTCTATATTACCATAAACACAAGAAATCAATTCAACATCTTCTTTATCTATCATTTTATTGAAATATAATAAATTAATAAATGAAAAGATTAAAGGAAGTCCTGTTGACCCAATATCTATGTAGAATTAAATCAATCAACTGTAAATAGACTAAGTTTTTATCGAGACAATTTTTCAGTAAAATTGTTACTACAAGGATATCTTCGTATAGTAAGTTAACTAAATAAATACTGAACTAAGACCAAGTATACAAGGTCCAGAAATCATATATAGTAATAGCCATAATTATCAGTTGTCTCGATCATCGTTGCATCTGATCACGTCTACACCTTGAGCTTTCAAACCTTTTGTATATAGCCCCTTCTTTTCATATTGACTCTCAGACAGTCACCTTTTGAGTCTTAGTTTCTTTTCTACTACTCTAATCTATATAAAATCTTCAAGATCAACCGTTTCTCTTCTATATAATGCTCATCTTCCAATATCAAGCCAACTTTCATATACACTATCTAAAAGCTATATATTGTCACTACTGACATAAACCATTAGTCATGTCTCCTTTTTTCCGTTGATAATGTCACTAAACCAAATATTACAATGAAATAATGGTTGGCGCACGCACACAATAATACTCCCACCCACAAACACCCCAAACTCCTTAAAATCCTATAGAGACACCACCTTTACTCTGCCAGTTCCCTCCCCAAGACCACCAACTGGCAAAAGGGCTTCTCACCCAAAAAATCCCCGTTATGCATGAAAACGCTAAAAAGGAATTTTAGTCAAACTAAAATTCCATTTCCATTGTGCTGCATAAATAATACGTCACAAACACCATACCACATTCCCCCCAAACAAAACCACCTGATGTGCTCCAAAACGATAAAACTACATCTATACACCGACAACAAAACCGCCATCTCTTCCCCATCTCCTCTCCATCTGTCCCCCCCTCTTACCCCTACCTTCTACTTCTCCCACAATACCCCCAGCACTCCCCCTTGTAGATTAGGCCCCCCTCCGCCATACCTCTAGGGCCATACGCACCTGTCTAGCGCCATGCGCGGTGCCAGATACCTTGCCAAAGATTGGCGGTCAATCTCCCCACAAGTTCGCACTTCAACAACCACCAGATTATTCACAACTCCAATGGATGCTACAAAGAAAAGAAATAGAATTCCAGCATCTTGCTCAGTATGTCGTCGAAGAAAATCAAAATGTGACAGAATTAAACCTATTTGTGGATCTTGTCGAAAAAAATCAATCGCTCATTTATGTTATTACGAGCACGAGGATGAACGAGATATCGAAAGACATGTTATGGAAATACCCGTAAATCAAATTGGTCATCCAATCATCGCCGGCCATCCAGGCCAGCCGGGTCTGCTAGGGCAACCGGCCCACCAGCCAGGTCATCAGCTGGGGCAAATGCAGCACTCTTCCGTGCTATCACAGGCCCAAGGTCCGGGCCATATGCTGGGCCAATTACCACCAGGGATGCCACCAGCGGGCGTGCCAGGTGCTGTTCCAGGCGGCGTGCCAGGTGCTGTTCCAGGTGCTATACCAGGCCCTGGTGGTGTAATGATGCTCCCGTACTCACCCCATGGCCCTACGCCATACTCGCCTCATGGTCCTACGCCCCATATGACTCCCCACCAAATGAGCCCCAACCACTCGGTGGTACCGCCACAAAATTACTACTACGGCTCCGTCAACGAGGACGAATACTCGGTCCCAGGCTTGGGGTCCAACACCGCGTCCATGGTAGGCACAGGACCTAACACCAGTCCCAGCTCTGCCCCCGGCTCAAACACAGGCTCTGGACCTGGCTCAGGGCCGGCTTCGGCTCCCGTTTCTATGTCTGGATCCACCTCTTATAGTGCTAGCTACCACCCCATAGCTCCTCCACCAAATGCTCCTCCAGCTCCCAATAATGTTACCATAATGCCTCACCATATACCGCCATTAAATTACGTTGAAGACGGTAATGTTCTTGCTGGTTCAACCAATCCTCTGCTGCATCGAAATTCGGTCCAATTACCTCCAATAAAGGGTAATTCAGATGGAACGGTAGTGGTATCGATTGGACCTAATTCAACTTTAAGAATTAATCCAAATGATGAAATTGAACATTTTTTCGATAATGCAAGTTTCCCTTTATCACTTGAAGGTCCTTATTTACAAAGTCATGGTCCTCTTACATACGTTGGATTAACTAAAAGTGATAGATATGTCAAATTCTTTCGAGAATTTGCTGCAGAATTGCTTCAAAAGGGTCAAATCTTTGAGTTTGTGCCCAAAAAGAAACGGAAAAGAACTGGATCTGATTTATCTCCTAACAATCGTAAAAAATCACAAAATTCCACTCCTTTAACTCAAAATAGTAACGTCACAACTCCTAGATCTTCCATGAAAGCATCATATTCTGAATCAATGATCCGTCAAGATTCCAGTAATTCAACTCTACATCCTCCAAAATTTCAATCAGATGACGCTATACCGGTGAAGTCTGATCCTGGAGTGGAGAACCAAGGTAACGGTCTTGATAAATCTGATGAAGAGGGAGAAGAAAGGGGAGAGGATGATGAAGACGAAGAAGATGACGAAGAAGTCGAGGAAACAGAAAATAAGGCTGGAGAAACTGAAGATATCCTCGCAATTACCAAGACTAATGTTGCAGAGGATTCCAAAGAAAGTGACGAGAAAGATGTACAACTTTCGGTTCTTCCAGGATTACAAGCTTTGTATATGGGTCCCAATGCCCGTAAGGAATATTACAAGCTCGTTGAACATGCAGTTTTGAAGATATTCCCATCAAGGAACATTGCTTTACTATTATTCACCAAATTTTTCAAGTGGATTCACCCATTTGTGCCGTTTTTCAATGAAAGTATGCTTATAAATGATTTTAATCAAGTTCTTGATGAATTCCCATCGTTCAAAAAAGAGAAATACACAAGCATCACAATCAAGAGCGATAAGCACTTGACGATCGTGGGGATCTTATTGGTAATTCTAAGACTTGGATACTTGTCGTTAATTCACAACCATGGAATCCATAATCAATACAACGAAAATGAAATGGCCATATTCAATGAAAGTAAGGTCGTTTCCTTCAAGACTTTTGCTGATGTGGTCAATTTATGTATACCTGATGAACATTCATCCCCAAGAAGTACAATAAGAATAGTTCAATTACTAGCTTTGATATACTTTTATCGTCAAGTTTCACCTAATGATTGTCATGGAGTTGGAGGAGCCGATTCTCAAATACTATTCGGTGCCACTGTAAGACATGCATTTTCAATTGGTTTGAACAGAGATCCGATGAAATACTATGAACATGAGACAATTACACAAAATGCTGAATTGAAAGAAGTTTGGAGAAACCTTTGGCATTATTTGGTGGTTACAGATGCAACTACTTCGATGCTGAGGTCTTCAATATTATCAATACCTAGTGATTTACTTTCTGATGTTAAATTCCCATGTGAGCGGGATAAGCTTAATCTGGAGTACTGGAAATTCCAATCCGGTATTTTAGAGATTTGTAAATGCTACCGAAAGATCAATCAAATATTTTGTAATTATCATGAAAAACCCAAGATAATCGAAGTTTTAGCTGAAACTAACAAGTTGGAACATATATTCTTTCAAATGTTTGGCAAAGATTTCTTTAAGGATGCTATCTGTAAGCCTGCCAAAGATGGGAAATTTTCCATCGGGAGTCAAGAACATGAAGATTCATATTTGAAAGTTATGAAATATCAAGCTTTCATATCATTAAGAGCTGATTTGACGTCAATTTATTACGTAATTGCAATGAATTTTGAAAGAAAAGATAATGAAAAGAAAACTTCGATTACTTCAGGAGTTGAATTATTTAAAATTCATTTCAAGAGTGTTGTTCAATTGTTATATATCATGTCGTACGTGTTTGATAATTCAGTTGAACTTTTTGGTAAGAATTATGACTATATTTTGACGGCATTGAATGAAAGACATATGATTAAGACCCATAGTTTCCTTACATCATTCTTCATTAGATTGATGCACCAAAAACAATTATTGACTTTCAAAGGATTTGAACCAGCGGTAGCTGAAAGATTGGCAGCTATCGATAAATTATTCAATATGGTTTTAGCAGAAGCTGAGCTTTTTGTTGGAAATTTCCGACAATTGAGCATAAGATATGTCAATTCGTACAAGATTTATGTTTTATCATATTATGTCCTTAAACAATGTATGGAAAACGTGGAAGTGTTCTTCAAATATGCATTAAAAGAATTTTCTCTGTTAACTGAAGCAGCTAATATGCTTGAATTTTTCAGTGCTGGAGAAATCAATTATTTGTGTAAACTTTGTGAAGAATTCAGATTTGCAAAAGATAGTCAAGAACGTCAACGTAAAGCTAATGCAATGTTTAATTCTGATTTTGCTAAAGGTTTTGGAGGAGATTCATCAACTGATGATGATATTCCTGCCACAAAGAATTATAAGAAAGCATCAGGTACAAGACATATGGACGCTAATCTTATTTCTACCTCTTTCGATCCATCAGAACCTCTTGGACGTATAGATAGTGATGACGATAGTTCAGATGATGATGCGTTCGCTGGAGGTAGTCCGGGACTTTTCAAAGATAGAAATGAGCCATTACCGGAACCTGTTGCACCTAATGAAGCTATGGGACTTGATCAACCGGCACCGCCAAATAACATTGGAGGACCTCACGATCTTAATTTCCGGAGTGGTGATTTCTTAAAATTTCTTGAGGTGTATGATAGTAACCTTGAATAAATGTAATATATATTAATGAAATACTAGTAGAGATTGTAAACTGGATGTAAGAGATTGGTATATACTGATTGTAAATAGAGTGAACTGGCTAACTAGAGGGTATGCATGTTCTCTGAGACTGATTATACAGAATTATAGTCTAGCATTTCCAATGAAATAAGATTAAATAGTGTAGTGTCACTGCCTACCATTACCAGCTAGAACTTCTACTTGTCAGAAGAGAGTTAATACAAGAGAATTCAGAGCTGCTATAGACTTATCATAGCTACTCTAGAATTATCAAATATCAAATACTGCTATAGAATGATCAAATACTAGTATAGACTTATCAGAACTACTATAGACTTATCAGAACTACTATAGACTTATCAGAACTACTATAGACTTATCATGGCTACTATAGACTTACCAGAGATACTATAGACTTATCAGAACTACTATAGACTCATCAAAATTATCAGACCTTTTATAGAGTCATCAGAAATACATAGCCTATGTAGACTTATCAAAGCTTATATACACTTACCAGAACTGCTACAGAATTACCAGAACTACTATACACTTACCAGACCCTAGCACCGAACTTCGTAACTCCACACTATTTTTCCTGTATACACTCCAGTTGGGCGCTTTCTTTCCCGCTCTGTGTGGCGCTTTTTTCCCGCTCTGTGTGGCGCTTTTTTCCCGCTCTTTGGGTATTATCCCCGAATTCTCACCTCGGCCGAACCCATCAAATACTTTGACATGTCCAGCCGTAAAAGGAATAGAATATCATTATCTTGCAATTACTGCAAACAGAGAAAAGTTAAATGTGATAGAGGTAAACCTTGTGGTGCTTGCTTAAAATATAATGTCCCAAATGAATGTAGTTACCCCAGTTTCGATGATGTGAAAAATTCAGTAAATGCTGCTACAATGGGTCAGATGCCACTGTTCATGGTGGAAAAAACTAAAACTCCTTCTGAACATAACGGGGCCCATAGTCATCGCGGATCAATCATATCCAACAGCTCTAGTGAGACTGTTGATTCATTCGCAATCCCGGCTACATTACCTGATAAATTGGTAGAGAATGAAGTTGACCTCTTGAAAAGGAAAATCGTCTTGATTGAACAGGCACTTTCTTCTAGAAATGGTCCTAATAGTATCCCCGGGGGGACATTTTTGAATGAGGGTAACCGAATGAAACAGCCATTTGGTCATGTCATTACATCAGCTCCACTAAATGGGCCCCAAACCTCAACTAGTGTTCGAAAAAAATATCTCTGTGGAAACCCTTATGATGATCCACAAGAAGTGTATAGTTTCTATGAGGGAGTAAATAATTTATTCCCCAAAGGTCTTGTAAAACGTCAAAGTTACGGTCTTTTCTCATGGCAAGCTATTGTTTCTAAAGACAGTGCTGCCAGAATGGTATTAGAGTTTTTATCTGCTAATAAGAATGTGGCAGTAACCAGTAAAGTAATTAGACAGGCCAAGTCTGAAATTGATGAAGATCAAGAAAAGGTGTTCAAGGCCAGAGCATCTAGAAGTACGGTGGGGGACGATAGGAAAATTGATATTAATCCGGAAGTAAAACTAAAATTGTTTGAAGGACTTACAACTGAAGAAAAGAATAGTAAAAAACATGAGACGGCTTTAACTCTGGGGTTAGTGGCATCTGATGAGATTATTGATGGAGATCTTGATTTGGCGACTAAAGTGTTGAAATTTTTACCTCAAAAAAAAGTCGTTTGGTTGTTGGTGAATAAATGGTTTACAAATGTTTATGCATATATGCCATTTATTGATGAAGAATCGTTCAAAATTGAAATTGCTAGAATTATTGGTCCTGAAGATCATGTTATGGAACCTATTAGATCATTAAAAATTGACTCAAATTTAGATTTTGCTTATTTGGGAATTTTACTTGTGATGTTGAGACTCCTGTATCTCCTGTTGTTTTCAAATCGTCAAGAAGTCAATGAACTGAATTTGAAAACTAATGATCAATCCTCTAGAGCTCAGGAACTTAAACTCCTTCTCTCAAATCCCATTTCCATTCAAACTGTTCATATGGCTCATGCTTGTGCTGGAAATTTCGATTTAATTAGAAAATCCAGTATTCTTGTTCTTCAATTCCTTTATTTCTTAAGGTTATATCATATGTTCGGTCCTGAAGAAGGAGACGTAGGTGATGGTGGTACTTCTCTAATTACTCATAGTATGCTTTCTCAAAGTGCATTCCATATGGGGTTGAACCGAGACCCTGGTGTATTTGAAAACGATAATCCAAATAATCAAAAGATGAGTAATATTTTAAGAAAACTTTGGTTCTTTTTGATCATCAATGATATCGTCATTGGTTACCAACACGGTATGCCTATGTGTATTAGTTCTAAACATTTTGATACAAGATTACCATATTATGAAAGAGGTAATGAAAATATATTGGATATTGAAATGGAGAAACATGTATTATCTACCTTTGGTTATTTTGATAAATTTTATATCAAAATCACAAATTTGTTGGATAGAGCTTTGGATATGAAGCTGCCATCAACTTTGGCTGTCTTCCTTCCTGTATTGGATGACTTTGAATATTTTATCTTCAATACTTTCGGTAAACCTGAAGATTTTATGGTCCCATTCAAGGACGATAATTTTGCCTATCCATTCATGAAAACTATGAAGTGTAAAAACCTTTTGAATATGAATGGATTAGTCGGAATTATATTATTCCATTTGTACCTACACTTTGAGAATAAGGGTTCGTCAAACATTTCTGCATTCTACTTGAAGAAAATTTTATCAATATTCTGTGTTAGTTTTTCTCCTTATTTTTATGAATTCATAAGTAGAAATCACGTTAACTTTGGTGATTGTACGGATTTGATCTTAAATCCTGCTATTCTTGCTTTCTTACATAAGACAAGTCAGTTTACGTTAATCTTGTTATTGAAAGTCAATAGTAGCATACATTGTTTGAGAAACAACGAGAAACATGATCTTTATATGTTAGATTTTGACTATCAAACACGTTTCCAGCAATACTGTAAATTATCTAAACTCGTTGAAGCTCATGCGAGATATGTACTTTCAGCTTTCTACAGATTACATAACAGATACTATTATGCTTGGAGAATCGCAAAAGCTCATAGTTTTCTACTTAATCTATACATCAATGACGATCTTTACAAGAATTGTGATTTCAGATTTGTTGAACAGACTTTCAGCAAAATTTCTTTAGCAGACATAAATGAGATGATTGGGATGTTTGAACTCTCACAATCTATTGTCAAGGACAGAATTCGCCAAATTCCTACTTTAGTTGAATCCGACCCTAAACTTAATGCTCCATTCCTTATGAAATTTGACACACCAACGGATATTTCTCCAGACTCTCCAGCTACAGTTACAGACCCTGCAGATGCTCAAGTTTTCCAAGGTACTATGGATTTCAACTTTAATCCATTATCTAACGCAGTCGATATGAGTTCTAAAACTAACCAAGATGTTGACGATTTGTGGATTCAATTGGCTAATGACTGTATAAAGGAAAACCCAATGGGTGACAATATGGAGAGTGCTTTTTTCCAGGCTCCCGCTGAAGAATTGGAAGCCAATTTCTTTGGGATCATCAATGAATGTCAATTTCCTTGATTATGATCTAGTGAATGTATATAGTTTAATGAATTGTTTAACGTGATCATCTACTTGATATCAAGTCACATGAATGTGGGTTCAACCAACAGTACTGAGGAGCTAATGGATCAACTTGAACACCTAGAGCAATCAAATACTCTCTAAAGTTGAACATCCTTTGGGTGAATTCAAATAATCTTAAATCACCTGTTTCATTTACGTTCCCACTCCACACAGATTCGGCAAACCCACCTGTTCGGGACCAGACTCGCTGAATCAAATTATAACTATCTGTTGTCTCTCCCCATATAGCCACCTCAGCTCCCTTTATGTGTTTGGCTTCGGACGAACTTAAATTAGTAGTAATATTATAAGCGTACATACTCCACGCCGTTTTATACGGATCACACCATGAACCGGCTTCATTTGGAGAATTCGTAAGAAAAGATCCAAAACCACAATCTAAATAGTACTGATCCGCAGGTGATACTATAAGATCATATCCCAACGAGATCATTCGCTTTACATCTTTACTACTTCTCCATACTTGCATCAAAACGTCTTTTGGCACTTTGACCCCATAACTTGCAACGAAGTCCAGCCACATAATCAATTTGCTCAGTTTGGTCAAAATTGGGTATGATCTATCTATCCAGTATTGAACCAAATCAGTAAAATTTCTTGATGGGTTTTGGGAATACCATTCGTCAATATAACGAGAAGTATCATAGCAAGCAGGTTGCAACTCATCGTGGCCAATATGCACATAATTGTCAGGGAAGATATCGTTCAACTCATCAAAAAGGATCTCCAAAACTTCGTAGGTCTTGTCATATGCCAAATCTAATTGTCCCGGTGGTGGTTCAACCGCTATGCCATCATTCCACCATCCATTTCTACAACACACTAAATCTTCATCAATTTGGGTCCACCCGGCATTCGAGTGGCCTGGGATATCAATCTCAGGTACAACACGGACTCCTCGAGATTTGGCATATTCATTCAAACTACGAACATCGTCCAAGGAGTACCTTTTATCTGATGAATAAGCATCAGTGGCCATTTCAGGGTAGCTTGTAAGTTCTAACGGCCACGCCAGAGTATCGGATAGATGCCAATGGAGAACATTAAGTTTAGTCAATGACATAAGATCTATTTGTTGTTTAAGAACATCAATTGTTAGGAAATTACGGGAAGTGTCAACTAGTATACCACGATGCAGGTACAAGGGTGAATCGTGAATTACAACAGCATCTTCGATATAAAATCCCTTTTCTGATTCATAAATGATGAGCTGCTGTAATGTTTTCAAACCATGTAATGCCCCCCAAGTAGTATTAGCGGTAATGGTGATGTTTTCAAGAACTGAAAGTGTATAAGATTCATCAACGCCAAATTGTAGAGGTGCATCTGCAGTAATATCTATATAAAGTGTTTTGATATCTATATTGCATCCAAATACCCTTAAATATTCCCCAGAATTGCCGTCAGTCGTAACAGGATCTGTGACTTTGGGATACCATTTCAATTCGTCGAGAACAGTACACATTCGATCAAATTGTTCTTCAATATAAGCACTTGGTTCAGAAACGACCAAATTAAGGGGGAAATTGACCCTTTGAATTCCACAGTTAGACCATACTATATCTCTAGGTTTTGGTAGCGGGTTTACAGTTACCGGGAAAGAAGAAGCAAGTAAAAAGATAGCAAATATACTCTTTGCTAAATTCATTTAGTGATGTTGAGATGGCTGCAAATTGCGAAAAGGGGTGGGCTGCAAAAAGAGCGGAAGGCTTTGATTTTCAAATTTTACGAAATAAGAACTAATGGTAATATCTTCTTCACGGTGTAATATTTCACTTCATGGGATGTATAGCAACTTTTGTGGACTTTTTCAAGGCAAGAAGGTGATCATGGGAAGCAACAACTCAGCTCAGTTTCCTCTTACTCCATTCACAGGGTACTATTTTCATGCTCCTTCTGAACTGTACTAATATCCTTAATCCACCATCTCTAATGTGATTGCAACCCTTTTAAAAAGATGAAAAAATTCAAAATCCACATTCGATTTTAGCCATCCTGTTGTGGTTTTCGCAGCCAAAGATATATATGAATACAGTGCCGCTCAAAAACGTACAAAGGGGTCTTACAAACTCTCCCGTATATATTCTACAGTGATTTAGCAATATAGTATCATGTACAGTGTATCATTGGCTGTTTTGCACAAGTTGGCAATATCAACAATACCTGACAGTCGTGTGAGGTCCAACTGAAGTCTTCTGCCATTATATCCTATTAAATGGTATCTTGTTACTAGATTGTACTTGCTTGGTAATGCAAGCTTCGGATATACTCAAAAATTGAGAAAGATATAGAAACTTGTATTTTTGTGCTTTTATTTGTGGGTTTATTTGATCATCATTCAGTTGTTCAATCTTTGTCAAATTCATAAAATTGACAAAGTTTTGATAAAAGCCCAAAAGGTAGATACTAAAATTGTTGAAATTGGGGATTCGGTTATTAAAGAATTCGTTGAGTAGTAAGTAGATGTATAGAAGAATATGTTATTGAAGATAAATCTAGAAGGGAGTATGAAGAAGATTGGAATAGTTTACCTTTTGAGATAACACAAGAGACATTGAAGAAAGGGTATTTTAAGAATAGGTATTTTCGGGGACTTAATAGTTCTTTTGAGCAATTGGTTTGAAGCGGTCCAAAGTGGTACGCTTCAGTAACTACAATTTGAGTATACATAATTCTTTTGCATCAATATATATGAGACTAAATTTTTGCAACAGGATTGCAAAAATTAACGAATAAACCCATTAGGGTATATACACATGTCTTACGCTAGCAGGCTTTGGGATAGATATTTGGAAGCCGGAATATCACACAAATACAATGAAGAAATTCCAGAAACAGAATTCACCTTGTTGTTAGAGCCAAGTTACAATAACTGTCAAGTCACCACGATCGTGCCGCGTTCAATTATTGCAGCCACTTACCCGGATTCTCACCAGTATAAAAAAAGAATTGAAAAATTTTCAGTAAATTATCAAACTAACTACTTTCTTTTATTGTATGTAAAAATAATGATTAGATGAAGACAAGATACGCTGTGCACCAGTCCGAGTACTCAAAGCATGAAGGATTACGTATACCCAAATTTCTGATAATTCTTTTATTATGTTCTATACTAACTTCCAGACAACCTGCAGCTTGTAATTGAATTAAAGTAGTTTGTAGTCTCTGTAGATAGATCCGTCCTACGTACGCGGTAAGTTTGGTCTGAGCGATGTATGCGGCGAGCGCTTGATTCGTGTGAATTCTCGTGTTGCGTCGTGGTGCAAATTCCCATGCGAACTCCCGTGATGTAAACCTCCGTGGTGCAAAGTCTCGTGGTACACTCCCGTGGTACATTCCCGTGGTACCTCTCAGTGGCCAGGACGAACTACCCGTCATGGCACAATCCACAGCCTGAGACAATTCACGTCACAGTCCATGAGCCCGTTCCACTGACCAAGGCGGCCTCATCGTGCCTTGTAAGACATTTTTTGCGTACCGTGTCTCGAAGTTCTCTCATCCCTTTAAGGAGAAAAATATCCGGCAAGGGCTCGGTAATACTTAGCGAAAAGTTGATACAGTATTTACAATAATCGTGTAGGATAGCATTCCATAATTTTCAAGAATGGCTATATTAATTTAACCCTTTTTATACTTTAAACCCTAAATCGGTTAAATAATCTACATACTCTAGTTAACAATAGTATTTCGATCTTCAACAATAGACCCGCTTCATATCAAAGAATCCGTGGCTCAGGAAAATAATTCCTTTATACAGGACCATCTGTTTTTTCCAGTACTAGTAGCATTAATTGGGATAAATTGAGTCGACTGTTGACCTAGTTGTGGAACAATACTCAATTATTCGTGTAACAAAGGAAACAGAATGCTGTTCCTAAATCGCCTAATTCATTCTTGTTCTAAGGCAGTACTATACTTGTGATTTAAGTCTATATAGCCTTTAAAGGCGGGAGAAAAGGAGAGGTAAATACACGGATTATAAGGGGTCAGATGGGTCCATAACTACGTCTCGAGCTTATTTAAGTTATTATTAAACTATAACTCATCACATCCAGTTACTTCACAGTGTTCCTGCACAGGGCTTCGATGGGAATTTTTCCAAAAATATCCAAATGGAACGCGTTGTGTGTCCTGATTTGGAAGAATTATTGGCGTTTTAGATTAAATTCACGAAGGAGGTGCATGAGTTGGATGCAATACTTGACGAACAATTGATTTTAATTATAAGGGGGATTTATAAGAATCGCGTTAGATATGTGATGGCTTGATAACTGATAAATATATATAAAGCATTATTTTGTAGTTTATAATTATTAAAAGTTTTTTTTTTCATACATTTATTTGCAACCATTTTTTAGTTGCATTTTACTTCATTTCTTCAATTATTCATTCCTTTAATATGGACACTTCAATCGATACAAAAGCCATTGAAGCTTTTAATCAATCACCAATTAATCAAGATTTAGTTCACCTTGTAATTGTTAGAACCCTTCAAATAATTCCTTGTGATAAAGACAGTGCAAATGCCATTAATGACAATAAAAGACTCCCATCATTACTGAAATTTTTAAACAGATTAATTCAAGCACTTAGATTAAATAATGGGATTTTCATGTCAACCATAATTTATTTAAACAGATTAAAGGCAAAATTACCAGAAAACTGTAAGGGGTTACCATCTACAAGACATAGAATTTTATTATCTTGTCTTATATTATCCATTAAATTCAACAATGATTTCAGTTTGAAGAACCATGACTGGTTGAAGTTGACCAACAGACTCTTCAATTTGAAGGACATTAACTTAATGGAGAGACAACTTTTATACTTACTTGACTGGAACTTGTTTGTTAATGAATTTGAGATCTTCCACCATTTCAATAAATTCTTGGCTCCAATCAAGGATGACTTGATGGACAAGATGAACATGAACAAATATATTTCATCTTTGGAATCACCAAAATCATCATGTCCACAAACTCCAACTTCAAGAAGTCCATCATTCAAGAGCTTCTCACCAAATCCTTCATGCTACTCATCTACACCATCGCCAGTTCTGTCACAATACGATAGAAAAGCTTCTTCTAGCTCTCTTGGCTCTGTTTCACATTACAGAAGAGATTCTGACTCTTCAGTTGATTCGATTGCATTAGAACCTATTAACACCCACATTAAAAACGTATTCCCAACTGCAGTTAACCCACTTATTGAATTGACTGCATTGAATGAGCAATATGCTTTGAACAAGATGTTGGAATCTTTTCAACGTTCTACCATATAACTATATAATGACTAATGAATAAATTTGCATCCATTCGCATTTGCAGCCATTAATGAATCTCTAATCACTAACTCACTTATTATTACTAACACGTCAGTTTCACACATGATTTTCACATAATCTACCCGACACAATTGACCAAAATCCCTATAATACCCTAAAACTGTACACACACAGTCCCATACTACCACTAGTCAACCCAGCAAAAAGGCCCCAAAAGGGCCCCAAAAAGGCCGCCAGGCCCCAAAAAGGCCCCAAAAGGCCCAGACACCAGATATCTATTTGCGATTTCGCGAAAGGTCAACCAGGAGAAAAATCACTAGTAAATCCGGAGATGAAGTTTACCAGGTATACAGTTCCAAAAAATCTATATAATATAAAGTCAAATATTATATGTACTCGAAACCTCAGCACTTCCCCCGTCCTTTCAAAGGCCAAAGATTCCAATAAACAAGCATTAAGGAACCTAGGTACCTCATTACAGAATGGGATGGTCAAAGGTGACAATGAAAATCCAGAGCCTAATGATCAACCAGATGATTCAGACGAACACAAACAAAACTATAAAATCCTTCAAAACTATTACGACAGCATTTCACACATGACTACCGAAGATTTGTTAATTCAGCAGAATTTGGATGAGGGTAAGCAGTTCAATTCATTCCCATCAGAGCATTTTTTAGACCGAAAAAGTTTGATAAGGAACTTACCGGATGAGATAGATATTTTCAATACTCCCATTTCTAAAATTGAGAAAATTTATAAAGATCTTGGTAAACTTGATAAAGATAGATCAGTCCATTTAAAATATTATAAGCGGTACCTTCGAAATTACTCGGATCCTATAATTCGCATCTTGCAAGAATTCAATGGCATAAATGATAAGTTCAAAATGCTCAGAAGAGGCGAGGCTGACAAACTATATTTGAATCCAAATTCCTCTTTATTTAAAGATAATTTGTTCCATTTACCATATAATGTGGTGGGATTCGATAGAAGTGTCAGTGGCTTCCCATTATCGTCAAGTACCAGCAAAGATATATCATACCCATTGGAATTCATACAGGATTTACAACAATGTGATCCGAAGATCAAGCTTCATAAGAAAGATCTTGATTTCGTAGAATATACTGAGAACTCTCAAACCATTAATCCCGATGAGTTAATCAAACCTACTATCGATAATGTGATTAACATGATTAATGATGAGATAGAGAAACCCCGGAATTTCGTGGTGTTGGATGATGTAAATCAATACAAGGTGCTTAAATTTGGATTTTTGAATAAATTTAACTCTATGCTAGAAACGGAGATAAATTCAATAAAATCCTCATTGCAAAAGGAAATTGAATTAATTCTTTCGGCAGATAATAAATCACCTAATTTATTATTGTTTAATCACCTGTTCTTTAAGAAGAATTCATTCAAATTATGTGATCTTTTGAAAGATAAACAATTACCCAATTCCAAAATCTTGATTTTGAGTTACAACGTGAAGGAGATGAATTTGATCCCATACAATTATCTTTGTAATAACTCTGTAAGAAGTCACAAGAGACTTTATAACCACATTTTCAAATTATTTTTAATAAATTTGAAAGACCAAATTGAAACATTATTAAGATTGAAATACTTTAATCGGAAACAAATTTTTGTCAATAATTTAAACACGAAAATATCCAATATCATTACGTTTAAATTGATCAATTTATTTCATAGAGCCAATAGACTTGGAAATATTGAAGAATCGGTCATTTTTAAACCTTATGAAAACAAGTCATATAAAAGATTATATAATTACAAGAGAAATTCAACCAAAAGGTTTAATATGGTTGATTTAGAGCATCAGTTATAATGTACGAGAAATGATAAAGCAGCTTGTGCGAAAGATTGGAGCGAAAGTCTGGAGCGAAAAGTTTTCAATAAAATTTCAGACCAGATTCTCCCATGGCATACAAGAAGCTAAATACAACTACTTCTATCCCACCACTTCCTCGTCTTAAGGTTAGACGACCTACCTTAAAAACTGCCAATAATCGTTGTTTGGTTATGATGTCTTCACTTTTATCATGTTGGGCTGCTAATGGGGAAGGTTCAAGTCAATGTAAGACTCATGAAGTTGAATTAAAAAGTTGTATGGAAACTTTTAAACCACAAAAGGAGCAAGTATCTTCGATAAATTATCATGCCAGTAGATTATATCCAAAGTTGAGAGGTAAAGTTAATGATTAGATGTAAATAGTATAACGAAGGATCAGTACCTATTTTACCTGTATTATCTATCTATCACTTCTACTACCTTTCTGTATTACTTCAGTTGTATCCTATATATCTCCCGTTCTACCTCCGTTCCATTTCCTCTGCATCTCCTCTCCATTTCCTCTCCATCTCCCATCTGTATACTGCCTTCGCTCTTTTCCCGCTCTTTTTCTCCACTGCCTACACTGCGCCAATGAATCTACTACTACTAATATCACTATTATCATACACTTCTGGTGCCGTGTTAAATGCATTAAGATGTAAAAGAGCCAACATTCTGTTATTTGAATTCGAAAGACCCCTTATCGACGTTGCTTTAGATGAAGATCTCAAGGTGCTAAAGTTTTTCTTCAACTCCAAGATCGTTGGTAACAACAACCTTGATGATCAACCAGTGATAAATGATGTAAATTATACTACAAACAAGTACACCACCTTCCACGCTCAATTATGGTTTTTAGATGAAGTGGTGGTTGATGAGAATAAGAGATTTTGTGATATGGCTGGGGTTAAGATGGCAGGCCCCCGAGCTAAGAGAGATGAGGTTCATGAATTTGAGACTTCTTTTGCCCATTCTAATAATAGTATAGAGAATCTTTTTGCTAATCCTATCCCATGTCCTTTTTATGCTAACGACAGTGTGTATTTTTACTACCAAATTGACGTGGCAGATTATCTTAGTCGAATGGGGACGTTTACAGCTCGATTTGCTATTATAGATAATGATTTCAATAGTACGGTTAGAATGTGTACTAGAGTTTATATAACCAGGGCCATTCTGCTGAGTATTAGAAATGGGATCTTGATTACTGTATTGGTGTTGCTCTTGGTGGCTGCTTTGATCAATTTTTTGACCATCATATATTCATCATATCAAGAATCGAGAAATCCGTTTCTTTTCAACGCTTCTGCCATTTGTAATGAAGAGTTATTACGACAACTGGATGCAACAGCTCATAGAATGATTTTATATTTACAATTTGCTTTATTCACTGCAGGATTAAATATTAATTATCCAGGGTTTTATCAACCAGTTTTAGCTCTACTAAAATGGTGTGCATTACTAGGATTTAAACTTTTACCGGGAAATGAATTTCTGAGCTCTATAGTTCAGGATAATATTTATTTAACCTATAATGCAGATGGATTAAATTCTTTGTCTTATTTTGGTAGTTATAGGACATTGGGAGACAATTGGTTAAATTTCATCTTGACATTGATTATCTGGATAGTCATTCAAGTGATGTTTCAAATTGGGGTTTTTATCTTAAGATCAATCAGACATATAAGTTTGAAAAAACCAGTTTTTAATAAAGAAACCAGATCAAATATAATAAGAGGTCTTCTGTTTGTAACAGGTGTTGCGTTGAACAATTTCATGTCTCTTTTTGGATTCCCGTTTTTGGTATTAACCTTGTATATGATGTACGTTTCAACCGAGGATCACGCTTGGTTTTACCCTAACGTGGCGTCTGTAAAAGATACAGCATTCTTGATGAATGTTACTTATGATGAGTTATTCAGTCCTCTGGATTATTATAAAGACACTTCAGGACAAGTGGATGGTCAGTCAAGGTTCTCTTTTGACTATATGACTCCTCAAGACAGAAGGGCTTTTAAAAACGGGTTTAATGGCGTTGGAACTGCTCCTTTGGCGGTAAGTGCTATATTGTTTGCTCTTTGGTTAGTTATTGCATTTTATTTTGTATTTAGGTACCTTGTGACGATCAAACATTGGAGATTCAAAATGAATACGAGAGTGACCAAACTTTATACTTCAGTCAACACGTTATTGGTGTGGTCATTTTTCTACTATGAATATCATCCAAGTAAAAATTACTATGTGATGATTGATTTGGCTTTGATGGTGGTGAAACTGTTGGTGGTATCTTTGATACAAAACTCAGGGCTAGCACAGGTGGTAGCTCTTATAGTGATTGAATTTGGTAGCTTATTTCTGTTGTTTTTGTGTAGACCATTTTACTTATCCATGAATTGGACCACTACTAGATGGATGATACCTTTCGCCAAGTTATTGGTGACAATATTGTGTATTCCATTTATTGATGAGCTCAACCTTTCAGAATCTTCCCGGACCTATGTTGCATTTACGCAAATCTTAATTCATTTGGTTATTGCTTTGGCGTTTGTAGGACAGATGGTTTATTGTCTTGTGATTACTTTGAGATCAATTATTAAACACGAGAAGAAATATATTCCTGCGAACAAGCCAACCGATGATATGGATGATAGTTTTGAGTTTAAACCTATAACTCCTTCAGGATCTATTCCAGAGAGAGAAATGATTACTGATCCTGAATTTCCTAAAGATGCCGCCAGCAGTGACGTTAGTTATTATAGGGAGTCTAATTGGTTAGATTCGGGTTACCAGACTCAAGATTTTCAAACTGATATGGAAGACAATATGGAGAAAGATCTGTTCACCTTATTCAACATTAAGAATACTCATCATGACTATACGACTAGGGAATCAGATAGGATTTACAAGAAATACTTTGTAGATGACGAAATTGACCAAGATGTCAAGGAACTTTGGGAATCAAGAAATAAACGGAATGGTTCATCTGAATTGAAGAAAGCTCCATTTTCAAGATTGAGTATCAAGAAGAAAAAGGGTACATTTGAAGTTTCAAGACCCAAGCAGTTGATAGTTAGGACTTTGGATGCAGATTCGTCAAATAATGGGAGCAATAAGCAGTAAACTACAGGTTATGAAGAGTGATGAAAATGGGATATATGTACATTAGTTATAAAATATAAGGTAATTTAGGTGAAGAAATGTCATAATAATTTTTTCGGACTCTTATTTTTCTGGCTTTGGCTTTTTTGATTTTGGAATCGGTAAATCAAATCTTCTTTTGATAATATTTCTAATGAGTCTTTCGTCGTCTATAAATGAATATTTTGTATCGTCTATAGTAAATGCCTTATCTGTATCGAGGCAATTAGTTAAGGAATTGTATTCTGATCTTAAAACTACCGCAGCCATATACTTACGGGTATATTCAGATTCTCTTGGTAATTCTTCTTTGGTATAATCAGGGAATTGAGAGAGTCTATCTCTTATTATAGCTTTATAATTAACCAAAAAATTTCTGGTAAGTTTCCTGATTTCAATCAATTGAATACATTTACGGTAAATTCTTCTAACCAATTGAAATTTTGATTCTAATTTGAGGCCTTCCATTGAATTAATCGTATTAATTGATGCAATTATCGTCAAACATTGAAGGAAAATAATTAATTCAATAATTACTTCCCCATTGACAAAACAATCATAAGAATCTAATACAAAATCCACCACTTCATCAGCGTCACTTTCTTGTTGAACAATTCTTTGAAAGATAAGAACAAGCTCATCAAAAAATTTCTTATGTATAGGATTTTGAGCTGTATCAAAATAATTTCTTATATTTGACATTGGAATCTCTCCAAAATCATGTTTCGATCCATTAACTTCCACATACCCATATCTTCTAAGAATTTCACTATTTGGATGGTCAGAGTAGGTGTTGTAAATTTGTTCACCTGATTTAATTGGTTTGATAGAACGAATAACAAGTTTATTACCTTCATACTCCAATGAAGCATTATGTCGATTGGTATCGGCATTCAAAGTATCTGCCAAAGGGATCATTGATTTCAAAAAGGAATCATTTTTCAAACCATCGAGACACTCATCGTCTGTAGTTGGAGGAGAACTAGTTTCTCCATCTTTACTACTTCCAAAGGGGTCATTAATTTCAATCTGATCTTGTAAACCTTCAACATCTACAGGACTTTCTTGTCCCGAAGATGCAATACTATCAACTTCTGCCTCATTCCCACCGTTTTCTTCACCGTCCTCTGCATCATTTTCCTCACCGTCCTCTTCACCATCAACATACCCAAATTGATTTAATTTTTCAACATCAAAAGAGTAAGACATAATCAAAGAAGCAATTTTATGATATTCATCCAATGTAGTATCTTTAAGGGCTACAAGGCCCAATTTTTCAACCACGATTTTTGGGAAAAGTTTCTTATACATTGCATTAGCCATATCTCTACCAATACGTTGAGTAATCAATGATGGATTTAACTGTTTCAACTCTTCTTGAGACCAAAACATAAGTTGATGGAATGTATAATTTTCATCATCTAAAATTGGTAATACCTTGAAATACTTGGCCCATTTACTTTTCCCATCTTGAACTTTAATTTCATACAAGAGAATGATAATCAACGCTTCCCATTGGTTTAAAAGTTCCAACTCACTAGCAGAATCAGGATAATGTTTAACAAGCGTACAATTTTGTAAATTTAACATTAAAGAACGAGGAATTTCAAATATGATTTCCCCCTGGGGAATGTCCTGTTCAGCAATGACACCTCTTCCCTCGTTGGCACTTCTCAAGTCGGCGATACGACAAGATTTCAAGAATTTAACTCCACTTTCAACGAGCCAACTATTATAGTCTTTTGTGGCATCATTAAATGATACCATAATTATTGAATTTTTGGGGCAAACGTTTATATGAAACTGTTTGCGATGTGATTTTTATAGCAACCAAGATTATTTTTCGCAGATGGGCTCGGGTGGCTAGTGATGAGGCTAGTGCACTGATAAAGCGATGAGCGGGACTCCGACTTGGTCTCTATGTGATCAAATGGAAATTTACGTATAATTAACATTTAATTGTGCATACCTATATAATCTTTACAATAGCTTAGATTTACTACAATAGCCTTAGAATTACTACAATCGCCTTAGACTTACTACAATCGCCTTACAATCGCCTAACGTACAACCCACTGGAAAACCTGAGATTTCCACTCGTGTGCTCCAAAGATGCTGCGTTCTTAAAACTGTCGTCGCTCGTTGCCACCACTAGAATCAGCTGACTCTTGTTAAGCGCAAGTTTCTGAATACTCTCTACACATTCATTTTTAAATTGGGGTAGTTGTTTTATCTTTCTCCTACTCTGCCAATTCCATATATTCAACACCCCATCTGACCCTGCTGTGTAAAGATGATTGGTGGTCTTGTTAAATGCAATAGAATTCACAGGATACACTATATCTGTTTGGGTAAGTTTATCGAATTGTCGATGACATTTAAATGCATATTTCAAATCTTGAACTTCAGGTGACGGGTCGAAATACTCAATCGATACTCTCCCATCTATACTGGCAATTGCAAACCCCTCTTCATTAGGAAAACTTTTCAAATCATGGATTTGTAATTTCAATCCACTCTCTCGCGTCTGGTACGGTACTTGCCAGTTTCTGTGGTCGTAAATCTCCACTGTCCTCTCGCTCATTCCCATGGTCAAGAAATTAGATGTGGTATCCATTTTAAAGATTTTTTTGGTCTTTCTTTGTTGATAAACCGGCACCGGACTTCTAGGATCAATTATATTGATATGTTTATCAAAACTTGAAGTTATAAGTAAAGAATCATTGAATGTACAGAGATTGTTGATACCACCATTGATTTGATTTCCTGGGGTGATAAACTTTTCCGGCACAAGCCTGCCATTTTCATAATCAACCAGGCAAATTGTACCATCTAGACAACCGGTGAAAGCATTGTTCCCTTTCAAATAAGCCAAGGCTAAAACAGGAGTTTGGGATGTGAATTGGTTAAGTAGCTGGGGAGTATCAGGGTACGAGCAGTCATATAAAAGAACTTTATTGTCCCATGAAGACACTAAAAACTGGTCTTGCCAGTTGGAGAATTGAACGTCGGACACAATATCCAAGTCCTTTGGGGTTTGCAACTGAGTGAAGTCCATAAAAACACGCACTGATGGTTCAACTTAAATGTACGGCTGTATGCAGGCAATTGTGATTGCAAACGAGATGCTCTGCACCATGAAGCATTGCAGAGATGATGTGTGTTCGTATATGATATGTTTGTATATGAATGTTTGTATATGAATGTTTATATAGCTTACTTGTACTTACTTCTAAAGTTAGCCATCTCGGCTGGATCCTGATCAGGCTCAACCCACTCGAATTCGTTTCCATAAGACATGAAAAACTCTACAAACTGCAATTCTTGTGGGAGATCATTTCTTATCATCTTCCGCTTGTTCAATTGTTGTTTAAATATGGTTTGCAATTCAAACACATGTCGATCTTGTGAGTCTGTTGCAATCAACTCTTCAGATGTAGGTGGTTCGATGAACAAATCGTTGTACCTCAGAATATTTGGTGTGAAAGATCTGACTTGGCTTGTATGGTAATTCATTAAATTGATTTCATTGTTCTCTTCAAAATGGGTGATTATTCTATTGGTTAAACAAAGCTCCTGGCTCCGCCTTATACGCTCCAATACCGATGTTGAATACCTCCAGCTGATTCTTCCTACAATGGTGGGGAATTTTATCTTGATCCAGTTATGAGTTAAAAATGCACCAAAAACAGTGTTTGGAATGACAACGGCTATAAACGGGACTGAAGTAAATACAGTACACATTACGTTAATTCCTATAAATACACCTAACCCCCAACGACAGTAACGACGAATCTTTAGAGATTTTGCAGCCAAATATCGAGGGCCGGAGATTGTCTCATCCAAAAGTCGGAAACAATTGGAATAATCATTCAGCTTCAATAATGTATTTATTCCTAGCCTTACCATGTTTAAATCAGTATCGAGTTTCGACTGCTGAATAGACTCGATGATCTGGCCTGCATCTTGGGGCCCTGGTGATTCGAGCATATACGCTCGAAGGACATCAGGTGTTATAAACTGCTTGTGAGAGCGAAGGAATTTCACAAGGTCGCTTTCCATTCGAGATTTGGGTACTTGAATTCCCAAATCTAGCATACTAGACACATGATTATAGGTTTTTGATTGAAGCTTTCGATTCGACTTTATATAGTCTATTAGAAGCGATGGAACTCGGGCTCTGGGGCAGCTATTAACGTCAAATTTTTTTGTCCTCCGTTGTAGAAGCTCATAATTTAACGGAGAGCGACTGAAAGGGTCTGGCCTGCCAGAGAAACCTCGTTTGAATACCCCTATCCATGAAGTTTGAAACATGGATTTCGCGATTTGAACGAGATGAGATGAGATGAGATGAGATAATAGATAAGCCAAATTAGAAAGAAATGACCACAGCAACTGATAAAACGGATAAGAGAACTATAACGAGAATAATATAAAAGAATTAGAGGCATTGTTTCAATTTGTTTGAAAGCCATTCACTCGAACATACATTCATGCGGTGTTTTTGGTGAGATTCGATAGTGGCTGGCTAGATGCAGAGATGCGATCGACTTGGGTCAGTGTGATATAGAAAGTTTGTAAATATATAGGAAATACAATATCAATACATCAGTTATATAGAACAAACCTATTAGAATAAACCAATAACACCGGTTGATATTCCCGGACCTGCAAGTATCTAACCGATCTGCAATGCTGGTAATCACATTACCCTTTTGGGAATATTTCCAAACATAGCTAACCGAGCGAAAATCAGCCATCCCATTTACTTTAATCTCTAAACTCACTCTTTAGTTATGTCGTCCGATCATTATAGGGGTGTAGAACCTGAGATAACTTCAGAGTTCTCTTACACAGAGTCAGATGCTAAATTTAACCCTGAAGACACTGAATCACAGTACTCAAGCCAGTACTCAAGCTCATATACTGCTCCTTTTGCACCACCAGGTAAGGCCCCATTTACTACCAAAACAACAGGTAATCCTAATTATAGGGAAAGTTTTGGTGGTGCTAGAGATTCCTACATGTCTTCATTTACCACTTATTCAGGACATAAAGTTGCAGAACCTGTTTCGGTCACCAGAGTCAATGAACCAATTGTTCCAACTGTTAATAGGGGTGCCAGTATTAAAAGAGATAGAAAACTTGAAACTTCTCCAGGACAACCTGATAGATTAGAACCCGACATGTCATATAATACCAGTGTTGAAGGGCTGATTCCTCCCAGATCATCCCGTAGACCAAAGAGTGAAATAGTTGACAAGCAGGGTCTAGAAAAAGAAGTTGAAGCTTATATAAATAAAAGAGCCAGTACTGGAACTACCAGACCTCCCAGAGGCCATAAAGTGTCTTTGAGTATCAGTGATGAGCTCGATAAGCTTTTGGAAAGGGCCAATTCTGTCAGACTGAACACCTACACATTTGAAGAATTGAGTGAAGATAGTAGTCTAAACAAAGAGCATATTGAATCTAAAGAGAGCTTGAATAGGCCTGAAGATGTGAGGTTGAACTCCAACGAGAGTTTCAAGACTGCAAGTGTCCATAGCTCTGAGAAATCAGAATCTGAAACCACACCTATGTTACTCCCCAAAGGACTTCCACCTCGTCCTAGTCAAGACAATCTTGCCAGAGCTAGACAAGCTTCTTCTCAAATCGAGAAGGAATCCACTGGTAATAGGAGTCTGGAAATCAGTGTCGCCTCTAAGGATAGAATACATCAAACATTACCTCAACCTCCAGTGACAGATGACGATGAAAGCCATTACTCTGATGATCCCTTGATTACCGGAACATCTTTGCTCAGTAGGGGATCAAGTAACTTGTCTAGAGGTCTCGGTATAGCTCCACCGGTTCATTCAGAGAGATATGATCATACCGAGAGGTACGACCACTCTCCATCTCACCAATCTCTTCAGGTATCTCAACCATTTGAAAGGGATCTTTCTCCCATGAAGCCTCAAAATGTATACGATGACGAAAACAGTTCTTCAAATTACAATCCCCTGGAATACGAAGAGAAGGGAGTAGAAGAGGAATCTACCCCTTACACTAACATCCCAAGTTCTTCGTACGTTACTGCATCCGGAACAGGTGAATCAGGAGAAGTTGCTTCCCAACCCTCTTTAGAAGACGCTACAACAAACATACCAGAGAATCCCACTGAAGAGATTGAACAAGATAATGATGACCACAAAGTAGCAATCGATACAGCTGTGGGAGCTTTGGGTGCTGTGGGAGCTGCATCAATGCTCAAAGAGAAAGATGAGCAGCTGGTAGAGGAAACGGCAGTTGCCGAAGATCATGATGAACCTGCTGATGAGACTCACAATTCTGATAACTCTCGTTTAGATGACTCTCATAATACCACCACCAGTGAAACACCCGTTCTTGCCCAGAACAAACGGTCTTCAGGGCAATATAAGACTCCTGATGCCACCACCACACCTGTTGAACAACCTCCAGCCCCGGCACCAACTCATACAGAAGGAGCTCTTGATTTAGATGATCAATATTATGATATCGATGATCCGGTTGTGGTTGAAAAGCCAGCAAGAGGGAAATCAGTGAAAGAATCAACAAAACACCCCAAGAACATCAAGAGGAAGACAAGTAAGAAGAAAAAATCAAAAGACGGTCTTAAACCATTTTCGTATCACACCCTTATAAATTTATTGGAAAGTATCAACGGAACCATAATCGGTGAAGAGTTCAATCAATTGAACTTACCAGTAAAGGAGAAACAATTGATAGAGAAAATAGTGGATCAATTATCCAGATTGACCCTGGATATGGTATTAGATGAGCAAAGGTATGCTATAGGTATAGATAGGTTAGAGAGGGCATTGAGAGTTTTAGAGGGATTTATGTAGTGAATATGAAATTAGAAGTTGAGTATTTTGTAAGTAGGTTTTGGCCATAGCACCCAGACTGGAGTCACTATATAGCTGTCTCTCCAGTTTTGATTATTGGTTGCAAATTGTGGACGTAAAACAAGGCTAGTCTAAACCACCACACATTCAAACGATGTAGGGCGATATAAATCATATGTGCGTATCAATTCCCCCAAAACTTATTCAATTACTATTCCAGACATTTAACTTATGACTACAGTTTAAGTTTGTAATTACGAATGAGTCATGGTACTGAGACCCCTGAGCAAAATGTCATTAAGACAGCCGAGTAGCCCCAAAACCACAACTTCGAGTTCTAAGATTTTACACCCCTATATACTACCAGTAGCGCCATCGATTAGATAAACATAAAACCAAGAGATCTACAAAAGCTATCACAAAAGCCACGAAAAGATTTGCAGCAATCTACTTTAGGAGGTGCCGCGCAGCTTTTACGAGGATTATGACCTAACCCATTGTGTCATGAGCCGTGACACATTTTTCATAAAACTAAGCAATTTGACTCATTTTTTTTCTCTCCTCTATATATAGACCACCCAGATTCCAATAACACCTATACTTTTCAACAAAACATATCCCACCCTATACGTCGGGTATACTTCTTGTCATCACCTAATCGGGAATATTTTTTTAAACCGTGTGTGCGGCTAGAAAAACTAAAAAAAAAATAAACCAGCCATCTAAAATTTTCACCATGGGTATAGACGACCAGGGAGTTACACGTTCAACTCCAAGCCCAGGACTTGGGATAGATCTCCCAACAAGCTCACGAGATCGTCAGACTCCTCAATTATCCATCAATGTTCCAAAAAACCACGAATCATTACCAATTCTGCCCCAGTTTGAGAAGTCAGTGGGGCCTTCTCAATCAGATAAATTACAAGACGCTGCTGACATTCAACCAAGACAATTTCCTAGTTCTGACACCAGTTTTGAAAGCATAACTCAACTACCTACACCAATTATTAATACGGGATCATTTGGATTCCTGCCGGTGGAGGGGACCATCAACATCCCCAAAAGAAGTAACAAGCACGGCAACAGAATTATCTCAGAGTACAAGCCCATAGATAGACACCAGTACGTTCCGCAGAGGGTCAGCTCGTATCCCACTGATAAGACGGTACAGTTACCGGAACCTTGTAATAAAGGTGTGATGGATGGAGCGACCCAGTTCGATTCTCGATACGGCCGTTACCAGTTTGTGAAGATATTAGGCCGAGGCAGTTTCAGCACCGTGGTATTGGCAGAGAGGGATGGACTGGCGGACCCAGTGACCAACTCTCCTGGCCAATTGGCGGTGAAAATCGTGACATTTCCCACTAAGAATAAGAGCCATATGAAGAACTTTCGCTATTTCCTCCTGAGAGAGCTCCATATTCTCTCTATGATCAATCACTCTAACATAATTCACTTACTCGACTATAACGTCAGCTCGGGGTTGGAGTATGAATTCGACCAGGAGACAGACGAGAGTGATCCAGATCACGTTCCATACCCTGCATCGCCATTGGAAGAAGACTCTAATTCCCAGTATATGTTTTTGAATTATTGCCCTGGAGGCAATTTATTTGAGTTCTGTAGTCAAAACTATAAACTGTACTGTAGAGATGTGAGGTACTGGAGAACTGTTAGAATCATTGTTAAAGAACTTTTACAAGCTGTATCATATATGCATAAAAATGGAGTTGTTCATCGAGATATTAAGTTGGAGAATATCTTACTTAATTATGAAGTTGAACAGTTACTTTCCAATGATTTTTCAGGTCCTGTAACATGTTTAACAGACTTTGGACTTGCTAAAATCATAAGTCCAAATCAACTTTTATCTACCAGATGTGGTAGCCTGGATTATGTAGCACCTGAGATCTTAATGGGATTAAAATATAATGGGAAATTAACTGATTCATGGGCAGTCGGAGTTCTGATCTATTGTTTATTGGAAGACCGATTACCATTTGATTTACCGTCATTCCATCATATGGCCCAAACAGGGATCTCTCCATCGGTAATTAAACGTAGAATGTCTAAGAACTCCCCGGCTCATAGAATAGCTATGATTGATTGGGATTGGTATGGAATCAATGATGTTTTAGAGGTTGTAGACAATGAACTGAAGGAGATTATTGGAGAACTTCAAAAGGTGGTTAATTCACTTTTAGTGAGAAGAGATAGGCGAGTTACAGTAGACGAGATAAACTATTAATATATATTAGACGTATTCAGTGTCTATAGATAGAATTACAAATATTTAGGTATTACATATGACTTGGTAGTACAATAAAAGTAACTGCATAATTCAACATGAAAATTCCAAAGGCCCAGACACCAGGTCCATACCATCTCCATTCTCATTCTCATTCTCATTCTCATTCTCATTCTCATTCTCATTCTCACTCATTCTCACCACATGGAATCTAATGGCACCAATGGAGACACCTCCAACGGAAACTCCAACGGCAAGTCCCATGACCTCCCCCACATCTCCGCCAATATTCTCCCACTATCATCAGTGCTAAAATTTTACTGCCAGGAACTGTACAAACAACTCACCACCATCATCGAGAATCTTTCAGCTCGTAAAGATAACGACGTTACTCGAAAACGAAAATTATTAAATGTAATTATATCAATCCGTCAGGATTTCCTTAAAATCTATACTCTCGTTAAATGGGCAAGTGTCAGTAATCAAGTGGGTAAACTCATCGATATCCTCTCGTGGTTTCGCACACAAGAGTTCTACTTTGACCAGCTAACTTTGGGATTGAATGAACTCAATGGGTTCAGTGGTGCTAAATTACCCAATAGTGATTTGGTGACAAGTATGGAAGTTTTGATAAAAGGTAGACCTTCACTCCCATCATATAATTGTATTGCCAATGATCCAATTCTGCCCCAGAAAATTCTAGCGGTGCTACAGGATTTGAATTTGGCTTTGACCACAAGGGTTGCGTTGAGTGATGATATTCCTCGGGAATTCCTTGATAATCACCAGGTGAGAGATGGGAGAATAGTGTTTCGATTATCTAATAAGTATGAAGCTAGTGTAACGGTGGGGAATGATTTGATCGTGGCTGATGATGAGTACAGTCGACTGCCATTTTTTTTGGTGAATTTTAAATTTTTATTCGGTATAGACGATGATAATATTATGAGAACAGATAGAACCACCGAAATCGGGGGTTTTTGGTATAAACTTGAGAAACTGGCTAATGCAGTCCTGTTAAATTCAAAATTATTGGGATTATATGATTTCTTGAACAAATTCACCAAACGATTCAAATTTGACTTGATGTATCAACAGCAATTGAAGTCATTGAACAAACTCAAATGGAAGAACCTTAAGTTCAAATTGACCGATGATAAAATTACTATAAATTACTGGAATAACCCTGCTAACACAATCGAAATAACTCTTGACGATGACCTAAATATCAATTTCCAGTGGTACAAGACTGGGGAATTGATGCAAGAAGAAATTCTGATCAACAATCATGAATTCGATATGGAATATCTCTTAAATCTGATCTTGAATCGTCATTGTGGTAACCTTATTGGTAATATTATAAACAAGAGTGATTCAATGTACAAACTCATCAACCCATACCAAATCATGGTCAAACTAACCTCCACAAAATCGGCTGTTCTTTCCATAGATTCCTTAACAGGACAATTTTACTTCACTGAACCTGATTTCATACAAGTACAAACCATAAAACGGATCAATTCTTTTAACTTCAATAATAATGAGGAAGATTTGGTGATTTATACCAGGAACAAATTAGTTGAATTGAAATTGGATATGATTTCCTCAGAAATTCGGACAAAATTAATCACCACTGAATGGATATCTAACCATATAATTCATTTAAAACAAGATGAATTGCAAAAAATTGATAATGATTTAAACAATCTGGCTCACAAGATCCAATTTTTCAAATTTAAAAATTGGCCATCTCTGTGGTTTCTTTTAAGTACCGTAAGTGATACAGGTTTCAATATAACCTGGTATGTATGTAGAATCAAATCTATCAAAGGTGATTGGCGACTCGAATGGATATCCAATCTACAAGTAAAAGAAGAATTGGATTTCGAGTTTTTCAATAAATTATCGGTTATGTGTTCCAATAAAATAATCGATAATATGTTGACTCAAGAGTTGACTAATAGAGACGTTAAATTCGTTCAAATCAGCAAAGATCATAAATTATTGAAACAGTTCAACATAGACCTTGAACCTAAATCTTTTGAACTGGTAATGATCTTATTTAACGAAGGATCTTATTTACCAATTAAGAACCTGAGTAATAGTTTGGTATTACAACTTGAATTAATCAATAATAAAGATTCCAAACTTATCAAAGTATTATTAAAATCAAAATTAAACTTATACCTGGATCGATTCAAGAAATTCGAAATTGACAATATAAATTTTGTCACCCAAAATGACCAAGAATTCATTGAAATTAAACAGGAGATAAATTTGGGTAATAACGAGTTAAATTTGAATGTTAATATGCTAGATGAGGTATTCAAATCTCTTAAGAAGTTGAATAATCTTATCATGCTCATGAATGAGCTACTAGAAAATGACGTTGAAGTTATAGAATTCAACCAATACTTTAAAATCAAGATTAACGATTTATTCAAGCAAGTTTTCATTGAAGTTCCAGATTTTCAGATCTATCAAAGGAATGCTTACTATTTCAAATATAATGAAGATGAAGACAATGACGTTAAATTGATGTTAAACTATGTTAATAAGGCTGAATGTGAAGCCCATCATCTGCTACTTGACGTGATAAATTATCTAAACCAAGTAACCCCAGTAATACAATCTATCAGATCATTGAGTGATTTTTTCAAACTGAAAAGTATCAAGAAACTACCAAATGGTTTAGAGAAGTTAAATTTTGATATCAAATTCATAAACCTCAACAATATTCAACTCTTGTTCAGTTTAAACCATTTGAATCCTTCTGTGTCCAAAAAGATTCAAAAAGATAAAATAATGTTGACATTGAAATTTAAGATTAACAAGTTCAAATTGAACAACAATCTTGAGTTAAACATCAGTTTGATTGATAATATCAATATCAAGAACTTGAAGTATAAAAAACTATTTGAGTTGATATTTAAGACTTTAAGTGGGCACGATGAGGTAATAAATTTGAACTACGACTTTATAATTGGAATTGGATTATTGGACAAGTTCTTGTTAGAAATAGGTAGCTGCTTCTTGACTTACGTTGAACAAAGTGAATAATGATTTCAAGATGCCAGGGTAGATAATGTATGTAGAATAAATACGTTAATGAACATACCAAGGTATGAAATTTAACAGAGATCTTCTTAGTTCTTTCTAGATACCAGAATACCTGTATTTCACGAGTTTCATAATGATTATAGCCTTTCTTTGTATCGTTAAACTAGGAGCTAGAACATGGGGATTGCAAATGTTTCACCACTCACTATGCAGTCCACTTAACTGGCTGCGAAAAATCAGACGACAGCTGAATAATGACTGATACTCCAAATCTCCTACAAGCAAGTGAACAGCCTATCCAAGATTACATACAGAGGCATTAAACTATTTCCCCAGATACTACACGAAGTACAGCGATGCAAAGACGCGTTCACCAAATATTACTAAAACCATTTTCGTCTATTCATTAAACATTAAAATTACATTGACTATTACGTTTAAAACAACTATCACATTTCCCAAGTTCTTCATTTATTGAACATTTTATTTTCCTTTTTCTGCAGTTGAAGCAACTACTCTTCCTCGTCAGATCGTTCTTCCCAATTTTTGGAACATTCTTAAATTTTAAACTCTTTTTATTCTGCAAGATATCTTCCTTGGTAAATCCCTTGGAGAACTTACAATCAATTTCTTTATTAGTACAAGATTTACAGGATATGAATTTAATTAATTTATCATTTGAAATGATAAGATTGAAATTATCAACCTTTATTAAGTCACCTGCCAAGAGTGATTCATTCTCTTGTGATGACAATGAGAAATCATTTATATTGGTATTAGCCAAAATGGTAATTTCTGCATTACATTTAACTTTTCGACTTCTACAAGAATCACATGAAGGTCCTAGCCTTTGTCTTCTCTTTTCACTAGAAGGAGATTTTGCAACAGATGTCACCGGAGTGGAACCGGGACTGGCCAAAGGAACGTGTAAATTTTTTGGAGTTTCCACGGGGGTTAAAGCCTGGAAATCAGTGGTTCTTGAAGTGTCGGGATATTTTGACTCGGAGTATTTAATAGTCTCGGAACTGGAAGCGGCTGCGACTAATGCAGCTATTGCACTGTGATCTTCAACTTCATCTTTTACACTATTTGGCGGCAGTAATTTTACAAAAGTATAATAATCAGGTTTGGTATTATGATTAAGCAGCAAAAGATTTGTTTCGGTAAGTTTTTCAAGTTTACCCAAATCTCCAATAGGAGGGAGTACTATTTTAGTATTATTTGGTAATTTATTTATTGGAGGAAGATGAACTGATTTACCCCCTTGCATTATAGAATAATTTATTAAATCATTTGAGCACATATCGTCTATAAAATGGCATAAAAAATGGGGGTTGGCTATATTTATAGGAAGCTGGGGTTACGGTTAGCAGAGGTTTGCATATGGAACTGAAAAGTCCGTGAGATGGAGGTCCGCAATGAAGGAGAAGCAATTTTTTTGGGTTATAACAGAGGTAGAGATTTCGGACAAGATGGATTTAGGGTTAGACAGCTGTTTTATATAGGATATAAATAACAAATAGCTCATTTGACTCTTTAAATCAGTAATAATTATAGATAATAAATAAATTATATACGCACGGGACTCGTCCTGTTAGGAGAAATTTTTAAGAATTGGGGCAATTATCCGATGAGGATGAGGTGACTCTCACGGGTGAAGTCGGGAGATCTAATCTCCATAGAATGCTTAGTTTATAACCTTACAAGTCTATAATATGTAAAACAAGATTAATGAGTTTTTCAGATGAAATATATTACATGTGATTAACCTGAAAGGCTTTTGTTAATTTTGTTCTCCTCTTGACGGACTCGGGGTACTAATTTGATAGACGTTATGGAGGGGACAGTCCGAGGCAAAAGACCGAACCAGTGAAGTTCCTTTTCCCCGGAGAGGGATATGCGCATCGTGTGAGGCGCTAGTTTCGGATAAGACAGGGGCTGACTCGGGGCACTTTTGTGTCAGTGGCTGCGGGCATTAAAAACCGAGTACGCATTGGGTGATTATGGGTTTTGTCCTGATTACACAGGGGATGATTCAGTAAAGTCCGGTCTCCGGTTCGGTGTTTCACAGGTTTCTTTGTCGTGAGCAATTTCTCGTTTGATACATGCGGTTAACTCCAGGAAATATTATGATTTTTTCGGGAATATGTCCACACCAGTCGCACAATCTCGGACATTTAACCTTATTCCTTTAACGTTCCCCGGGTCATTGGAAATGTGTAGTCCGAGAAATTTTCGATGGGGTAAAATGAGGGACTTTAGCGGATGTGAATGTGGCAGTTACATTTTTAACTTGATGTGATTTTAATAATTAATGACTTAGTTCTCTCAACGGTGTAACCACCTTTAAAATCACACGATCGTTATTACTCATGCAGTCCAGGACGGGTGCAAGACGGGTGTATGCGACGGGTGGATGGTGTGGATCCTGGTGTGTGGGCCTCGGGCTTTCAACGGTGTGAGCGGGCGTTGGAGTGTCCTGCCGTGTTGTCTTCGCGGGAGTAGGTGGTAACTGGTGTGTGGGCCTGCCTCTTCGCAGGAGTAGGTGGTGTCTGGTGTGTGGGCCTATTTCCGCATGTTTATGTTTATCTACATTGAGAACCAAATTTTTCATATCCTTACCATGTCCTATGATCCATTAAATACCCCCATGAAAAAGATTCAATCTTTAAGTATACATTCACCGGATATAAAACAGATCATGCTCCAGAAAGGATACTCCAATGCCATCAGTGATAAGGTACTAAACGATTTAAATTTTAAGCTTAATGATATAACTAATGTAGCAGACATTGATGATAAATTCAATCAAATTCATAATAAAAATTTTAATCAAATGGAATCAATAATAAATCATTATTCAATGAAGAGACAAGGTGATAACAGTAATTTGAATAAGAAGAAGAGGAGGACGCTAACGGGGATAGAGGAGTTGATAAGCAGTCCTAGCCAGGAGCGCAGTCCTGAGAGAATGGTACGAGACGGCCATGATCTGGGGCGAGGTTTGGGTCGAGATGTAGCCCCAGTGGTGCCAGGACTGGCGGGATTCCTGGGTCTCATTCTGTCAGGGCCCACTAGGTTATCACCCGGGAAAGTTTCCCCTACCAAGCTCTCACCTACGAGACAATCAAGACAACCAAGACAATCAAGACAATCTCCTACGAGAGCTCCAAAAATATCACCCCCGAAAATATCGGCCCCAAAAATCTCTCCTCCAAAAATATCACCACCGAAAATATCGGCTCCTACAGTTTCACTTGCCCCTACTACTTCCCCCAAAATCTCTCCATCTAAAAAGTCATTTGATCTTAATGGGATGTTGAATAGAAAAATATCTATACCCAGATCTCCTGACAAATTTAAGCAACCACAAACATTTCAAAGAATTGAACCACAAATCCCTAAACTTCAAAAGAAATCTTCAATTCCAACCCTTCAAAAAAGACCTTCAAACTCTTCAATACTGTCTGTTAAACAGCCAACATTAACTAAAAAGAGTTCAATACCCACATTACAGAAAAAACCCAGTACTGCATCAATTAATTCTCAGTCTTCAATGAGTTCTCATCGGACTATAGATTCGTCTTCCTTCGCTAAACCTACGATATCGTCATCACAGAAATCTCTTGATAGATTCACGAGATTCAAGAACAAGTTCAGGTAATAGACATTGTAGAGTAGATCTTGTATAGTATAGTTAATAGATATTTAAAGAATTTAAACATGTAAGGGCTGGGGTCAAGAAGGTGAAATATGGAATTTGGAGGAAACAGGATTTGGAGGAAACAGGATTTGGAGGAAACAGGATTTGGAGGAACCAGGATTTGGAGGAACCAGGATTTGGAGGAAACAGGATTTGGAGGAAACAGCTTTGACCCAAAGAGATAATAAGTTAAATATGCCTTGACCTGGGTACCAGACCATATGAAAGCAGTGACCTGATGCTAGTACCAAAGCCGTAGACCACATCGAACACCACAAAACATTAGAGAACTACAAACTATCAAACAATATATTAAGCAAAAATATTAGACTGAACTTTGATCTCTCCACCAACAGTAATCTCTTGAGATCCACTCCATTTTTCACCACCCTTCAATTCAACAAAATCAGTTACATAACCAGCTTCAATACATAACATATTTAAATAACCAGTTTTTGGCTCAAAATCTCCCATACCACCCGATTTTTCAATCCATGGATTCCAAACAACCGCATCAGGTAAACCGTTTCTCAAAACATTTTGCTTGACATTACCCTTATCAACCACTTGTAATATCTTTTGTTCAGGAATTTGCTTGTAAATTCTATCAAATTCTTCATTAAAGTTAACCATTGGTGCCTTTTCTTCATACCAAGTTTGCAATAATTGATCAAAACATTTCTCCTCTGTTAAATTGTTAACAATAATGTCTTCAATGTCTTCCACTTTAAAGTAAGTGTGAAACAACCAATTGAATTCAAATGGAGTTTCACCAGGGTTTTCAACTTCAATTTTAGTGATTAATTTATCAGATAATCCAATTGATAAAATTAATGTAAAATCAATATCCCCGTTTCCCCATAATTTGTACACATCTTTATTAGCTTGTTCAGGACTTAAAGCAAATTGAACTGTCAATGGGTCACTGGTAGTTTGACCTAAAAATTCCCACACGGAGTTTCTAGCAAATCCATGTTGAGGTAAAGCAGAAGTTGGATGATTTTCAGCTTTGGTTTTACCGAAATTTGGGAATACAAGTGGGATACCACCTCTGACAGGTTTTGACCCGTCGAGTTTCGCAGCCGACGAAAGCCATAATTGTTCTTCACCTTTGAGTTTCCAGGAGATGACAGTAGCTCCATACTTGAGGATGGTTACGGAGGTGGAAGGATCGTTATCGAGGGAGACGATGACTTTATCTGAGTGTTCTTCGATCATGGCGAGAGTGTAGTGGGAGTGTAGTAGTCGGAGTGTAGTGAGAGTGAGAACGGGCGTGGTGAGTGGGACACACTGGGGCACGGCCGTGCGAGTGGAATTAGGTTGGAAAGTTTGTAGAACTGAGTTTGATAAAGTTGAACGTGGTATGGATGTGACGACTGTGGATTGATTGGATGTCGGTGGTATAGACTAAACCAACAGGTATGGACACCAAATCTGTGAGCAAATACATGGTTACGGCGTTCTTATTGTGGCTATTTGATTTTGTGGCGCCATTGTATTATTTCTAGACTAGTGTGAACAAAAACTACACAATATATAATTGTTTTTATATATTTATTCCAGTTGCCTTTCTATAACTATTTCAAATTTGCAGAATCTCCTGTTTCGGCAATTCAACTCTCACTATCACAAATTTCGCAGCCAAAAGTTAAATGCAATTGATATGGTTGAATTTGAAATATCGCTCACTAGATGTCTTCCTATAAATGGAAATATTGACCATTGCGTCCCACCCGTTAGTTTTAGGTTTCATCGAATTTCTTTGAAAGATGGTGCCTTTTTGGGTACAGTTTACTAACTGTTCTTTGAGAGATGATGCCGTTTTGGGTCACTGACTGTTTGAGAGAAGATATTTTCAAATGTACAATTTACTAACTGCTTTTTGAGAGAAGACAGCTGGAGACGGTTCAGCAAAATACATATTGACTTACAAACTGAATGCCTCAGAGAATATGTCTAAAAATAAGCTAATAAGAACTCAATTTCGAGCTCCAGTCCAATTGATACAAGAAATTGGCTCACTTGCAGAGGAATTGTTCAAATAGCAAGATGAAAGTGTAAATTCCCCGAATTTCTGCTATCATCTTCTCTACTATGTGCCACAGTGCCTTGGTAAAAGGTGAGACAAACCAACGGCATCAAATGGTCCTTCCTGTACAACAATTCAGGTTAACAAATACTTCAGTATTCATCTCTCGAGTATCTTAGTATCTCTTCTCGTTTGGCTAGTGGCTAGTCCCACCGGACTAGTATCGAGTTCAAGACCTCATCGTAGGGTTTACCCGCACACGACGCCTTATCGTGCAGCATCGTTTCTTTTTTTGATTTCTTTTGCATTTCTTTTTACGTCAAGCTCAGGGTCATTCGCATACCAGTTAACAACCACCAAGCACTTATAACTTACTTAAAAACACTCCTCATACCCTATACAACACACTCCCCCTTCTGTCTCCCTTCTCTCTACCATTTTCCCCTATTTTTACCGGTTCTCTAACCCCCATTAATTCGCACCCCAATCGCACCCCAATGGCACCAGCACTACCACCACCCGGCACTAAAATACCCCTAATTCACCGGGTTCCGCGGTCAGTGGGCATATTTCTCATTTTTCCCTGCGCATATATCTCTTCGCAGTCCCCATAAAAAAATTCAAAACATCCATGTCGCTCCTAAGATCTAAGGTAATTCAAAAACCTTACCAAATATTTCATTATTACTTCCTTTCTGAAAAAGCACCAAATTGTGATCTCGCTAATTTACAATTTGAAACTGATATACGTATAACTATCAATAAATTTAAAAATCATAAATTTTCCTTTAATGAAATCTGCCATTATGGTTTTTTATCATCAGTTATATTATTTGTGTTTTTCATTTTCCCGGCTTCATTCTTAATTAAATTACCAATTCTTGCTGTATTTTCATTATGTTTCCTTGTACCTTTAACTTCCCAATTTTTTATTCATGCTTTCCCCGTTTTCAGTTGGTTAGCATTTTATTTCACCTGTGGTAAGATCCCTGCTTCTTGGAGACCGGCAATTCTGGTGAAATTTTTACCAGCTATGGAAACCATTTTATACGGAGATGATTTATCAAACGTTTTAGCTACCATCACCAATTCCCCTTTGGATATAATTGCATGGATTCCTTATGGATTAATTCATTTTGGTTTCCCATTCGTGGTGGCTGCATTAATTTTCATTTTTGGTCCTCCAACGGCTCTTAACTCATTTGGTTTTGCCTTTGGTTATTTGAATTTAGTAGGTGTCATGATTCAAATTTGTTTACCTGCTGCTCCTCCTTGGTATAAAAATTTATATGGTTTACAACCGGCTGATTATTCTATGAAGGGTAGCCCTGGAGGATTAGGTAGAATTGATGAGATTTTAGGTGTTGATATGTATACCACTGCATTTTCTAATTCTCCAGTGATTTTTGGTGCTTTCCCATCTTTACATTCTGCTTGTGCCACTATCGATGCATTATTTTTAACTTGGTTATTCCCATCGGGTAAAATCGTTTGGTGGTGTTATGCTTGTTGGCTTTGGTGGTCAACCATGTACTTAACCCATCATTATTTCTTTGATTTAATTGGTGGTTCCTTATTGGCAGTGTCAGTGTTTACTTACACTAAATATAAACATTTACCAGTTATGGATAAGACTAAGTTTTGTCGTTGGAGTTACACAGAGATTAACAAGATTGATATTAACCAAATGAACCCAATTGGCTTTAATAATGAATATGTTTATAATGATATTGAATCATCTAATCCAATCATTTTAACTAATCCTTATCAACATGGACAACAACAAAGTCAAAGTATTGAATTGGAGAATTATTCCAGATCAAGACAAACTTCCAAAATTTTTTTACCTCAACCGATAGTAGACGATGAAGAAGCTTCATCTTATGAAAATTCTGCTACAACTTCAGTATTTGATGAAGTTGAACAATTATCTACAATTCAATCTAATACTTCGGTTGAAGATTTCGACAAGAGAAAATCTAAAAAAAATTAATGAAATCCACAAAAGAGCATCTAATACTTAATTTTTAATACATTACTATTTACATGATATCTTTCTATTTACTGGCTTCAGCAAATGTAGCTCCAGGATTTAAATTCTTGTGTATATCTCTTTTGATTATATTAGCCCTCAAAATTCTTGGATCTCTTCTTAATGTTCTAAGTAATTCTTGTTGAACTGGTGAACTAACATCAAATCCCATAAGAAAATGGTATCCTTCAAAATGTCTTTCTTGATTTTTACTCATAATTTTAGGTAAAACTTTGGCTCCTATACTTGTGATATCTCTGATGACTCCTCTGTTATTTAAAATTAACTTCCCCACAGTACTAGCAATTTTCATTGCTTCTTTATGCTTATTAATTCCATCATTAATTCTAGCTATAGCTAGTAATTCGTAGTACATTGAAAATTTTCAGATTTACTGTAAGCTCTTCCGCGACAAGTGTGCGATGTGTGATAACACGACCAATATATTTCTTCATCACGTGCGAGAAATCAGCATGTCACGTGATATGATAAAATATAAAATTTGCAATCGACAATTTTTCACTATTCAATCATGGCTACTAATATTACCTGGCACCCAAACTTAACTCATGAAGAGAGAAAAGATCTTACTAAACAATCTGGTTTAACTATCTGGCTTACCGGATTATCTGCTAGTGGAAAATCAACCATCGCTTGTGCTTTAGAACAATATCTTTTAAAGAATAATCATAATGCTTATAGATTAGATGGTGATAACGTTAGATTCGGATTAAATAAAGATTTAGGATTTAGTGAAGCTGATAGAAATGAAAACATCAGAAGAATCTCCGAAGTATCAAAGTTATTTAATGATTCATGTTGTATTGCCATTACTTCATTTATCAGTCCATACAAAAACGATCGTAAATTTGCAAGAGAATTACATGAAAAAGATAATTTACCGTTTGTTGAAGTTTACGTTGATGTTCCAATCGAGATTGCCGAACAAAGAGATCCAAAAGGTTTATACAAAAAGGCCAGAGAAGGTATTATCAAGGAATTTACCGGAATTTCTGCTCCATATGAAGCTCCAGAAAACCCAGAAATTCACATTGTTAACGACAATATCACAATTGAAGACGCTGCTCAACAAATTGTTGATTACTTGAAACAGAAAAACTATATTTAAATTATTTATACATAATTATCTCTTTAAACTATCTAATCTAGCTTGTAAATCATCTTCGTCCCCCACAGCTTGAGCCACTCTTTGATTATTTTCCTCCGCGGGAATCGAACTTGGGGTGTCCTTCAAATTGGCATTCAAGTCAACCCCAATTTCATCCAATACTTTACCCAATATTTCGTCCACTTGCTCTTCTTCTCCTAATTCATCTTCATCGAATGTCATAGCATCATCAATAGCATCATCCATAAATTCTTGTTTTTGATCCATCATATCATTTTCCCGTTGAAATTCTTGCGCAATTCGGGACAATTGTGGTAAATTCATCAGACGGTTCATACCTGATAATAATCTGGTAGCATCCTTCATAGACATAGCCATTTGTTGATTACTTCTAACACTTTGAATTCTTAAGCTTATGGCTTGTAATTGAGCTTTCATAGAATTGAATTTTGTGATATATCCTTTGGTTCTAACGAGATCTTTAGCTTGAACTTTAGCACTGGAAATTTGTCCCAGTTTAGCGGATTTTTTAATATCGGATATAAGTTTTTTCTCTTGGGCCTGTAATTTGGTGATTTCTCTACCAAGTTCCCTTTGAGTTTTCTCAAGGGCCCTTTGATTCTTTCTGAGTCTTTCTTGGGGGGTTAATTTCTTCCCAAATGCCCATTCGAATAGCTGTGACATGAGAGATAAGCAGGTCAGTGCGAATCCCCAAAGCTGGCTGCGAACTGGCCTCTTCGCAGCCATTTCTATGCTGGAATAGCTAAACTATTTGGGGGACTACGGTAAACATGTTACTGCGTCAACGTGTATTATCTTTTAACTACTAGGGGAGCCTAAATATCTCTCAGATCTCTTGGTTCCTACAACTTACCATTTCTTAACAAGCTAACAGCTCTTTGAGCCATACCCAAACCTGCTTGGTATCCATACCCTCCAGCACCATAATTGTGGATCAAGATCTTTCCCTCAATATCTTGTCTTTCAACTCTGACTCCTCCATGTCTGCTTGGCCGTAATCCAGCAGCCGTTCTCATGATCTCAAGATCTTCAAATCTACTGCCATGGGGATTCTCGCTGAGAAGTTCAGGGTAAAGCTTACTGGTTCGTTCAAGTATATCCATAGATTGATCGCTATAATTATCAGTATTCCAATCATCCTTGTGCATAAAACCTCCCAAGATCAATTGATCGTGGGAGTCTGGTCGCTTGATGATATACGTGGCATAATCACTACCCCATCTCATATAATTCTCTTTTACATGTGGAGCTCTCACGACAACCACTTGGCCTCTTGTAGGGTACATATTGGTATCGTTCACACCATTCAAGCTGAAACTTCCCAAACCTGTGCAATTGAAAACTGCTTTAGTGTTACTGCCATATGCTTGAGCGATATGGGTAAGAGTTTTCCTCTCAAACACAACTCCTTTCAGCTCCAAATACTTCTTGAAAATTTGAATAAACACGGGACAATTGAAACTAAATGATCTATATCTGATCCCGTAGGATGTGCCCGGTTTTAATTGAGCCTTAGGTAATTCCTGGAAATCATACAAGTAGCTCTTTAATGAATCAATCTTGACCTTGGAAGGAATATCATCAAAATATTCAGTAGAATAGCAGTAGTCAAGTCCACAAGAATCACCCAATATTTGCTTCAAGTTCCCTAAATTTTGGTAGGTGTACTTGTCATAAGCTAATGTGTCAGGGTCACTGCCACTGATACAACTAAAGTTCCCTCCAGCGTACGGAGATGTGAAGTTCTTAGACTCGTCTCCCGGTAAAAATTGAGCCAAAACTCGAATGGGGCCCTTCCCGAGTAAATTAAAGGCTGTATAAAGACCAGAGATTCCAGCACTATCAATTAGTATAAATACAAGTGTTTAAAACTTCTAATTTTACATACCCTACCACGACGTATTCCATGACTAATCTGCAATTTTTACGAATCTTACGATTACGAGAATCTCAACGGCTGCGAAAAACAAAATGTATGTTCATAAAATGCTAACTAACTTCCTCAGGATTTTGACTATTTAAACTGATCCCTTCATTCTCATCCAAGGCCCCATATTCATCTAAGATCTTATACAATTTATTCATCATCTGTTGATTATTATCAGCTTTTACGTCTTCCATACCGTATTTGTAGATGGTAAAAAGCCCGTAAATAGCTACAATTGTACATAATGCCATAGCAATGTATCCCTTCAAGGTGAACCCATCAGGTAATGGTGGTTTTTGGACATTTTCTCCCGTCAAGTCTAACCATTCTGCGAGAGAATCACCATAATTACCAGCTGCATTACCGTAGCTCGATACATGACTAGCAGCACAGCTGTCAAAGTGGTTTTGAGGAATCTTTTGAGACTGGATATCGACTGGTGATTCAATCAATGTTATTGCTAACCCTTGTTCTAAATGCCAATCAACATGGCAGTGGAAAAACCATACTCCAGGATTATCTGCTTTGAATCTGATTACAATGAATCCATTGGGGTTCACACTCACGGTATCTCTTCTTAGAGGGTATTGAGGGTATGAGGTATGGTCAGGATTGGAAGGATCAAACACGATTGGATCATCGTCATCGTCTCCTTCTTCGCTTCTTTTAATCACTTGGAAGACATGCCCATGCAAGTGGAAAGGATGCTTTCCAGGATCCTTGTTGTTAAGGACAATTTCGACAATCTCGTCTTTTTGAAGAACGACACTATGGGTATTAGACCCATATATGCTAGCCTCGTCAGAGTAATTTCCACTGCTCATGACAGTGTACAAAGTAGGTACCCTTGGGAGGGTGTAGGTAAGATTATTGAAGAACGCATAATTTACTCCATCACCGAGATTATCCATAGTGAAATCTAATACGAGTTGAAGGTCGGGTTCATCATAAAGTTCCACGGCCTTAAGTGGCTTAATATTGAAGTCATCAAATGTTTCAAGTTCAGATATGAACTTGTCGTAGTGGTCTTCATCCCCTTCGATGGCTGCTGGCAAAGGATCATCACTGTATTTGATGTAATTTGTGGACAAAAGTTGCAAGTCTTCGGGCAAGATATCGAGCATATCTTTATCGATAGCATTGAAGAATCTATAGTTAGTCAGTCCCAGGTTGGTCTTGACCAAAACTCCGTATCTTTGAGCCACTGCGATGTACAAAGAGCTTACTTCATATGGTTCTACAAACACTCCATCCACTTCCACAATGGTGAAAGTATGGTTTTCAATTTTCAAATACTGCAGTACAAAAAGACCCATATTGACGATTCTCATGAAATAGGTGGTATCAGGTTCAACCGACCAAGTAACATTTCGAGTATCGTTGAAGAGCGCATTCTGAGGAATAGGTTCAGCACCAGTAGGGTTATATCTATTCAAAAACTTGGCCATTAATTCAGGTCCCAGTTTATGATACCATTCGCTAAGGGTTAAAGTAACTTCCTCATCATATTCAAATGGAAGATCATCCTCAATAATGAACAATCCCCGGAGTCCATCCCCGTACTGAGTTCCTGAATGTGAATGGTACCAATAGGTCCCCACTTGGTCTACGACAAAATCGTAGGTAAACTTAAATCCTGGAGGAATAGGGCATTGTGTGATCATCTCTGCGCCATCCATTGCGTTATTATCTTTTTGGAATAATCCATGGAAGTGCAAGGATGTGTTTCTGTCTAATTGATTGTCGACGTTTATGATGACCTGATCTCCTTTTTTGACCCGGATTTCGGGCACCGGCCACTGGTGGTTGATTCCTATAACTCTTCGAGGAAACACACCATCAGGGTTTGCATCAACATATGTAATATTGAAGTCATATATGTGGGTTTGTGCTACCACAAGATTCAATAAGAAAAGGAAGAGAAACATAATTATTTGATGCGCATCGATGGCTAAAAGCCGTGCTTTTGCAGCCTTTTTTGCAACCTTTCGCGTAGATATTGGGCCATAGTAATAGAGCTACCACACCTTCGATAGTTTCTGATAACTTTATATATATTTATATGCTACTATCCAAATGTCTTAAGTTCAATCTCGCCTTCTTCATTGTCTGCTGGGTTTACATCTAATTTAACCAATTGCTCCGTCAATTGTCTTTGTTCAGTATTCAACCCTTCATTAACCACTGATTTGAAACTTGGGGCATCGATGTGAATCAATGTGAGCAATTTATCATGCAAGAACATTTGGTTGACTTTATCAATTGATTTGATAATTAATTGTATGACCACAGAAAATAACTTGGTGATACTACCGTGATCTTTTTGACTCTTGACGAAAAGAACGAGAACTTCCAACCCAATTTTTTTATCCAACTTATCTTCTTGCATCAAACCTTTAATCACATCTTTGATCAATAACCTCAATACTAACAGATTCTCTTTAGTAGGATTTTGAATCATGGTCTTGATACATTGGACACCCATACTACTAGTATCGGGTTTGTTGACCATATTCAATACAGAGTCCTTTAAATAGGTCGAGTCTTCTTCATTCAATTGAATATCACCACTGGTACTTAATACCATATAGGTCAATATAGAAGAATTCGAACTCTTGATGGAATAACATCCTTTGAGAATTGTGTTGAATTGACCCACCAACTCTGGGTTCAAATTCTTGGACTCAACAATCACTTGTTTCAAATAGGGTAACACAGTTGATATTAACAACTCATTCTTGAATTCATAGATCTTGGCGATCATGAATAGCAAGCACGAATATAAGTCCACTCTCACAACATCCGGGAAGTTTGGAAGCATTTCTACGAGATTGCTCATAACATTTTTGATGACTACCAAGTTTGGTCCCGAGTCAACTGACTTCAATGACAATATTGTTTGTTTGTCGTTCTCATCATAATCAGCTCTCAAAAATGGCAAAATATTGAATAATGGCAACATACAAAGTCTTATTAATTCAAACAATTTGTCAAATCCTTCAGCGAGTTCCTTGTGACTTTCAAAATAGGTTTGGAATAATGAGCTAACAATATTGACCAATTTGATTTGAACTTCGGCCTCTTCATCTACAAGAATCAATCTATCGAAAAGATCAACCACTTCCCCAAATATTTCGTCGTAAAATAATATATCGGCAAGCTCTTTGTTTTTAACCAAACTATTCAAAGACACCAAAACCTCAACAACATTTTTGTTCTTTATCAATGATTCCACACATTGACTAAACAAAATAAAGAAAAACGTCGAGGCATCTCCTTCCAAGTGATCCTCAACAAATTGATGATTTTCCTCTAATTCGAGACTCAACACACTCACAAAATTGACCCAGTAATTGTTATAGATTTCCAATTCTTTCGAGTTAGGATCACTGTATTTGAGAGTACTGAATTCCCTCAACGATACGATCCATAGAGCGATCAAAAGTGTCGAATATTTGTTCAATGTTTCGATTAATTCTTTTTCTGGTTCAGAATCTTCCTCATCAAAGTCAGTGGATTCATTGGTGACAAATTGATCTGTATTTTTCATGTCTTCATAGACATTCAATCTTACCATTGCCCAGCAGTTCAAAATTGAGACCTGAATGGATTTCTTACCGAACTCTGACATGTTCTCTAAGAACCCAAATCTAATGAATTTGTTGGAGGATAATTCTTCTAAAAAATATATCAAAGTTTTCATAATTCTTTGCTTAGAATAGAACTTGATCCTTGGAATATTAATGAACTTCGAAGAAACATTAACAGCATTAGAAATGACTTCCGGACTTGAATGACTACTAAAACATGGCATAATAGCACTGATGATTTGGGCTTGCTGTTGTTCCAATATGGACATACCTGAGTACATTGAATCTTCCATATCACCAAATAATGCTAAGATCTTATCTAAGAGATTGATACCTCGAAGTTTAATGATATTTATTGGAGCAGTTGACCCTAAGAATGCCACTTTTACCAAATCACTGATTCTAGGCTTGAGCTTTTCAGCTAAGGGATGGTTTCTTTGAGCTAAAAGTAACAAATTATTCAAGAGGTCGTAGATAAACAATTTAAACTCCCAGGTTATTGGCTCATTCTTATCATCGCTTTCCCCGTCATCACCAACGATGTTTTCGATTTCCTCATCCTTAAAATCGATTGTCTTATCGTTCTTTTTCTTTTGTCTCTGTAGTAAAGGTAAGAGCTTTTGTTGGTAATTGAGTTCGATATATGGTTGAATCAATTTCTTGGAAGATATCTTGGATAAAGAATTCAAAGTAGCAAACCAGTTCATCTCTAGACTGGAATCCATCCACAATGTGACCAAGGCTTTCAGTTCCTCGCAAGGTTTGATATTCAACGATACCCAAAGTAGTTGGACCACATGCTTGGTCAATACTTTTTGACCGTACATCTTAATGAGTTCTGTGAAACAAGCATAACCCAATTTGAACAATTCAAAACTTGAGTTGAAAGGGAATATAGAGTCAAGGTTCATCGATGTAGGTGACGAAGTCGCTAAGCCTAGTTTCAAATTTTTAGAAATGACGGAAACCAAAGTGGACGAGTAGAAGTTTACCTGATCAATGATCATTTCTTTGTCGAAGATAATTAACTCTTGTAGTAATCTTAACAACTGGTTGAAACTTCTGACATTATCTTCACAAGAAGCAGCACCAAATGCATATCTTAATGAAACGATCAAGGATCTTAGCTCGTTTCTGTTCTCTTCTGGTAAAGACCTTAAATTCGGCCCCAAATTTGTGGTGAAGATCTTCAAAATGCAAGCAATAACATCGTTAGATCCAAACTTGTACTTGAGATTCACAAGTTTGTTGTTTCCAATATCATAACTGAAATTGTCATCTAAATACCCTTCAAATATTTTATGAATCAAAAACGGGATCCAAGAGCTGTTTGACATGTTGTTATCGAAGAGTAATGCTGTTGCTCTCAAGCAATAATAATAAACAACCGGGTTGGGATCATTGAGTAATTGTGAAACAACGTTATAAAGATCGTTTGAACCAATACCCGTGGACGAGTAGATCTTTCCAATGACCAAGAGTGATTTACCTCTTTGAATCGGATTACTGTCGTTTACAATGGAACTGACATGAGAGTCGAGCTGTTCAGCAATGTGTCTCTTTGGTAAAAATGAGGTAGCCATACCAATCGAGCTGCTATTGAGTTCAGTCAAATTCGAGTTATTAATATCCACCTTCTTCAATATTTCAATAATAGCTCCAACGATATCTTTATCTAATACAGTCTTCTTGGAAGCAGCAAAATTCATGGCTCCATGGATAGCGACAGAGATATTCACACATATCGCTTTGTGTCTAGATGATATAACAGTCTTAGAGTTTAAAGATGTTCTGATCTGTTCCAACAAAGATTGTTGAATTTTGGGTCCTAAATATGGGAAAACCAATTGGAACAATTCAATCGACAAGTCTACAATAGAAGTGATTAAACTGGTTGAAGTTTTGTGGTTGAAAGAATAATCTCCACAAATAACGGTCACCGGGTCGTTATTAATAATATGACAGTCAGGGTCGAAAATCATCTTTTCAAAATAATCGAACCATGGACGACACAGTCCCTCCATTTCTTTGCTACTCGACTGTTCGATCTGTCCCTTATAAGTGTCTTGAATATCAAATGGGTCGTTGTAAGCCAATCCTCCCTGTTTCACTTCTCCCCTTAATCTGTAGTTGGGAAGAAGTTCGTCTAGTGTAGGGGAAAAATCAGAAAACTTACTAGTAACACCATAGTTATAATTGGTGTCGTCAGAAAGGACCAACGCTGATGGGTCGAAATCGTTGATTTTATTGTAAATTCCCTTTGTCTTAGCTTGCTTGATCTTTTCCCTATTTTCTACACTGAAAATATTTGAGTCGGAGAAGATCTTCACCAAAAGAACAATCATTGATGAATTTATATCGTTCTTCAAATAAACTGCCAATTTGCTCAAATTTCTGAAGATAACCTTCTTACCATATAATATCGAGGTGAGTAGACTATTTCTGATCAGTAATTGATCATTGAATCCAAAAGAGCTGAAAATCACATTCCCGGCTCCGTTGACATTGAAACTCTCTTGATTAAAGGCTGCCGGCTCAAAACTCGTGAAACCACCCACTTGAGGTATGTTGTTCTCCAAATAAGTCAAATAGGCATACGCCTTAGTCAATAAGAATTGTATTTGTTTCAGGGATTCAGGAGTAACATCAACTGTATCAATGTAGTTCAGCAAGCATATCAAACTTATATTTCTTAATTTGAGATTGTCCAAGATTTCCCGTTCTTCTCCAGCTTCAGATCCGCTTAAGTTATTTGCCACATACTGAGCTGTAAGTAAACTCTTCCAAAATACAAGGAATTGGGAAGAATTCAACTTGACGTATTCAGATTCATTGTAGAGAGTGATCAAAGAACTTAAAATGATCCAGCACACCAAGCTTTTTAAGTGATTGGCTTTAGAATAGGTAGAATTATGTTTCAATGTTTGTGTACAGAAACTCAACACCTTAACAATGGTGGAATTTTGTAGATGGATTGATTCGGTTTGCTTTAAAAGTGCCAGTAGCACCAATGCATAACTAACGACTCTCACTTGAATCAAAGTACTTGTATTAGTCTCCAAACTTGCCTGAACTTCAGATTGATTACCTTCGCTGAAATTCAGCCATTCTGAATTGTATAGTTTAAAGCATGTCAACACTAATCTGTTGGCTTCGATCTGATTCAATTTGGCATATTCCAAAAGAGTGTTTATCGCGTAGTTTCTGATATAACTATCCCTATTGATGATCAATTTGAAAAGAAGATCAACTAGAAGCGACTCTTGAGAAGACTCTATCTTTTGTGATTCATCTACTTCATTTTCAGACTCCAAGGGTGCTTGTTCTCCACCTATAAAAGCATTGAAATCGACTCCAAATGGTATTAATTGTTCTATAGCGTACAATACCAAACCACATTGGTAAGAGTTGTGGAAAACATTGATATCTCCAATTTTATACGTGGTTTTGGCTGGTTTTAAAGAGAATAAGTTACTACTTCTTTTGTCTTTAGAGCTGACAGAAGATTGGTCGACTTCAATCCTAGAAGTAGTGTTGAATTTCTCTAGTAAACACGAGACCAATATTTCATAACAATTTGGCCCGCTTTCCTTCACTAAATATTCCAAAACTTTTTGCCAGTGATTCAATGATTTCACCCATATGGAGTTCTGGATGTGATTTGAGTCCTGGGTACCAGAGAACTTTTCAAGAATCATGTTAACAATTGATGTCATATTAGCCAGAAGGAAATCGGTATTTTGGAATTGTTCTAGTTGTAGGTAAAGAATGATTGTTTCTATGACCCCTGTATTGTAACACAAAGCATCTGTATTGGAAGAGATGATCTCATCAAATTCATAAACTGACATATCCTTCCTTGGTACAATCAGTTCGTCTTGAGATACAGGCTTCGTCAACAGAGAGTTCCAGATATTAGGCCCCGGAAGCCTATACAAATCTGCAAGGTACTTGAATGGGTCAAATTTCCCAGTTGGAATGAAACTAACAAACAAATGAGCTAGACTATCAACGGCTGCAAGTCGAATATCTTTACAGAAATTGGATAATGCATAGAACAAAGGCTTCTCAATCGACGTCAAGAGGTTCAATTGGAATTGATGTTGATGAGCCATTATGGATTCAGGTTTCATCTTGGCCCCCGAAGTAGCTGAAGCCGAGGTGGCAAGCAAATTCTCGTAGTTTGAGTTGACGGATAAAACCGCCAAACTACGCAATACCAAGATATAATTCTTCTTCAAAGAGATACTACTTGAATCACCATCCCCGGTAAATTCGACAGATAAACCAGAAATACCCTTTGTGGCGATTTTCATGAGTTTTTGCTGTAACTTTTCGTCGATATCATTTTTAGTGGCATTTTTAACCAATACTGATAATAAATACACGAGATTAGCGGTAAAATCACCGGTTTTTTTCATGATTTTATAAATTTGATTAACGGAAAAACTCACCAATGACCCCAAAGAGTTGGGGAATGTCTCATACAAGTCAATCAACACAATGATGGCCAATTGACCAATTGGACTTAACTGGTTCTCGATATTCAACGCGAGATGTTCGAGTAAATTATTGGCCACATCATAAATTTTCGTAGGTAATTGATGAAATACTAACACATAGTTTCTGGCTAAAAGTCTGAACAAATTGGAGGAAGTTTGAGATTTCACAAACTCGTAATTTTCATCCTTGTCCTTTTTCTTTGTCTTTTGAGGTTGAACATTGTACTTTTCCACCACCAGATTCAATTGAGATAAAACTTGGGGGTAATCAGTGTTTGTGGATTCAGATAGCGATGTATGTAAGAGGACGAGCTGGTGGTAAATTTGGGATTTATCGAGCCGACTTACGGCCTGGATGAATTGAGTCTCGTCCATGTACGCGAGAAGATTTGATTTGAGATTGGCGGTTGCGAAATGCTGCAAACTGCGAGGGTTGCAGCCGCAGGCTGTTGCAGCCAGTGGGTTTGTATGAGAGATGATTTGTAGAGTGATTATTTTGTGATTTGTGATGTGTAGATAATATCTATTGAAGGCTGGAATACCAGCATGTTGGTTTTTTTTGTGTACACTGTTCAATTTCTATTACACTGACTAATTTCTCTGTAGTTCGTGTACAGCATATTGGTAATTTGATGACTTTTTCATAACCAAGGTCTGTATTGAAGCAGGTATCTGTCAAAACTGATAGTAGATATCTGTTTAAATTAGATTTATGGAACTTAATATATGAATTGAAAACTATAAAAAGGTGGCATATGCCACATGCTAAAGAATTATATGCAAATGAAAAATATTATATGACTAAAAAGACCATTGGAATTACAATGGCAAAAAAGAATGGCGTCTTGGATGAAGCACCGCTGTCAAGTGATCCCAATATTTCTGGTGTTGGATTTTCTGTGGATTCTGGGACTGAGCTAGAAGTGGAACTGGACTCAGAACTTGAACTTGGTCTTGCAATGGTAGCTAATGTGCTAGGAATTTCAATGGTGATAGGGCCTGTGGTAGCTTCGGATGCTGTTGAAGTTTTGCTGGTGGTTGTCTCAGTTGCATCTTCGGTTTTGGCATCGGTAGCAGAGGGAGTCCACCATACGGTTTGGGTTGGAGTCCACCAGACTGTTGTGGACTCATTTTCAGTAATAGGTTTGGTAGGATGTGACACCACTTCCGTTGTTTTAGTTTCGGACTTTTTAGTAGTAGAAGCTCCGGTTGTCTTTGCCTCAGTAGAAGTAGGTTCTACTTTGGTACTTGTGGTTTTCTTAGTGGATGAAGTAGACAGGCTACTAGAGTGTGAAGTTGTCTTAGAGGTGGTACTGGTACTGGTAATGGTTCCTGTACTTGAAACGGTGCTTGTCGTGGCCGAAGAGGCACTGGAACTGGGGCTGGAGGTTGCCGAATAGGAGTTTTCAATGACTTCTCCTTCTTGTAGCTTTTCAAATTCTTCTTGACCTTGAGATTTCCTTCCATTGATCTGACCATCAATCAGTTCAATGGATTCCCAATCTCCGGATTGATCAGAATATTTGTAAGCCTTACCTGTAGAGTAATCAGTAACCACTAAAGATTTAATCACCATAGTATAGGTAGGACCGTAGGTTGTTTCACCTCCTGCCCATTCAATGGTACCTTGTGGATTGGAAGGGTCTCCACCTGCCCAAATACCAGCGTAAAGTGCCATTGGTGATTGTGGATAGCCTTCTGGGTCATCTGGTTTCAAGGTTCTGACGACATCACCGTTAACGGCCCAACTCAATTGATCCTCAGTCCAGTCCACAGTATAAGTCATAAATTCATCAGTTGGGTCACCTGGGGTATTGTGGTATCCACCTCTTGTATAAGTAGTAGTGTCACCTTTGGCAAAGAAGTTTGATTGAACTTGAGTTTTGTCACCACCAAAGAATTCGATATCAATTTCATCTAGATCATCACTCTGTAAATAAAATGAAGATACTACACCTTGACCCGGAGCAGCCTTCATGACTACTTCAACTTTACCAAACATCATATAGAAATTGGATTTAATTGAAGGATTATCGAATCTGTCTTTTAAACTGAAAGAAATACCTTCGTCACCATATGAAAGTCCTTTGGATTTCAACTCATCGAAGTATTTGGATTTTGAAGTAAAATCTTCTTTGAAGGACGAAGCCAATGCAGGATTAGGATCACAGTCACCTGAGGTTAGTGGGTTACACACCGCTATAACAGAAGATATAAATGAAGCAGTAGCTACAGTATTGAAAAGTCTCATTTTTTTTTGCAGCTATATTTGTTATACAGAAGAAACAGAGAATTGATACCCTTTTATAGATCTGATTCTAAACCCTGTTGGCAACCAAGATCATACATGAAATATAGTATATATCCGAATCAAGACATTCTCTAAAAATATCCTCCCGTATCGTGAGTTCCGTGCATGTATGCCTTACGAAAATGCTGCAAATGTGTGATTTTGTGTCATGTGCGGGTGGCTGGCTGCGATCAACTGAGATTTAAACCAGCAAAATTGATGCCGTGATATAGTTAAAATCTAAAATTGGGAATGTTTGCTGGATTTAATGCAGTTTAAGGCTAGAATGTTGGATCATTTAATACCTAAGGCGTTTAAAGTTTATTTTATACGTGATAGTAGTCAACTGTACCGATCAAACATACCTAAAATGGTAGTACCAGCTACCGTCTATTATTAACCCATTAATTTTCACCATATGAATTGTACAGCAGTTGTAAAATTACCACCGTAATTACCGTATCCCACTGGGCCTTCCCATCCTTCAGCCTATCAAGCCTTGACCCACGCACACCGTCATAAATTTTCGCGAAATAGTCAGATGGAAACTAGATAAGATACCACAATGAGGTCCAATAATCTCCCCATTAACTACCTCAGAAACGGGGTTTCCCGGTCAAAAAGCATCATATCTTATTCCAGAGCCTTAAAAATGGCTATGTCCCAATTTTCAGGGCATAATAATCATTCAAATTCCAATTTTTCACTCGTTTCAACTGTGGCTGCGTTTTTTGCAATGCTTCTGCCCATATTAGCTTCAGAGTCCCCTAATGATAGATTTCTCCCACCACAACATCAAGAGCCTCAGAACAACGGGAGTGGCCTTTTGATATTCTTTATTGCCTTTTTCTCGTTCTGTGGGTTCACATTACTTATTTCATTGATTTGCATGATTTTCCTCTTGTTCAAACGGAAATTCACATTGAGCGATGATGAAATGATAAGAAGAGAAGAAAACCAAGTTTATTTACAACTTGAGAGTGAAGAGCAGGAGTTATACTTTCAATCTCGAGATTATTTGGCGGAAAATCCATATTTCAGAAACGATTTGAGTCTTAGTCAAAATTTGTTGATCCAAGAAAAAGGGATTCATGCTTATGAGTTTTTGAAAGATTCAATGCTCACGAATCAAGAGTTATTGATTTTGAATAAATATGAGTTAAATTTCTTTAAGCCAATGGAATGCTCAGCTCAAACAAACCTACCAATACCTATGAAGAATGACGTTTACTATTTCGAATCAAAAATTTATAGTTTGCCAAATTCTTCAAACACAAAAATGAGTATAGGTTTAGGAATAAGGCCCTACCCTTGGTTTCGTTTACCTGGTAGACATGCTCATTCTGTGAGTTACGATAGTGATGGTCATAGGAGGCATAACCAACCTTTCCCATTTACAGCAGATGCTCCATTTCCTGAACTTATTGAAGGTGATGTAGTGGGAGTTGGCTACAGAGTTCGTTCTGGAACGATATTTTTCACCCGAAATGGGAAAAAATTGAGCGAATCTAAAATTGGTGGGCATATCAAGAACTTTAAGATCCCTAATGAAGGACAAATTTATCCAATCATTGGGGCTAATAATCTCTGTTCGATCCATGTTAATTTGGGACAAATGGGGTTTGTTTTCATAGAGGCAAATGTAAAGAAATGGGGGTTTGCGCCATTAGAGGGAGCTGGTCCTGCTCCACCAGCTTACAATAAATTTAATTCAGATATTCTTCTAGAGAGATCTGAAATCGATGACAATGATTTGAGTGAACGGGACAGTGATTTTCCTCCAGACTTTTGGGATTTACAAAATGATGAAGATGATAAATTTAGTTATAATGCATATAGAGAAGAGCCATCTTTAGACGGTGAGAGAATTACGTTGAACAGCTTGGTACCTCCCAACGTCCCACCTTCGTATGAATCAGACGACGCTGACGATGATGCTGATGATGAACTGGAACCAGCTGTGCCGCCCGGACAACCTGTCGAGCAAGAGGAATCTGTTGAGCCAGAGGAATCTGTTGAGCCAGAGGAATCTGTTGAGCCAGAGGAATCTGTTGAGCCAGAGGAATCTGTTGAGCCAGAGGAATCTGTTGAGCCAGAGGAATCTGTTGAGCCAGAGGAATCTGAGTCAGGCGAGCCGTCTGAGAGCCAGACCGAAGATCTTGAGGAATCAGAAAGCCCTCAGACTTCTTTAGAGCCTGAGAATTCACGAGACTCCCAACCGCCTGTGACATCTAAGACAGCTGAGCCCCACGCCGAATCTCTGTCAGTACCAGAAGCGGTTGAGCTTCTGGCCACAGAATCTCAGGAGCCTGAGACTAACGATACCAATACTAATGATACCTTAACTAGTGATACCAATGATAAAAACACTAAATAGACTGTGTTCGAGATGATACTTTTAATATAAATTCTATGTACTTTTGTTGTTTGCAAAATTCCCACTGTTAGGTTTATTGGGCCTTTGCGGCCCGTAATCTCGTGCCCTGGTCTGAACATCGTAGTAACCTTAAGCGAGAGGTGTGGGGCCCCAGAAATGCCCACCAATAAACTTGCCAGTAAACCAGGAATGAGCAATAGAGTTTCCCGTGTAATTATGCATAACCCACACCCTAGTCCCAAGCCAATAAAACTCGTTGTACAAATGGCCCGTTTAGCGGGCCCCGGTTTTCCAACAAAAACACTTACCTGGGGAACATTGCCCTTTTTATACTTGAGTGTGGGGAAGCTTGTATAAATAGCTTATCAATGGCCAATAAAATCTATTGATAAGCTATTCATTAACTATGAATCGTAATGATCTTTTGATCTTGACCAATGGGTCCGTCCTGCAGGTAGAGAACAAACTCGAGGACATAAATCAGCAGCTAGATTTTGCATTCCCAAAAAGTTATTCGGTTGTATATGTTTCAAGTATTGTTGAATTAGCAGTTTTAAGTACCCAAGGACATTTTACAGTTCTTTTCATGTTTTTCAATGGTCTAGAATACGTGAGGAAAGTCATTAATGATTGCATAGACTATATACCAATCGTGAACTCAATGCCTGCAGGTAAGGCACAAGTTTGTGACTGTTACTTCTACTTTGATTCGCTGGTGGTGGAGTATGAAGTACCAATTTCGAACAAAGTTCCTATTGAAAGTGTGGATTTTACTACTGCATCTTTTGATCATATGATATCAGTGGTGTCTGATGTGTTAAAGAAATTAGGCGGTCTTGTTAGTAGAGTTAAAGGTATAGTATTGGATGATATGAATCTTACAGGAGAGAAAATATTTGCAGTCAATTGGTTGTTGAAGCATCACGTGATCGAACGGGTGGAGTTGAGTTCCGACGTGCAGAATCTGCAGTATGCATAAACATAACCGGTTTTTTTGCAACAATTATTCAATTCTTATTTTCTTTAGAATTACGACTATAATACATATTTAGACATCCTAGTACTTCTTCTATCACTATAATCGTACCATACCATATTGCACGTCGGTAACGGGATCTCATCTCCGTTATCTAATGGGCTGCAAATTCCGCACTTATCAGTACATAAAGGGAAGTCAATCCGACATTTGAAATATGGTTTTCCCAGTGGCTTACTTGGTGCTTCTTGTACCATTATACTATTTGTATAAATACATTACATCCGTCAAAGGCCATGGTAAAGATAGTGCCCTGGTTCTCGCCAAAATCGAGCCAGTGGATCCGAATTTCAACTGGGCTACTACTGAGCCGTTGAAGATAAGACCGTTTGCTAATAAAAAAGATTTTCGTCCAAATATGGGTATAAAAAATTTGGTATCAACTCCAGAAGAATGGCTATTGATGGAGAAGACTTACCAGGAGATAATTACCAAAAAATCAGAACTCTGCAGGAACCACCCCGATAAAATTATTCAGGTTGCAAAAAATCCGAGAGCTCAAGCGGCTGCAAGAGAAGTTTATGATACAATTACTAATTTCATGGTTTCAAGATACCCACAATACTTTTCTCGTAAAGGGTCTGAAATTTATAATCATGTGACTAAAGAATTGATTCCAGGAACTCTGAAAGGACATGATCCTTTTGATCTTTACATGACATTATCACGTACGGTGGAGGAAGATGTGGTGGTTTTACTTAAAGATGATCCTAGCGACGAAAACTTAGAATATAGATCATCTAGTGCAATCACTGGTTTCCCTGCTGGATTTGATCCATCTCTTCATCATAATCAAGTGATCTCTGAAATTCATGAGGTTGTACCGCAATACCAATCCAGATTAAGATTATCAATGGGTAGATTTTTCAATAGACTTCAACCAAAAGATTTATGGGTAAGGCATAATTGGTCTATTCAAACCCATGATAAACATTTCAATCTTAATTTAAATCATGGTAGAATAGGACAACAGATTGAGGCCTTGAAATATGAAGATATAGATTTTAAAAATGGCTGTTTCTTACGTTGTGAACGTCAAGTATTAACAAGACTTCCTAAGCTGAGAGCAATTATCATGACGATTAGAACTTATTTGACTCCGATAGAAAAGATAAAGGAGGAAGGATTAGCTGATCAGTTAATCTTTGGTATAGATTCATTACCTGAGGATTTAGCGTATTATAAAAAGAGACCAGCATGGGGTGAAGCGGTAAAGCAATATTTAAGAGAATAAATATACAACTATATGCCTTTATACTATACTTTTATTTAAATTATCAATCTCAAGTTAATTTAACGTAGTTGGAGGGGAATAAACCAACTTCTCCAGATTTGGTGTGTTTTCCTGACCACCAATCGTCATCGACGAATTCAATTTCAACAATTTCATCTCCTTCTTCGAATCCAATTTCGTTATCTTCATCTTTTTCGTAAGTGAATTCTGCTACAGCACTGGGTTTTGAAGATTCTGGTTCAGCAACCACAGCAGTTCTGGTTGGTAAAGCAGGAGCTGGTGGTTCAGAAGCAGCAGGAGCTGGGGACTCAGTAGCAGTAGGAGCAGAAGAAGAATCCAGTTCTTGTAAAACAACATAAGAAGATGGAAATAATCCAATTTCACCAGATTTAGAGTGTTTTCCAGACCACCAGTCATCGTCTACAAAATCGATTTCTATAATCAAATCACCTTCTTCAAATCCAATCTCATTATCTTCGTCCTTCTCGTAGGTGTATTCAGCAACGGCAGAGGGAGCCTTCTTTTCGACTGGAGGAACGGCTGCAGGTCTTGGAGCAAGAGGAGGGGCAGGGGCTTCGGGTTCAGTTTCTGGTTCTTCTTCAACCTCTGGCTGTGGCTCAGCTTCTGGTTTTTCTTCAACTTCTGGCTCAGGCTCTTCTTCGACCTCAGGCTCTGGCTCAGGTTGTCTGACAGGAGGAGGAGGTAAATTACGGGCTGGTAAAGGAGCTGGAGCTGGACTTGGAGAAGCCTCGGGACTTGGTTCTTTGATATCGACCTTTTCAACTTCATCAGCAAGCTCTTTGACTGGCTCATCAGATTGAGGTACAGTTTTATATTTACCTCTCTTTTCAGCCCAAATTTGAGCAGGAGTCTTACCGTTCTCTGAAGCGTAATCTCTATTGAATCCAGGTACAAGTTTATCAGACTTATCAGCAGGCTTGTTGGCACCAGGAACAGCACCAAATTTAACACCCTCAGCTTCAGGAGTTGGACTAAAACGAGAAGACACGGAATGGTTAGTTTTTGGCTTTGGCAAAGATGTCAATCTACCATCTGAAGGTTCTTCATTCTTCTTATAAGCCAGCATTCTATCTTTCAAAGACAAAGAAGTGGTGTCTTCTTCTTGTTCTTCTTGTTTAACTGGTTTTGGTTGAGAAGAAATGGTGTCAGATTTTTGCTTTCTTAATTCTTCAATATTGACCTTGGTAGGCTTATAAGCAGAAGGAACATCTTCCAAAGGTTTCTCGCTGAAGTCTCTTTCTTCAATTTCATCTTCGTCCCAATCGTCTTCGTCAGCCGCAGATACGGCTGGAGCTTTGGCAGGAGTTGGAGCAGGCTTTGGTTTAATGATTGGGGTGTCCACGGCGATCGGGTTACCAGTTGATTTAGGAATGAAAGAAGGTTTAGCGGCAGGCTTGGCAGGAGCTGCAGCAGGCTTTGCAGGAGTTGCAGCAGGTTTGACTGGAGTCTCGTCACTAGAGTCACTAGCGGGCTTTACAGCAGGTCTTGGAGTAATTGGCTTAATTGGTTTAGGAATTGCCTTTGAAATTGGCTTGGCAGGTTGACCAACACTCTGGATAGAATATCTTGCCCCAGCAGCGGCCGAAACTCTCTGCAAAAATTCGTCGACATCCAAATCATCAACATCTCTTGCGGTGATTTGAACGTGATAACCTACCAAAACATTAGCAATATCAGCAAAATTACTTGCAAATGATAATCTGGATTTAGCTCTAGCATTATCAGGACACCATCCCAATAATAAATTCTTATAAACATCACTACCTGGTACGTTAACTCTTGCTAACCCGAATTGAACGTGGCCGTCGGTGAAATTTTCAATAAATTCATGTAAATCACCACTACCGGTTTCTGATACTTCAACAATTGAAGAATTGTCAACTGTTAAAACAAGATAGTTTATACCTTCATTTCTGACAACTTTAAGGTAAGCATCTTCGATTTTTCTTGCGTTTGTGGATAAGTCAATTTTCTCCATGGTATGTTGAGTTTTTACTGGAGTTATCGAGGTTATCGCGGAGGGGTGACTGAGGCTGGGGACAGGGTGTGGAAGTGATTTGAGGTGGTTTTGGGGGTAAGAGGTCAATGGGTTTTGTATGGGTCTAAGATGGGCCTGTAGTGTGAGTACTGGGTTTGTGGGGCATCAATTCATCAAGGGATCTGATTACGGAGAATTGGGAGGTTCTTTGGTGAACAGGGTAGTGTGCTTATATGCAGGTCACTTCCCTCAGCAGAAACAGTCGATTTAAAATGGGATAAATGGACTCTGATGGAGCTGAAAATTTGTGGGAGATATGTGAAGGTACTGGTGGCTATGTAGAAGTAGATATTAACTTGAAAAAAGGTCAATTGCGTGCAGTATAGTCGATTTAGTATTTGGGCCCATCGCTCGCGGTGGAGAGCCGATTCAGCTAGGGCGATCTACGGCCAGTGTTAGGCGGTAACCTTGACGCCCTTGAGCCAAGTATCTAGTCATATATATGTCATATTGCACAATATATGCCATCCTAACACCATATCCCATACTAGCTATATGCCATGTGGTATGTATTCATTATATATCTACAAATTTGTGGATGTGAAGGCTCAACTACTGCCCAGGCCATGATGCCTGCACCCTTATGGCTTCTGCCTACGCCGTAAACGCATATACCAAACACCACATCATTACATAGCCCGCCACATTCCCCATTCCGTCCCAAAATATCTCCTTGCCAGGAAACCTGTAGAACTTGTTCACATCTCCCTCACAGCATACAACTGCGAACCCCAAATTCACAACCGTTATACCTATAACGTAAAATATAAATCCCCAAATGGATTCCAATGAAAGTACTCCTGCTGCCACACCAAGACTTAGACTCATAATATCATGTATATATTTCAATTTTTTCCGATTCAATTCTACACTGGGTCCATAATATACAATTTCTCTAGCCAACATGGTCAATTTTTCACTTTTCATATCGCATTATCGCAGACCCATTTTGTGGCCCCAAACCTGCGCACAAAAGCTACACCATGGACCAGTCTGAACTAAAACGGTTCCTATTCAGTTTACCAGGAAATCGATTGTTCCAATTCAACGATAAAGTAAGATCGACCATAAGAAAAGCTCTTTTTAAAGCAGTTTCTGCAAATGGGAAATATCTCGATCATTTCTTCCCCGATGCTTTCCACTCGCTTGTGTCAGCTGATGAAAAGTTACATATCCTCGATACCCAGTTTGATTGCAGCTTTAATACTTATCACAAATCATCGGTTTGTCGCCTGAAATCCAAATTCAATTCTCATAATCATCATGCCTTCCATTCAGGTCTGCCATGTGCTAGAATCTTTAGAAGAGGTGAACCTATTTACCGGTGTTTAACTTGTGGATTTGATGATACTTGTGCCCTTTGTTCCCACTGTTTTTTGCAAGAATACCATGCGGACCATAATGTCCATATCACCATTTGTACTCGAGAGAACGGAGGGGTTTGTGATTGTGGAGACCCTGAAGCATGGGTTAATGAATTTCAATGTCCTTATGCTTCATCTCCCATGTCAAATTCTTTAATTCCTGAAGAGTTTCAGAATCTGTTCATATCCACCATCCAAACTTTACTAGATTATGTTATTGATGTAATGACCCACAGTGACCTTCAGTTCTCTTCTCCAATTGAAACCACCAAACAATTTATAGAATTCTATTCTAGGAACAGCGAGCTCGATCCATTGAAATACGGGTTTGGTGATCAAGATGATATATCAGATCTTAACAGTTCAGATTTTTGTCTTTTGATTTATAATGATCAAACGAGGCATTATAGAGAAGCTATACAGAGAATCAGATTAGCTAGTAGAAAAGTCAAAGATTTCGCCGTTATGGTGGCCAACAAAACTGAAAAATACGGTAAAGCAATTGTAATCAGTTCCCTGGATATAGAACTACTTCGTGAAAGACAAAAGATTCTTACGGCCACAGGATTGGCATCGACTATTAGAAGTCAACGTGATGTTTTTCGAGAGGAAATGTGTGATGAGATCCTTATATGGATAAGTGATTTAACGGAAGTTGAATTATTCAGAGGTTCAAATGTGATGAAGAATCTATTCTGTCAAGCATTTTGCAGAAGATGGGACAAGGGATTATTGCAAGATCCAAAGATACATCTGCTTTTACTTTATAACACCGGTAGTCTCGATTTTTTCAATCAAATACCAAAAGTTCCATCCAGTAAGAATGATACTGATAGACTGGCGGCTTCCACTCACTGGAAATTTGAACCAAAAATGTGGAATTTGGATCACCAAATGTGCATTGACTGTGATTATAATTTAAGTGACGAGGATTATGATCTTCAAAAGAGCCATTATGGGTCAAGGTTTCAGTATTTCATATATTTTGATATAAGATTCTGGAAATCAATCAGATCGTTGTTACATGATATGTATTCAACTTCATTGATTACTAATTTGGAGTTCAAAAACATTATTTCGTCTCAATACGTGGATATATATCCTACAGTGGCTGATATGTTTCTACTCAAAGATAGAGAACCAGAAATCAATATAATGGCCACTTTATCAACTCAGTTGTTTACTTGTCCTTCTAATTCGACCTGTATTGTAGAACATGGAGATTTGTCGAGAATTTTTGCTTCAATATATGGATTCTTGACCGATGAAAAGATCAAATCTCCACAGAACGTTGATGTAACTCACAAGTTATCAATGAAAAGTTTGAGAAATCGTAGATGGGGTCAGATATTCTTTGATATAGGATACATCTTAAGTAGAAGTCGATACCGGTACTCTGACTTGATCTTATCACCTGACCTTATTGCCATGGCTTGTGATATTCTTGCATTATTTCAAGGCAGACCTGTGTTGAAAAGGGAAAGTAAGCACCATGTGGAATTTGAAAATGCAGAATATAGCTCATTCTTTCAATCCATTCTGGTGATTTATCAATTTGCTGAATCTACTGCTCATTGTTTGAATAATTTGAAAATGTCGGGAGATGGGAGAATTCAATTACTATCTAAACAGGCTGTCAGTTACGTATTCAACTTCTTGGTGTCGATGGAAAAAAACAAATATCCTGGTCTCAATGATGAATGGGTGGATATAAATTTATCCAATCGAAATTTCGCTATCGAACCTATATCTCAACAACCAGTGGTAGATTTCAGAATTGATAAGGAAAAAGTCAGTTTCCTCCATCCAATTCACTCTTTTGCTTCATGGCTACTTGAATCGTCTAGTTTCAGCTCTGTGGTTGAGGTAAAAGAGGTGTTGGAAGCTGCAAAGGCTAAGGCCACTGATAACAGTGATGATATATCGATTCTTTTTGAATATCCTATTCGTACAATAGTATTGATGTCACAAGTCAAATCAGGCTTTTGGGTTAGAAATGGATTTGGAGTAAGATCCCAATTACAACTATATAAAAATACCAGTTTAAGAGAAAGTGGGTACATGAGAGACCTATTCTTGATACAGTTGTACTCCAATATGTACCCGCCAGATGTAGTTTGTTACACCATACTCGACAGATGGCTTTTATTGAAAGGATGGATCCCTAGTCTCTCTCAAGAGGAACTGAGGGATGGCATGACTTGTTCGGATAAAATCAAGCTTCTTTTGGAGAAACGTTATGAGCTTAACCATAACAAGGGTGAAGGATCTAACCACGAAGTAGAAGACGACCATGGATTAGCTTATGACCCTAAAACCTTGTCATATATGCTAGATGAATGTTTGAATTTTTTCATTCACTTACTTACCGAAGATCTTAATCTTCGTGGGTTATCGGAGGACTCAATCGGAAGAATCAGAATCGAAACAGAAATCATTCAAAACTTGTGCTTTGGTCATATGAGTTATACCAAGTTGTGTGGTCTCATACCGGATCATATTGTAGCGGAAAAACGGTTCGATATAATTCTTGAAGAAATGACTATTTTTACACCCCCAAATAGTGGTAAAGATGTTGGAACGTATAGGCTAAAAGAGGAATACTTTAGTCGAGTCAATCCATACTATTTCAATTATTCCACCAACACAAAAGATGATGCTGTGAAATTAGTCAAAGAGAAAATTCAAAGACAACAGTCGAAGGATGCACCTCCGGTAATCATGCCGCAATTGAGGGATCCAAATGAATTAGGCATGTACCGGTTTTTAGGTAACTTCACAATTTCTAGTTATTTTGAGGATTTCATAATAACAAATTTGTTTTACGTGCAAATAGTGAGACTTGAAAAAGCTGAATCTTTACTCGAAACTCTCTTGCATCTTCTCCATATTTGTTCCTTCGAGAACACGTTAGATTTAGGATTACATGGGTCATTTTTTGATGTGTTCTTCAAAGGTACTAAACACTCTGTTTACTATTCAGAATCTAGGAACCAAACCATCGGCTTCGTTTTGTATCAATTGCTCCAAGAAGAGACTTTTAAGGCACATCATACTAAAATGAGAGCTATATTCATGGAATTCAATGGCAGATATGATCTAAACAGTGCTATGAAATCTTTTGATCCAAACTACGACAGTAACAAGATAACTGTATGTACCACAGACGATCAGAAAGAGAGTGAAACTGATAGAAAGAAAAGAGTAGCTAAAGAAAGACAAGCAAAGCTTATGGCCAAATTCAAGAAGCAACAGAGTGTTTTTTTGAAGAAAAATCAGAGTTCCAATGGTGATATTAGTGATACTGAGATGGAAGAATTGGATGAATCAGGGTGGAGTTTCCCAGAGCCTCACTGTATACTCTGTCAAGATAATGCAGAAAACGGCGGACCTTTTGGGATCATCACCTACGTGGGCAAGTCGTCCGAGTTCAGGAGTGTTCCTTTTGATGATAAATACTGGTTCTTGAAAGCGTTCTCCGATGGATGTAATTTAGATGAGGACGAGATGGAAGAGAGTGAAAATATATTCTCCAGCAAATGGATGTCATACATGAAAAAAATTAAGGATGATAACGTGGTGGGTCCGGGTTTCACCATTCATGAACATGTAGACACCAAGTTGGTATCGCTGAGTTGTGGTCATGGAATGCATTTCAAGTGTTACATGAATTACCTAACAAATAATAGGAATCGTCAAAGTCAAATCACCCGAAACTCTCCTGATAATTCTGAGCATAAAGAATTTTTGTGTCCTCTTTGTAAAGCTATCAATAACATGTTTGTTCCAATTCTTTGGTCTAACAACAAACGGGAAATTTCCAAATACGTTGCGCCTGGACCAATAGATGAAGGAAATTTGAATATTTTCAATTCGTTGTATCATTTCAAGAGCCAGAAAAATGTTTGGTTTCCGAAATTCATGACTGAAACCAAACGTACAATTGAAGATATAAATATTCTTACACCTGCAGCTAAGCGTGTTATTGATGTAAGCTTGGAAGCTGATAACTTTCCTGGAGCTTCAAACGATACTTTCAAGCTACTCATATCCAGTATGTCACAGGTATTAACCTTTTTCAATTTCCCAAGCTCTATTAAGTCTGACATGACCAACTTGCTTCTGAACACCATAAGATCAGCCGAGATTGCATTGCGAGGTGAATCTTCCAATGAGACACTTGTCATCAAGCAAATGAGTAATAATTCGTTGATTAATCTCCGGTCATTGATGGAATTTAGTAACACTTCATTATACATGAAGACCAGAGCCGTACCAGAACTGGATCCTCGCAAGTATGAAGTATATGTGAAACAATTATCCAACTTGCTCGTATTCTACAACAACCTGACATTCAATGAAAGAGTCATTGATCAGGATTTTTTCGAATTATTGGTGAATACTCTACCAGTCCCCTCAATGGGATTCTCGTTTAATGTCCTACTCAAAGCTACATTTATGGGCCACGTAATTCAAAATATATTCTTGATTGTGAAGAATATTTTATCCCATAATTTTTATCAGTGTTCCGAGTATTCTATCCTCGATGTCCCAGTGGTGTCTACTGTCGATGAAGAAAGACGTGCTGTGGCTTTAGCAGTTTTCAAAAAGGCCAGCAGAAGTCTCGTACACGGTGATGATGAAGACATGGTTACCAATGATCCAAAGTTTGGCTTTGTGTTTTACTCTATGTTACTTAAGGCTTCAACCCCATTTTTACGTAGAGCCGGTATTTATGCTCATGTTCTTTGTACAGATGACACTGTCAGCAACAGTTCCATGGAAGTTGACTGTTTGTACTTGGAAGCCGATAGACTTTGTCGCTGCTTAAATATTGATAATCTCTTTCAATTACTTCAAAAGTTCGCCAGTGATGAACCTTCCTTTGAGAATCTCAAGTTCAACTCGTTCTTTGAGTCTGCCTCAGAGGTTAACCTCGACCTAATGGTCCAATTGGATTATCCGGGTCTTATCAAACTAATTGACTTACCTGAAAGACTCGATTTTTTCTTCACTGAGTATTACTACTCAGACAAGTACGATAAACCACACTTGTCCATTGAAAATCCAGCTGTTTGCTTGTTTTGTGGACAAATTGTCGATATCCAAAAGACGGCTGTTGGAGCTGATCTAGGAGAATGTACGGTGCATGTTCAGAAAGAATGTCCCAACACAGTGGGAATTTTCTTGCTTCCTCAAGACAAGGCCATATTGCTTCTCCACAAGAATGGAGGTTCATTTATTGAAGCTCCCTACCTTGATCTGCATGGAGAGTTACCGGTTGATAGTAAGAGAAACAATACCCTTTATTTAATGAAACCCAGATACAATGGGCTTATGAGGAATATATGGCTAGGCCATAATATCCCCAACTATATCGTCAGAAAATTAGACCATGTCATAGATGCGGGAGGTTGGGATACTTTATAGAATTTATATATATTCCTATTTACCAAGGGCTGTATAAAAAATCTTCCTCTTCTTCGCTACTCTCATCGAGGGCTGTACCTGTTCCCATTCCCATACCCATTCCCATACCTGGAGTGAAAGTGAAGTTATTCAATGGGTTGAAATTGTTTTGACGAGATCCATAAAGAGTTCTGGTGATAAATCCGTGTAAGCTTTGATCAAGCCATTGTTTTGTCATTTCCTTATACCTATAGTCATTGAGAATTCCCTTTCCAGGGCCTGTTGGGTTCTTGACCTCTCCATGGGACGTTAGATATGGACCAGGCAATACTAGACTCACAGGACCTTGGCCGATATAAGTGACGACTTTGAAGTTATTTTTTGCTGGGTGGTAAAAAATACAAGTATCATGACAGCATCTCTTCATGTGTTTGAAATACTTGCTAATTGATACCTTATTACCACAGTGCAAGCATACATAGTTGTCATATGCTCCTTTCTTGGATTTCCCGTTATAATCCAAAAGACACTCCATATAATCTTTAGGCATGTCGATCAACTTGATCATTCCTGGATAATCAAGTGCCTTGATCTCTGGTTCCCTGCCCACCATACTTAAAACACTTCTTGATTGCATCCAATACGCAAAGACTGAAGATTCAAATGATTCTCTATTGGTAAGTCTCAACAATACTTCTTTAAATGAAGGCAAACTCAAATTATCAAGTAATGCATCTATACTATCAATTCTCGATTGACCTCTAATTTTGTCAGGGAGATCCTCGATCTCATCGATACTGGTATGAGAGTTATCACCTCCATTTTTAGATGTCAAGATATCTTTGAAAATCAATATTTGCTTGAGATATGGGATCATCATCTTTTCAACAGCTGCCAAAACTACTTGAGCCCACTTACGATCTTGATAGTACTTCAAGCGTACATCTTTTACATAATCTGAGTTGAATACACTAGCTAAGGCTGTTGTGGTCTCTCGATCGTAACGGAAATCATCAATATCAAGCCCTTCTGGAGGCTGTTCTTGAAGGTGCTTTTCACCGAAGGCAAAAGCACTAGTGACAAACAATCTCACATAGCAAGAATAAGCTAAAGCGGTGAATGATTCATCAGTTTGGAAGAATAACATAACAAATTCGGTGAATGGATCGGTTACTAATTCTGAATTATAAAACCAAAATGCTTGAATTTGATCCTCCAAATCGGAATTGGTGCCTAACAAATTTGGCATTTCCCGCAACTCATAGAGTAAAGCTCTACATTGAATCAAAGATTTTATCAAAGTTTTGGCTGAGTCAGGAACTGCCTGAATAAAGTCAGTGTACCCTTGTTCTCCATTTAATCTGGTAACAATCTCGTTCATACGAACGGTGTCGGCAATCAAGGTCGAAACACTTTGGAGGAGATTAAAGTATTTGATTTCAACTGTTTGTCCTTCGAGAAAAACTTTACCCTTGAGTTTATTGTTGAAATCATCAGAGAATACCAACAAATTCCTCCTCAAAGCTACCATTGACAGCTCGGTCATTTTCTCATTGAAAAGATGTTGAATTAAATCTTTGTTCTTATCTTCGCCCACTGAATTGATGATTTGTTCGTATCTTGGGTACAAGAAGTCAGAGTTCAATTTCTCAAGTGGTAAACCTCCTCCGTTTTTGGGAGGCAAGTAACTAGGGACAATGATATTCTGAATTGTGTGACATAAAGGACATGAAAAAAAATTGGTTCTTCCGCCAGATCTTCTATAACAACTGTAATGCATTCCGTGGCTACAGGTAGCACCTACAAATGCATCATACTGACCTCTTTCGTCTTTTGAGGTAGTACTTGTCTGGCGATTATGGGAGTAATCAAATCCCTTTCCATATACCCTATCTTCTGAGCGAGGAATTTCATCGGTGTACCTCATCATAGCTGAATCCAAAAACTTCGAGTCGCCAGGAGGAATCTTCCATAGAATGGAGGGAGAAGAAATACTACCCAATATACCGAAAATATCACCAGTGGTCTCTGGTTCACCACAAAGTACACAGTTCCTGGATGTTTCAGGTACTCCATCTTTAGAAGATTCATCAGCTTCAAAGTCAATGTTCTTAGCAAGAAATTTTTTACGTTGTTTAGCAAATTTCTCCATAACTTTAGCAGTTCTTTGAGAAGCCAACCTCTTTCTCTTGTCAGAGTCTGATTCCAAACTTCCCGTTTTCAGTTTCATATATTCGTCGATATGCTCCTTACCGAAACAATCGATCAATGAATCAATCACTTTGTCATCCCTTGAAATGAAAATATTCAAGAGATATTCTGCCTTAATGACTAAATGCTTGGACATGGAGGATTGGCTTATGGTCAAGAGTAGATCACTAATGGGGATATTGACAAATGCAATGGAGATGTAGTCCTCTCCGTGAACAATTTCATCATCAATCAAGATTGCATGGATGAGGTGAAGTAAAGGTGCCAAATATGTTTCATCCTCATTGTTAATTGCCACTTGTAAGAGTTTGTATAACAATTTGGCAAAGAAATTTGTTTTGGTGAATTCACCTAAATGCTTTGTGACAAACTGGTTGTCAGTATGAACAAAGTTGGGAGTGAGAATGACCTTATCCTCTTTCGTTCTTGTAGTCTTAGACAAATGGCTCTTGATTGCATCGGCAACTTCTTGTGCTTGACTTGAGTCCAAATACATGCTATAAGGATCCAAATTATTGAAACAATGACTTTTCAATCTATACATTCCCGAATCTACCAAGCTCGATGGAGACTGGTAAGTGGCACATTCACTTAACCAATCATCGAATTCCGGTTGGTCAATTATTTCTGGATCCATGATATCTTTAATGTCAGAGTAAGATCTAGGACCATCACTTAACGAATAGCAAATCGATTGTTTAGCAATATATGCCAGTCTTTCAGTCTTGGTCATTTTTGTGAAAGCACTTCTATCTACAAGTAAGTTATAAACAAAAATGATAAATTTCTCAGCGATAGCTTCAAATCTATCCTCATAGATGGTACCATCAGCAGGTAGATCACCAGCAAACCAATCACACAACTCCCATCTGTCCAAGAAATTATACAAGGTTGATCTTGGGTCATCAAATAACATGGCTATCTGGTTTAAATGCATATCTCTTCTGAATGCCGAATCGGCCATTATACTATCTACATAAAGTGAGGCTTGTCTAGAAACAGAGATCCCGTTTCTGATCCAAAATCCAATTTTGACTTGTGCTCCTAAAACTATACTTCTCAACGAAATATCTGATATATGCATAAATGGTTGATTTGCTTGTTTTATTATATCGATGAACAACGAGAAATCATTACTCTGCATCAAATATGATAAATACGAATTAATTGGATGGACAAACGATACCGGCTCTTTACTGACGGTAAAATCAGCCACTCCAACGGATTTATGAGGGATTTTCCTTTGGAACAAGAAATTCATGATCAATTTAGCGGCTGATTTAACCACTTCATAATTACCAGGATCAGATTCGGCCGCTTGTTTCGTGATCTTCAAGATAGGTACAGAGTAACGTAAATGAATAACAAAATCCAAAATCTCAACCTCAACGTGATCACCATACTTTCTTTCAACGGGCCAATAACCTTGAAAGTTCCTTAAAAGAAGGATGAGCATGGCTAAATTGGACTTTTCCATCAACTTGGCCAAATGTCCCGATGCAAGTAAAGGTTCTGCTAAGTATCCAACATCATGTAAACCTCTAAAAATGGCTTCATTGAGAGCTTTATTTTTATGAGACGGCTCTGTCACATTTTGATAGAAATTTGGGTATCCGGTATCATAGTTCCATACACCTGAATGTTCTTCAATCAATTGAGACAAAGGTCCTAAAATATATCCAGCATGATTATTCTTCAACACGTTCTGTATAAAGGTAGGAAATGTAAGCATTTGACTACTGATGTGACTCGTGATATTCAAGTGCTCTTCTCTATCAACCAATGCAAGAGATGCCATGAGCTGAGGGTATATCTGGATATAATGTTCACCAAATCTGATCTTCAGATTCAAATCACCGAGTAAAGGGGGTATAACTACATTCAGAAGAATTTTTCTCACCGACAGTTTGAATCTTAATGAGAAGAGTAACAAAAACTGAAGTCTTGAATTACGGAATGAGATCTTGGGGTGTTCAAGTACTTGATGAACCGGTTTCAAGAGATCTTTAGTGGTGAAATTATCATTGACCTGAGTCAATCCATAATTGACGATCTCTCCGTTATACAAGATCCCATTCTCATAACAACGTCTTTCCACATCAATAGATAATCCTTCCATTAAAGAAGTAGGGAACTTCTTAGGAAATGCATAACCTGGCTCTAAAAGTAAATTGGCAAATTCTGACCTTACAAACTCTTTGAAAATGGCATGGGAATCGAAATGTAGAATTTGTTCAAGCCATTGGAACATGCAATCGATGATTTCCTCTCTCATGAAATCTCTTGAGCTCATTATCGTCGCCACTAGGCCTCCGTCCTCCACTTTATCAAGTGGGATCAAGAGATCAAAAGGAGATTTTGCCGTTCTTATTATAGCTCTTCCATCAGTATTGACATGACTAGCGATATTGTGAGCTTCATTATGATCAGCACCAGAACCAGCTGTTATAGCCGCAGTGGCCTCTACGAAATTGTGATACTCGTCATTCCATAATACGAGATGCCAGTCGTCCGAATTGACATCTTCCGTCCCATACTTGTACAGTGGCAAATTTGATAAATGAGATAAGGCTTCTGTGTTTAAAGGACTATGAGCCTTATTCAAATTATTGTGTATAAATGGCAACGTGGATACACTGAAGTTTGATACATCAAGAATGTAATCTAAAACCACCCGTAAAGTGGTTTTGATGGCTCGAGAAAAATCGGTGTGTAAATCATCACTAGCATCCTGTACGAGCTGACACTTACAGTTTAAAGTGTCCACAAACGCTTCTGGGTCCCCGCAATCACAGATCCCTCCCGTGTTGTCTCGTGATATATACATTTGCACGTTATGACCCAAATGATCTTGTTCGTTAAAACAGTGTACGCATAACACACAGGTAGAATCAAATCCACATTCTTCACATCTGTACACCGGTTCACCCTTCTCAAATGGCCTGGCGCATGCGGTATGCTTCGCATGAGTATATCCGGCACTGGCACTGGCGGAATCATGGGACAATCTGGAGATATCCCAATTTAACGAGAATTGGTAATCATCAAGATCCATGAGCTCCACTTGGGAGATGTTAGGCAATAGGGATTCGAGGAATCTCCCGTCATCGGAAGCAGCATAGTACAATGCTTTGAACACATTGGACTTGAGCTGTGATAATTGAGTATTATCACTCTTTAAAGCAAGCTGTACTAAGTACTGCTTAAGTAGGTCTTGCTTCATGAGTGTTAGATCAGTGCGAAATATGCTATGTAAAGGGAAGAAAAAAAAAAATTTCAATCTGCGATTTTTCAACATGTCTATGACTGCAGAACAGAAGTACGACCTTATTACTAAAGGACTTCAAGAGGTTTTAAATGGTGATATTATAAAGGATGTTCTTGAAAAAAATGAAAGACCTTTAAGTATTTACTGGGGGACAGCTCCAACCGGTAAACCACATTGTGCTTACTTTGTGCCAATGGTTAAGTTGGCTCACTTTTTAAAAGCTGGTTGTAAAGTTACGGTCCTTGTAGCTGATTTACATGCTTATTTAGATAATATGAAAGCTCCCTTAGAGACCGTGGGCCAAAGAGCCAAATATTATGAATTACTTGTTAAATCCATTCTTAAATCCCTTAATGTTCCAATTGATCAATTAGAATTTGTCCTTGGTTCTTCATACCAATTAAAGGCTGATTACACCATGGATGTTTTCAGATTATCCAACTCTGTTAATCAAAACGATGCCAAAAGAGCCGGTGCTGATGTGGTTAAACAAGTTGCTAACCCTCTTTTATCAGGTTTAATTTACCCATTAATGCAAGCATTAGATGAAGAACATTTACATGTTGATGCTCAATTTGGAGGTGTTGATCAAAGAAAGATTTTTGTGTTGGCAGAAGAAAACTTGCCAGGTTTAGGATACAAAAAGAGAGGACATTTGATGAACAAGATGATCCCAGGTTTGGGTCAAGGTGGTAAGATGAGTGCATCAGATCCAAACTCCAAAATTGATCTTTTGGAAACCGATAAAAACATCAAGAAGAAAATCGGTAATGCGTACTGTGTTCCAGGAGATATCGAGAACAATGGACTTATTTCTTTCATAGAGAATTTGATTCAACCAATTCAAGAATTAAAACTGGGTGTTGATGGATACTTCAAGTTTCATATCGATAGACCTGAACAATACGGTGGTCCAATTACTTATGAGTCTGTTGAACAATTGAAGACTGAATACGCCGCAGAAAAGTTATCGCCAATTGACTTAAAGGCTGGAGTTACCAGTGAAATCATTGAAATGTTAGCCCCAATCAAGGCTGAATTTGAAGCTAATCCAGCATTCAAAGAAGCTGAATCTAAGGGTTACCCACCACCAGAAGCTAAAGTCAAGAAGGAGAAAAAGGTTAAGAATAAAGGTAGTAGATACCCTGGAGCATCCAAAGACGAAACCAAGGTTGATGAAATTAGTGATAAAACTGAAGCCGTTAAATTAGAGTAAATAGTAGTAATATAGTCTCACAGAAATTTTTCGCATCCAATCATGGCGTTGGAAAATAATGCGACAAAAAACATTTTTCATTCAATAGAATATCATAATGGTATGTATAAATGAATAAGTTTATAATGGGGAAGTTTGATAGCGTATAAGTGGTATGAAATGAATTGGGCGAATGCTATATTACTGCTAAGGTTTTTCTGGAGAGTTTTGGGAGATTTTGAGCTGATTAGGATATGTGTCATCCTGGCCCATGAGACACAGTGATACATCATTATTCTCTGTACAGCACTACCTAAAAGTACTAGCATTGTTCTTGCTATAGATCTGTTATGGATATGTTATAAATATGCTATGGATTGGCTGTGGATCTGTTATGGATCTGCTATAACTTGCAAATTTGTTCTGTTTCATTTACACGATTTTTGTGTACAATCTGTGGTTCTTCTACGTCAATCGATACACCAACAACACGTTCTGCTGGATCAATTGTTCATTATTCCCCCCCCTTTTTCTCTCAACATTACTAACGTCCAGTTGTCTGCTTTATTCCAAAGAAACTCAGTCTACGTTGCTACCATCTTTGCCGGAGCTTTCGCTTTCGAAGGTTTCTTTGACGCCGGTGTTACCAAATGGTATGAAAACCACAATAAGGGAAAATTATGGAAAGATGTTAAAGGTAAATTTCTCGAAGGTGGAGATGAAGAAGACGATGAATAAATGTATAGATAATGCATATAATTAGTTATAAATATCTCATCGCGATAATTTCTATTAACCATGGCAGTGATTAATCAACCAGGTACTCAAATTAGACTCACTAATGTGTCTATGGTGAGAATGAAAAGAGGTAAAAAACGGTTCGAAATCGCTTGTTATCAAAATAAAGTTCAAGATTGGAGACTGAGAGTTGAAAAAGATATAGATGAAGTTCTTCAAATACCTCAAGTTTTCATAAATGTTTCAAAAGGTCAAGCGGCCAATAATGATGATTTATTAACGGCTTTTGGTACAACTGATCAAGATGTTATAATTGCTGAAATTTTGGATAGAGGTGAAATCCAATTAAATGAAAAGGAAAGATCTGCTAATTTACGTCAAAAACAGAATGAATTCTTGAATATCATATCCACTAAATGCATTAATCCAAAATCTAAGAAAAGGTACCCTCCAAGTATGATTCAAAAGGCTTTGAATGAATTGAAATTTCATTTAAATCCTAATAAATCTGCTAAATTACAGGCATTAGAAGCCATAAAATTATTGGTATCAAAACAGATATTCCCAATTGTAAGAGCACAAATGAAGGTTAAAGTGATTTTGGTGACCAGAGTGAAAGATTTGGTATATGAGCAATATGTTAAACCGCTTTTAGATGTCATTGAAGATGAACATCAGGAAGAGAAGATATTTGAAGTGGTAAGCATTATTGATCCTACTAATTACAGAGCTATTGTAGATGTTTTGCAGGGGGAGAATGCTAAGATTAAACGGGGAGAGGGAACAGTTGAAGTGTTGGATATGGCGGTTTTGAAGGACTAATCGTGGCGAACTTATGTAATGCTAGAGTGCTGGCATACTGGACTATAAGGGTGCCTGGATGGCCGTCAAATGACTCAGGTGTATAGATATAAACGATTGCGTCAACCAGAATATGATTTGTAGGTTCATATTTGTATGGCGATATATCATAATTGCAAATGTACTCACAATACTACATACATCATCGTTATCTATTCTCTCCATCTAGTTATGGCTGCGAATTTTGCAAATATGGCCAATTACTGACTACTACGTACTATTACTCTAGGAGAAACAATTTAAGAACATCAATTAACAAAACACATACCAACAACCTAAACAATCCCAATATTACTCTCCAATAATATGTAAAACACTTCCTACCTCTCTCTCCCACTCTCCCACTCATCTGCCGCGATGGGATGAAAATTTTGAAAATTTTCAACTTCAAAATCATGTCAATCATATTACCACTTTTAAAAGAAGAATCAAGTCAAACTTCTAAGGTTACAACTCCAGTTCGTCGTCCAATTGAACCAGTTGGTAGATACTTTTTATCTCATGCAACCAGAACTTTGAGAGGACACACCTGGTCCGAATTTGAAAAAATGGAAGCTGAAAAAAATGTTCAAGCCGTTGAAGAAAACGAAGATGACGATTTAGGTGATGAAGAACAAGATGCTGAATTGTTAGCCACTGATCCAAGAGAATGGAAAGAAGCTGATTTATATGCTGTTTTGGGTATTTCCCACTTAAGATGGAGAGCCACTGAAGATCAACTTAGAAGAGCTCACAGAAAACAAGTTTTGAAACATCACCCAGATAAAAAATCTGCAGCTGGTGGATTAGATCAAGATGGATTCTTTAAAGTTATTCAAAAGGCTTTTGAAGTTATGATGGATCCAACTAAAAGAAAACAATTTGATTCTGTTGATAGTAATGCTGATGTTTTACCTCCAGCACCAAAATCTGATTATGATTTCTTTGAAGCTTGGGGTCCAGTTTTTGAAAGTGAAGGTAGATTCAGTAAAGTTCAACCAGTTAAACAATTAGGTACTTTAGATAGTTCCAAAGAAGAAGTTGATGCATTTTACTCATTCTGGGGTAAATTCGATTCTTGGAAAACTTTTGAATTCAAAGATGAAGATGTTCCAGATGATACTGCTAATAGAGATCACAAACGTTATATTGAACGTAAAAACATTTCCAACAGAAAGAAATTAAAACAAGAAGATAATAAGAGAATTATCGATTTGGTCGAAAGGGCATACTCTGAAGATCCAAGAATTAAATTATTCAAGGAAGCTGCTAAGAAGGAAAAGGAAAGAAAGAAATGGGAAAGAGAAGCTGGATCTAGAAAAGCTGCTGAAGAAGCTGCTGCCAAAAAAGCTGCCGAAGCAGAAGCTGCTAAGAAGGCTGCTGAAGAAGCTGCTGCTTCAAAAGCTAACAGTAAAAAAGCTAAAGAAGCCGCTAAGAGTGCTAAAAAGAAGCAAAAGAGAGCTGTTAGAAATGCCGGTAAAGATAATGAATACTTTGGAGAAGCTGGTAAAGCTGGTGAAATTGATGGTGATTTAGAATTAATTGTCGATAAATTAGATGATTTACAATTAGCTGATCTTGCCGGTAAAGTGTCTGGTGGTTCTGATGGTGCTAAGGTTGCAGTTGCTGATGCAATTGAACAATTATCAGGTGCTGGTAAATTAAACAAGAGTCACTTAAAATACTTTACTTAATTAATATATATTAACTAGCTATTCTTCGTCATCAGAAATGTCTAATTTCTTACCCAATACTGCTCCTTTCATATGGTAATGATTCTTTCTCATTTCTTCAAATTTCTTGTGTCTCTCTTCCGCCGTCAATGGCTTTTCTTCTTCTTCTTGTTCATCCCCAGTCAGATCTTCTATATTGTCATCTTGTATCTGTTGTTGCGGCTCCACATGAGCGGATTCTCCCAATTCAAATTCAGGTATTTCTTCATCTTCTTGATAATACTCTCCAGTGGGATCAAAACCTCCTTCATACGGAGTCTTTGGTTCATCAATTTTCATGGTGGCAGCTTTCTCTTGCTCAGTTTTATATAAATTAATTTCATCCCATTTTAAATGATCAGGGAATTGCTTATCAGAATTTTTCAGCTGAGCAATTTGATTTCTAATTTTATCACCTTCCGAAGATTCAGATTTTAATTTTGAATTTAATCTAGTGTTTTTAATAACTTCTTGACGATCTAATTGATCACCCGAATGATTTGGAATGGTTTGTGATTTATTTCTTAAAATACCTCTTGGCTCTTCTGACATGGTTTAAAATGCGAAATGTCACTAACCTCAAATATCGAGATTGTGTCGCATTAAATCGCCGCCATCATGGGACAAACATTCAGTTTTACCAATATTTTTGGTAAACTTTTTGGAGCACAGAAAGAGATTAGAATTTTGATTCTTGGATTAGATGGAGCTGGGAAAACAACTATTTTATATAGATTACAAATGGGTGAAGTTGTAACTACAAAACCTACCATTGGATTTAATGTTGAAACATTAAAGTACAAAAATTTGACGTTAAATATATGGGATTTGGGAGGTCAAACATCGATTAGACCTTATTGGAGATGTTATTATAATAATACGGCAGCAGTCATATTTGTGGTTGATTCAACCGATAAAGACAGAATTGATATTGCCAGTAAAGAATTACATTTAATGTTAAAAGAAGAGGAATTGTTGGATAGTGCATTATTGGTATTTGCTAATAAACAAGATCAACCGGGGGCCTTGACGGCTGCTGAAGTAAGTCAGGCATTAAATTTGACTGAATTAAAGGATAGAAGTTGGAGTATAGTGGCATCTAGTGCTTTGAAGGGTGAAGGATTAACTGAAGGGTTAGATTGGTTAATGGATGTAATTAAAGAAGAACAACTTTAAATTTTTAGTATTAGATCAATGCATATATTGTATGACTACAGCCTCTGAAAATGTATAAACTTAATCTCTGGCTCTGGCCAATATAATCTTGATCATCTCGTTTCCTACCGCATTGGCCTCTTTGAATTTAGGTTCAAAGAACTTTTGAACGTACTCAAACTTGGTTCTATAAAGATCGTAATTCCCATATGTAACTAAATCACTCCATTGACGTGCAGCTATGACAAACTCTAAATCGTCGTTTCTAAACGTAGCATCATTACAAGCAACATCGATCAGTTCCTCGAGTAGTCCCGGGGTACAGAAAAGATATTCCGTGACTCCCAAGAAAATCCTGAATAATGGGGTCAGACATATCATATGATCGTATGGAGTTACTCCAAGAGACATCCACGTATCAGCTATGGCCAATAACGATAAATGTGAATTCGGTTGTCTTCCCTCTGGTGGGATCTTACTTAATGAATATTTTTCAAGTAAACTATCGTCAAGTAAAAGCTCGTGTTGATTTACGTGTTTAAACATAGATCTGGCCTTTATCAATCTATCGCTTAATTCAGCTTTCTTCCCCTGAATCATCAATGCAAAGATCTCTGATGTCGATTTGGAGTACTGGAGAATCTGCGTATGAGCTGAAGGATTGGTGATGGCCAATCCTGCGTAAACATGCCATTTATTGGAGAAGATTCTCATAGAGATATTCATCTTAGCATTTTCAATCCCACCACTCCAACGGGGGGTCTCCCATGGGTATTGATGTAAAGCTCTCCACGCGGTTCCCATCGAGAGGAATGCTGCGTGGGTCACGGCCTGGGTATCAGCCGTTATTTGATCGTGTTTTTTAGCACTCAAATATACGTGTTTCAGCCCTAGACATGATACCACAGTTTCTACGAAATTAAAGTCGTCGTCATCCGCTTTCTCTCGCACCAAAGCCAATGGTTGGCCTACAGGATTGACATTAGGCCCATGCAATGAATGGAGAGTGATAATCTTTGTATCTGGTGGACTATACTGCCTAAAAGCTTCAACTTCAGGCTCTTTACACAGAGTTTGTCCCCCTAAAATAGCACCAAATTTAGATGACGGAGCATACAACGAGATGACCTTGGCAATGGCCTTGGCTTCAACGCTATAGATAATAAAGTCACTGGTTCGTGATACATAATGGCCATTTTTAAGCACTTTAATATTCAGATTTTCAAATTTTTGACAGGTGGTATCGTATAAATCTTCTTGGTCACATCCCACCACATTCCAACCAGCTTCACTGAACTTACGGGCATATAAAGCCCCCATATCTCCAAGGCCAATGAGACCTATAGTTTTTGTGGATTTTAGCACTTGGGTTTGCTGTTGATCAAGTATCATGAGTACGAGCTTCGCGATTATTTTTCATCAATGAAGGCCTTCAGTTCTCCTGGGAAAGCACTTATAGCTGGGGGGTACTTGGTATTAGACCCGGAATACAATGCATATGTTACGGCTTTGTCTGCTCGAATGCATGCTGTGGTGTCTTCGGTGCCAGCTGGTAGTATCACTGGCAGTGACACTGGCACAGATGGTACTGGTGGTGCCATCTCAGTCGTCTCGCCCCAATTCTCAGGACGCTGGACCTATACTTCGGCCAACGACTGGAACGAGATCAACGGGAACAACAATCCATTTCTTGCTGCTGTTGTGTCAACAGTTATGACATATATTCAACCATCTGGCTCGTTTAATCTCGAGATTACCATATACTCTGATCCTGGTTTCCACACTCAAAATGATACCACTGAAAAGTCGTCAAAAAACGGGGCAAAATCGTTTTTTTACCACCAAAAACCCATCACTGAGGTGCCGAAAACCGGCTTAGGGTCTTCAGCTTGTTTGACATCGGTGGTAACTGCTGCTTTGTTATCTTATTTCAAATCTGATGTCCTGAAAGATATTCTTCATAATCTTTGTCAAATAGCTCATTGCAAAGCCCAGAAGAAAATCGGGTCGGGCTTCGACGTAGCCACTGCTGTGTTTGGCTCAATCCAGTATCGTAGATTTCGTCCCAGTGTCATCGAAGCCCCAGTGACTGGAACCGTATCGCATCAAGAGATGGTTGAATTGGTCGACAGCTCTTGGGACTTCACCCACGATGCGTGTGCTCTTCCTCCTCATATCAAGTTATTGATGGGGGATATTTCTGGAGGTTCAGAGACTCCAAAACTTGTGTCGACCGTGTTACAATGGAAACAGCAAAATCCACAATTGGGCCAACAATTGTACGCTAATTTAGATGCGGCTAACGTGGGGTTCATATCTGCATTGAATGATCTTCATAAGTTCTATAAGCTGGATAAGGAAACATATATGAAGGCTATAGATTATTTTAAAACCCATTCTATAAATACCTCTGTATATAATACTGAGTTTGACCCATTTTTCAAACTCATCAAATCTCTTGAAACCATTAGAACATACTTGAAGCAATTGACGGTGGAATCCGGGGCCGAAATCGAACCCGAGTGCCAGACTGAATTGCTTGATGCATGTAAAAACTTAAATGGAACTTTGGGAGGTGTGGTGCCTGGGGCTGGTGGTTACGATGCTATTTGTGTCCTCGTAATTGATGATTCGATTGACGGAATCGTCAATCTGCACGACCACAAACAGTTGGAACACGTGACATGGTTAGATCTACAAGAAGAAGCTGAGGGATTAGTAGAAGAGGATCCCGAAGATTATCGGTTTTAAAAGTTTACGGATTTATCTCGTAATGAACCGTTTTAACATTACAGGCAGTGCTGCTTAAAATAGAAGTGACTTTCGCGCCGCGCCTCATGCCGTAGATCATGGAGTGCAGGTCCAAAGCCCCGCTCGCACTGATTTTTATATAACTAGCTCATCGCATTTATTTCGTTATGAGTACGCATAACCAATTTAATATAAATACTTCTGCTTCCGTTTATTCTCGTGATTCAGATGACTTGTTTAATTACATCAAAGTGGAAGAGCCCGCTTCTAATCCACTGGAACCAGATGACAGTCTGATTTCTATCGCTAGTATGAACTCAGCAGTATCCGAAACTGAAGACGATCCTCAAAGTCCCAATTCCCCAGCTTATAAACGATATAGAATGGCGGCTGGTACGTTCATGATTATATCCATAGTATCTGCCATACTTATAATCATTCTACAAGCATACATGTATGCGGTTATCAATATCCATAAGCATTCCCTCGACTCAGAGTCCAAGTATCAAGAAATTTCAATTTTCCTCGCATTGTTCATTTTTGCAGCCATTTTTCAGGTGGTGATAACCGCAATAGGACTCCGAACAAAGAACATTTTATTGTTGCTTGTTCTTTGTATTTTTTATGGCTGTATGTTGATTTACACTGGAATACAATATGAGGAAATAAGAGATCTTGTAGGAATGGTTTTAGAAGGAGATTGGAGAACTGCCACTAGAGCCACAAATATTGCAACCATTTGTATAATTGCATTCACCCTTTTATCCCAATTATTGATATTGATATTCTATTTAAGACAAAATGTTACGTGGTTCAAGTTCAAAACCATAGGTGCTGATATAAGAATCAAAAGATTACACAGAGTATTCCAGATTCACAGACTGCTTCTTATGTTTTCATTTTTCTTCTTCTTGGGTTTCACAATCCAATTCATTATCATTATGATCAACGATAAGTCGTCAGTAGAATTCATTTTAACGGTTCTCGTTCTCCCGTTGACTATTGGTGTTTTATTATTAAGTGACTTAGCGGTATCAAAAGAGCTTTTATGGTTAACTATACCATGTCTAATGGTATACTTGGGTGGTATTGCATATGTGCTATTTAAAATGATTCGTTTGTACACCAAGTATACTTCAGCCTACGATTTATCGCTTCAACCCGGAGACTATTTCCCAGGAAGAAAATCCTTATTAACGTTTGGTATTATCACGTTGATCATACTAACGAGCGTGGTTATACTGGAAGTTATTCTTATGATAAATTTCAGAAAAGGATTAAAAGACGTTGTAAATAAGCAAGAGGACAAACAAGAGATTGATATTGATTAATTAAAAATATGTAATAATATATGACGTATGACACCCCGAAACGGAATATGAAATCCGTAAGTGAATAATTGTATCGGAAAATAGTAAATCCTAGCGCATAGGATCACAAGTAGATATGCCGGGATAATTCGTAAACTTGACGCACCCGCGTAATGCCGGGGAAAAATGGTGGTACCATTGTCAGTAAACTCATGCCATATCGGGCGAGCCTCATCCGTTTTCAGCCCACACCAGCTGATTTTCCATCTGATGGGTCCATCAGATGATGCGGAACAATGCGCATAAGATTTCTCCGGTATGCGGTTACGCTAATCATGCGGTTACATCAGATGTTCAAAATTAAGTATATAAATCGTAGACGTTTCTCTTTAGTTTTCTTCATTACAAACATAAATAAATACAATTACAAACAAACAAACAATTTACAATGGCTGAAATTACTTTAGGAAGATATCTTTTTGAGAGAATGAAGCAATTAGAGGTTAACACCATTTTTGGTTTACCCGGTGATTTTAATCTTTCTCTTTTAGATAAAATTTACGAAGTTGATGGCTTAAGATGGGCAGGTAATGCTAACGAACTTAATGCTGCTTACGCTGCTGATGGTTATTCAAGAATTAAACGTTTAGCCTGTTTAGTTACCACTTTTGGTGTTGGTGAACTTTCAGCTTTAAATGGTGTTGGTGGTGCTTACGCTGAACATGTTGCCCTTGTTCACGTTGTTGGTGTCCCATCAATTTCTTCTCAAGCTAAGCAATTATTATTGCACCATACTTTAGGTAATGGAGATTTCACTGTCTTCCATAGAATGTCTAACAATATCAGTCATACTTCATCTTTTATTTCTGATATTCATTCAGCTCCTGAAGAATTAGATAGATGTATTCGTGATGCTTACATTTATCAAAGACCAGTTTATGTTGGATTACCAGCTAATTTGGTCGATTTGAAAGTCCCTGCAAGTTTATTAGATACTCCAATTGATTTAAGTTTAAAACCAAATGATCCAGATGCAGAAAATGAAGTTATTGAATCGGTTTTATCTTTGGTAAAGGAAGCTAAAAATCCAGTTATTTTAGTTGATGCTTGTTGTGCCAGACATGACTGTAAACAAGAAGCTAAAAAATTGGTTGAAATTACTCAATTCCCAGTTTATACCACTCCAATGGGTAAAGGTACTATTGATGAAGGTGGAATCAGTGGTGAATTAGTCGATAATGATCCAAATTTAATCAAGAAAATGAATGCTAAATTAAACGGTGAACACAGTGTTGCTTCAAGATTCGGTGGTGTTTACGTTGGTACTTTATCAAACCCTCAAGTTAAAGAAGCAGTTGAAAGTGCCGATTTGATTTTATCTTTGGGTGCTCTTTTGTCTGATTTCAACACTGGTTCTTTCTCCTATTCTTACAGAACCAAGAACATCGTTGAATTCCACTCTGATTACACAAAGATCAGACAAGCTTCATTCCCAGGTGTTCAAATGAAAGAATGCTTAAACCATTTATTAAGTAGAATTGGTGAAGCTGTTACCAATTACATTCCACAACCAGTTCCAAAGATCAAATTGGTTAACACTCCAGCTGCTAGAGATACTAAATTAACTCAAGAATGGTTATGGACTAGAGTTTCCTCATGGTTTAGAGAAGGTGATATTATCATTACCGAAACCGGTACTTCAGCTTTCGGTATCGTTCAATCTAAATTCCCAAACAACACTGTCGGTATTTCTCAAGTGTTATGGGGATCAATTGGTTTCACCGTTGGTGCTACTTTAGGTGCAGTTATGGCCGCTGAAGAAATTGATCCAAATAAGAGAGTTATCTTATTCATTGGTGATGGTTCTTTACAATTGACCGTGCAAGAAATCTCCACCATGGTCAAGTGGAACACCAAACCATACCTTTTCGTATTAAACAACGATGGTTATACTATTGAAAGATTGATTCATGGTGAAACTGCTTCTTATAACGATATTCAACCATGGAACAATTTAGCTTTATTACCATTATTTAATGCTCCAAACTACGAAGCTATCAGAGTTAGTACCATTGGAGAAGCGGAAGATTTGTTCACCAACAAGGCATTTGCTAAGAACGATAAAATCAGAATGGTTGAAGTTATGTTACCAAGAATGGATGCAAGTCAAAACTTGGTATTGCAAGCACAATACAGTGCCCAAGCTAATGCAGAAAATTAAATTAATATTTAAATGTAAATGAGTAAATAGAAATAAACAGTATACTATATTGCAGTGTAGAGAACGGGGATATTTGCACTGTGGTTGCAAACGCACGGATTTGTTTTTCGCTAATTTGACGTATGCAAGATAAATCCGGGCGATCTTATTTTACAGTGGCTAGCCAGGCCGTGAAATCTATATCTTACGCCATACCGTCTCCGTAGTTGACACTTGACGCCTAACACCTCACACCGTCTCCGTCTGTATCACCTAATTGACCCGTCTCCGTATCTAACACCTTACACCTCACAGCCGTCTCCGTACTCCGTCTCTAACAGCCGAGTCCTATCCGATAGCCTCCCGCGCTATAAAAGCCAATCAAACTTTCTTCATCTTTAACTATGGCCTCAAATCCACCAGGTGCTTGCTGCTTCGAAAAAACTGTCCACGAAGGTACTCCAATTGGATCCTTCACCACTGTCGGTGACTTACCAACTTATGTTACCGGTGAAGAATTTGGTAACGAAAAACTTCTCGTTATCTTCATCGATGTATTTGGATACGACTTTGTTAACACCAATTTAGTTGCAGATGCTCTTGCTAAACTCGGTAAATATAAAGTTTTGGTACCAGATATTTTATTGGGAGATCCATACAAATCTGGTGGTTTTGAAGAATACCTTCCAAAACACACCCCAGAGATCACCAATCCAGTGGTTGACAAATTCTTGAAATACATCAAGGGAGAATTTCAACCAAAATTTACTTACGGAATTGGATACTGTTTCGGAGGTAAATACGTTGTTAGACATTTGAGTAAAGATGGTCTTTTTGATGCTGGTGCAATTGCTCATCCTTCATTCATTAGTGAAGATGACGTTGAAGCTGTCACCAAGCCATTACTTATTTCTGCCGCTCAAACTGATGGAATTTTCACCGTTGAAGGTAGACACAAGACCGAAGAGATTTTATCCAAGAAAGAGGGTCTTAAATGGGAAATCACTGTGTTTGGTGGTGTTTCTCATGGGTACGCAGTCAGAGGAGATATTACTAATCCACAAGTCAAATACGCTAAGGAAAGAACTCTCAGTGATCAATTGAATTTCTTTGCAACTTTATAGTTTGTGTATTTTAAACTGTTAGTTTAACTTTTTTTTAATCGTAGTTACTCTAAATTAGTCTCCCTGGCAGTCAATTCCGCTATCTTTTGTCCTGCATATACGCCGCAGTTCATACGGCACAGGTATATAAAAGGACCTACTCCCTGGTTTATCTTATCAATGGAAAAATCAATTCTCCCGTTAGCGGAAACTTCTCCAAAGTCTAATTATAGATTTCTCAAGTCAATTGCTGTTGCATTGGTAGTTGGATTATGCTTATTGAAAACCGTCGCTCCGGTGTCAATTTTGCAGTCAAATAAGGCAGCTGAGCCACAACTTGACCTTTGCCCCATGGTAGAGAAAGTAAATCCTTTAGGAGTAATCTATAACAATGATACTCTTGACTATCTTCTTCACGATGAAACATTCAAGGCTGAATCAGCTGAAAGACTTTCAAAGGCTATTCAAGTGCCAACTGAAGTTTTTGATACGATGGTGAACCCTAACACCACCGATTCTTTGGAAGAATTATTTAAGGTCGAACCTAGATGGAAACCATTCATTAAATTCCATGAATTCTTGGAAGAAACATATCCATTGATTCATAAACATTTGAAGGTTGAAAAGGTTAATAAATTGGGTTTAATTTATACTTGGGAGGGTTCAACCAGTAAGAAACCGCTCTTATTGACTGCTCATCAAGACGTGGTACCAATTCAAAAGGAAACAGTTCCACAATGGACCTATCCTCCATATAGTGGACACATAGCTGATGGTAAAGTCCACGGTCGTGGTGCTCTTGATTGTAAGAATTTATTAACTGGATTAATGGATACAATTGAGATTTTACTTTCTGAAGGTCAGTTCACTCCACAAAGAACCGTGATTTTGGCTTATGGATTTGACGAGGAATCTGGTGGTCCACAAGGAGCTTATCATCTTGGTCAATTCCTCTTGGAAAGATACGGTGAAGATTCGATCTACCAACTTATTGATGAAGGTAACGCTGGATTTTCTAGTGAAGGAGGTGTTAATTTCATTACTCCTGCTACCGGTGAAAAAGGTTACTTGGACTCAGTTATTGAATTGTATACTCCAGGGGGGCATTCGTCTGTTCCACCTCCTCATACACTGATTGGTATCATGTCTGAACTTGTGAGTTTGATTGAAAAGACCCCATTCGACTCTGTCATCACCGAAAGAAACCCAGTGTTACATCACTACCAGTGTGTAGCTGAATACTCTGATATTGATTCAGAATTGAAAAAGGCGATTCAAAATGCTCATCAAGATAAGAAAGCTAATGATGAACTCTTGGAATATTTAACTAAGGATCTTCGTTCAAAATTCTTGGTAACAACTTCCCAAGCCGTAGATATTGTTACCGGAGGTGTCAAGGCCAATGCTTTGCCTGAACATGCTCAAATCTTGATCAACAGTAGAATTGCAGTTGAAGAATCTGTGGAATCAACTGCAAAGAAGTTCTTGAAGAACGTTCTTATCACTGCCGCAAGATTCAAGTTGGGTGTTTACTTCGATGGTAAAGAAATTCTTCCACCAACTGAACATGGTTACTTCAATTACTCACTCGTAGGAGAGTTAAATCCAGCCCCAGTTACTCCTTTGTATGACGAAGTATGGAATACGTTCGGAGGTGCTTTGAGATTTTTGTATGAAGATTTGGTGTACCCAGAAGACGACACCAAATTTGTGTTCTCATCACTTATTTCTACCGGTAATACTGATACTAAGAGATACTGGGGATTAACATCTAACATTTTCAGATACATGCCAGGGTTACCAGGTATGGGGGGATTCGCCCATAGTGTCAATGAATTCGTTACTATTGAGTCACATACTTTAGTCACCGCTTTCTATTATTACTATATCCAACTTGTCGACCAATTTGATTAGTTTAGAGAATTTATATCAACAAATATATGAAGTAGTGTTTGAACCAGTCTCTGATTTTGCAACTTTTGCAGCCTTACGTAATTCGCGATGAGAAAGTGAAAAGTTTCAAGATGCCTACTGAATTAGAAGAACTTGTAGGATTTTTACATTCTCCACAACCTGCTGTAGTCCTGATTGCTTTGGATAACTTGGTGGGATACTCTCAAGGTCCACAGTCCCTGGTTTTTGCTTACGATAACTATACAGCAATCACTGATTTAAAGAAACTAGCACAAGATGAGGGTAAGACTAACGTCAGTCAATCGGTCACAATCTTGGCTAATTTATGTACCGATACCAAAGTCAGAGATTTAATAGTTGAAGATGAAAAGTTCCTCAAGTACTTGGTAAGTTCCATCATCAGGACCACCAATTTGAATGCTGATTTAATGTGCATTTTGTTGACCAACTTGGCTAAAAATGATTCCATCACCAAGATCTTTGACTTTGATATAGAGCACAGCACTGAACAAGCTAAGATTTTCAAGTCCACAAAAGCGATGGATTGTTTAATGGACTGTTTTGTTAAAGGATTCGATAGAACTTTGAACAAATACGCAAATTACGACTACCTTTCATATTTTTTTGCAGACATCTCTAGATTTAAACAAGGTAGAGACTATTTCGTCACTGAACAAGTATATGATGAAGTTGTTCCTATTTCCAAATTATTGGTTTTCACTGAAAAATATGATTCAAAGATTAGAAGGGAAGGTGTAGCATCTACCATCAAGAACTCATTATTCGATACTGCTAAACACGAATTATTACTCACAAATGAAAAAATCAATTTATTACCATATATCTTGTTACCAATTGCAGGACCCGAAGAAATAAGTGAAGATTATGTCTTTGACTTACCTGACGAATTGCAATTGCTTCCAAGTGATAAAAAGAGAGAACCATTAAAGGGATTAATTTGTATTCATCTTGAATCTCTTTTATTGTTATGTACAAGTCGTGAGATCAGAGAATATTTGAGAGAAAAGGCAGTATACGCCATCATTCGTGAACTTCACAAGGTCTATACTGACGATGAAGATGTAAGCGATTTAATCGATAGACTTGTTAATATGTTAATGAGAGATGAAGCCAATGAAGGAGAAGAAAAAGTGGAAGAAATTGAAGATAACGAAGATGATATGGATCAAGACAGTGACGATGATGAGGTTGTCGAAATAGTTTAATATATATATATATATATAAGTAGAATTATTCTCTTAATACCAATTTACCATTATCCAACTTCAAGTTCTTTTTAACAATCATGATAATTCTTTGTTTGTTCTCCTTATTAGCATTGACCCGGCTTCTCAATCCCAAAAGAAGCTCCTTTGTAGTGAGTGGATTACCTTTAAGAATATCCAATACCTCTTTAACAGTGACTAATGAACCATCAGCTCCTGGATCATTCAAATCCATATTCGATACTGGTGGAGTTGGAGAAGCACTTCTTTCCTTGGATTCGATTTTGGATTTCTTTTGAGGTGTTCCCTCTGGACTTTGCTTGCTTATAGGTCTCTTACGTCCCCCAGGTAACCAACTACCTCTAGGGAAACCTTCCAAGAACTTTGGTGGAGCCTTTATGACCACAAATCCATCACCTACATTATGAGCAAAGAACTGTCTTGCAGCTTTTGGTAAATCATTCAATGAACCATCTTCATTAGGTTCTTGTTTAACACCAATCTCATCGTCACTATCGTCACTTTCCAAATCAGACCTGGATAAGTAGGGATTCAAATTCTCATCTTCATCACTATCATAAACTCCACCTTCAGTTTTATTCAACACTTTCCTTAACTTCTTACCTTCTTTATCAATTTTTCTAGATTTTTCAGTTTCGAATAAATCGTCAAGATCGTCATCTTCATCAGCATCAGATCCTGCATCGAAATGAGCTGCTTTTAACATCTCTTTCTTCATCTTATGCTCTGCAAGTTTATTTTCTTCCTCATCTGCATCCATAATTGGTGCTTCTTCATCATCGGCAAATTCTTCTTCAAAATCAATATCATCATGATCTGAATCTCTGTCGTTGAATTGAGCCGCCCCAGAAACAGTTCTCATTCTATTACTTGGACCGGCGACAGGGCCTGTGGAAGGAGCGGCAGAGTTATTTCTAAATCTGTAATCCTTTTCCCCATCAGTTTCTGACATATGCTTCATTAACCATCTAGGAACAGCAGATTTTTTCTCCATTTTAGCTTCTGCTTCTTCCAAAGTTAAAGTAGCATATTTGTTCCTTGGATTAAATCTATAAACTTTCTCAGCTGGGATCATCTTGAATCCATCTTTATCAAATACAAATAATACATGAGACACTTCTGATGCTCCTGCTTCATAGTTTCCTACATAAACGTTCTTCCCATCATAATCTTCCATGACCCAGGGATAAAACTCTTCATATCTCAATTTTCTCTTATGGTCAGCCATGACATTGATTTGTCTAGTTTTTCTCTTGAACGGATTTCTCTTGAAATTTCTGGCTCCTCCTTCAGGTGCTACCACTGACATGTCAGCTTCACCGGGAGTGCCTTCGCGATCTCCATTTTTGTTCTCTTCTTCCTCGTCGTCGTCTTCTTCATCATCAACAGGGATCCCTGCTAATCTTTGCTGACGTCTCTTAGCTTTTTCGGTGGCTTTCTGCTGTTCTTGTCGTTTTTTCTGGTCGATTTCTTTTCTGGAAAGGTGGAACTGGATATTTCGAGGATCTTTACGGTGAAGTCTTACGGGTTTTGTGAAATCCTTCAAAATATCGACATTATTTCTGTTTGTAAACTTTGCAATATGATATCTTCGGTCTTTGATATCCTGTTCGCTGTAGCATTTCAACGGGATATCCTGCCATCCTTGGTCGACCGAGGGCGTGGGAGTTAGACCCGGGGACGACGAAGGTCCCGTTGGCGAGCCAAATCCTGGGGAGGAACTTGTATCACGAGCTGTTTGTGGTTTGACGTCCCTTGAGTTCATGTAAGGAGAAGTGAAAAGTGTTCGCGCAGAAAAAAGGTGCTTATTGAGGATGTAGATACGGTGGGAAAACGGTGGGGGAAACTTGACGAGAAAGTAGGGGAGCAATTAAAGAATGTATTACAGTTTATAGAAAGTTTAAAAGTGATGTATAATTTGTAGTATTTGCCATCCCAGTGATATGGGATCCACAGCCGGTACCGCACATTATCGCACCGGTGAAAAATTATTTCGCTAATGTCAACTGTACAGCAGGAAAAACCTCCACCTCCCAAATATGTGGGATTTGTGGCCGGAATGTTTTCAGGAGTGATGAAGAACGCCGTAGGTCATCCTTTTGATACGATCAAAGTCAGACTTCAAACGGCTCCAAAGGGCCAATTTAAAGGCCCTTTGGATTGTGTGCTTCAAACGGTGCGTAAAGAAGGTATTACTGGATTCTATAAAGGTTTTACACCTCCATTGGTGGGATGGGTATTGATGGACTCGGTTATGCTTGGAAGTCTTCATGTTTACCGTAGATATGTCAAAGAATATATGTATCCTGAAGAAAAGAAATTACCGTTAATGGGCCATGTTATAGCAGGACTTGGAAGTGGATTAACGGTGTCTTTTGTGGCAGCACCTATTGAGCAATTTAAAGCCAGACTTCAAGTGCAATATGATGCTAAAACCAAGGTTTACAATGGTCCAATTGATGTGGTACAAAAGCTTTATAAAACCAGTGGTATAAGAGGTATATACAGTGGGCTTTTATCGACAATGATTTTCAGAACCAACTTTATTTTTTGGTGGGGTTCATATGAGTTATTCACCCAGTATTTTGAAAGCAATACCAACTTGTCTAAACCATCTATAAACTTCTGGTCTGGAGGATTATCAGCTACGGTATTTTGGATATTTGCCTACCCAGCAGACGTGGTCAAACAAACAATTATGACTGACAGTCCAATTCGTGCTAACAAGAAATTTCCTAGATGGATAGACGCAGTTCATCATATATATAGAGAAAATGGTATTAAAGGGTTCACCAAAGGATTTGGACCTTCTATACTTAGATCATTCCCAGCAAATGCTGCTGCATTAGCGGCATTTGAAGCGGTGATGAGATTCATGCATTAAACGTTTATTCGATAGTCCTTTGTACTCACTTCTCCCAGGGTTTTACCCGTTGTTTCGCCGTAGATTGTGACAGCTGCTCAGGTAAGGTGGTATCAGGAATCTGCTTGATTCCTGGAACCGGTTTCCCGGACATGATCAATTCCACTAGTTCTTGGTAATTGGACGAGTATGGTGGCTCTTGCTCGCTCTTGTCTGGTTCTTCCTTGTCTAATTGTTCTAGCTTTTGTGTTTCTTCTTTATCAGGCTCTAACTCCTCGATCTTCTTGTTCTTATTATATTTATCACCATGGGCGATTTTCCAGTGATTGAAATCGTCCAAATTTAAAATGTTCCCGGTGGTGGAACAGTAGAAAAAGCTCTTTGCTTGATCGATTAATTGTTGCTTATCGAGAGCAGGAATTGCAGTTATTGATGGATCTTGCTCCTGTAATCCTGCGAGGAAATTGTCTAGGATTTCTTTGATTCCAGTTTGGAACTCTTCAAATGAATCCCAATCATAGTTAAGGTAGTCTATGTAAACTTGTTCCATTTCGATGATGGTGCGAGATGGATTGGGGTTGAAGAAACTGAGGCACTTGTTGGTTAGTGCGATGCGAAATGTTAAGACTACAAAGTTGAGTTAGACACTATACATATAGTTCATATATATATCTCTTCTCCCACATGGGAGAGGGGGAACGTTATAATATATATTGAGTGGTCCAACAAGTTCACAGTGCTTATAGCAGTGAGTCCGGATAAGTAGTTCAGGGTATCCTTGATAAGCAGCTTAGCACGAAAGTCCGCTACTAGGAGGTGCTGGGCCAGCTGGCGGAACTCTCGCGGGAGGTTTGCGGTGATTTCCCCCAGTACTATATGTCACATAACTGACTATCCATTAGCTCAAATTCCACCAAACTTCCTTTTCTGGCTCTCCCGTATCCCCCAACTCTTCAACTTCATTCACACCCCGAAATCTCTCCTCGTTTCCCACTTTTAATCACGCTTCTCTGCTGAGGTAAGTGACCTGCATATAATTTCTTCCCATCGCATAATCTCGTCTTTTGTCCCAACGCGAATACCAACGCGGACTCCACACTCTTTTCCTCCATGACAATTACAATTCCTTCGCTACTTATCATTTCAGCCATCCTACTTCGAATCGGCTTCTTCTGCTTCGGGCTTTACCAAGACGCTCACATGACTGTCAAATACACAGACATTGACTACCTCGTTTTTTCCGATGCTGCAAATTATGTCGCAATGGGTGGATCTCCATACCAAAGGGAGACTTATCGTTATACGCCTCTTCTAGCATGGATTCTCGTGCCAAATACATGGGGAGGCCACTGGGAGCATTTCGGGAAGTTTGTGTTCATGGGATGTGATCTCATCACTGGGTGGATCATATTGAAGTTGTTGAGCATGAGACAGAAATCGGCTTGGTTCAGTGCTATTTGGCTTTTAAATCCAATGGTTATTACCATAAGTACACGTGGAAGCAGTGAGAGTGTGTTGACGCTGATGATCATGGCGTTCCTTTACTTTCTTTTCACGAGAAAGTTGGGCATCTCTGCCGTGTTTCTAGGGCTTGCAATCCATTTCAAAATGTATCCAATTATATACCTTCCTAGCGTGTTGCTTTACGTGGCCAAGTTTGGTAAACCGGTGGTCAACAAGCCAATTTTACGTTATGTTACCAGTGTGAACATTTTGTATGGAGTGGTGACTATGGTGACGGTAGCGGTGTTGAATATCCTCATGTACTGGATCTACGGATACGAATTTTTAGACCACTCATACTTGTATCATTTCACTCGGTTAGACCACAGACATAACTTCTCTGTTTACAACGTGATGTTGTATTACAAATCTAGTTTAGAACACTTGGATGTAGTACCGGGAGTTCTTGCTAATGTTGAGAAATTTGCATTTGTTCCACAATTGTTATTATCAGGAATACTTCTTCCATTGAAATTTGCAAACCACGATTTGATATCATGCTTGTTCATGCAAACTTTTGCATTTGTCACCTTTAATAAAGTGATAACATCTCAATATTTTATTTGGTTTCTTATCTTCCTTCCCCATTACCTCGGGGCTTCACAGCTCGTGGGCAAAAAATGGAAGAAGGGGCTCGTAGTGCTTTTGCTGTGGATATCCACTCAAGGACTTTGGTTATTTTTTGCCTATAAATTAGAATTTTTGGGCGAGAGTACTTTTGACAATGGGTTACTTTTTGCTGCATGTTTGTTTTTCATATCAAACTGCTGGATGCTTGGGGTATTCATTGGAGACGTGAGTCAGGTATGAGAGGCCGGCTGTATGTGCCATGGCAGTGAATAGATATATATGAAGGTGGTAGAGGTAGTTGGTGGTAGCTCGGCACCACTGGCGGTGATTACGGCGGTATTGCTGCGTGCCAGCGGTACGTGGTCGCATCAATACCTCTGTGCACAAAGGTCCTCAAAATTCGCATCGCATCGAAAAAAGTTCATGCCTAGATTAGAGCTTTATTCGCCAGAAGGACTTCGAGTCGATGGAAGAAGATGGAATGAACTTCGAAGATTTGAATGTCAAATAAACACTCATCCAAATTCTTCAGATGGTTCTGCTTACGTTGAACAAGGTCATACTAAAATTGTTTGCATGGTTCAAGGACCAATGGAGCCAAAATTACGGTCTCAAATTGATACCAATAATGCTAATATCGAAGTAAATATAAGTATAGCCAATTTTGCCACCATACACAGAAAGAAGAGACTGAAAAACGAAAAGAGAATCGTCGAGTTGAAAACGGCAATTGAGAATACCTTGCATCAAAGTGTAATGACTAAATTATACCCCCGAACTCTAATCCAAATAAACCTTCAAGTATTAGCTCAAGATGGGGGGCTTTTGGCTGCCATGACGAATGCTGCCACTTTAGCACTTATTGATGCCGGAATTTCGATGTATGATTATGTATCTGCGGTTTCTGCTGGATTATACGACCAATTTCCATTGTTAGATTTAAATACTTTGGAAGAACACGATATGAGTTATTTAACAATTGGGGTCATTGGTAAAAGTGAGAAGTTGGCGTTGTTGATGCTTGAAAACAAGATGCCGTTAGATAAGTTGGAGGACGTCTTGGGACTTGCAATCGTTGGAGGCCACAAGATACGGGATTTGATGGATGAAGAAGTCCGTGCTCATGCTAAGAGAAGAGCCGATATGAGATAGTATGTAACGTTAATATAGAGATTAAGTCAGAGTCAAAGTATGTGGTATAGTTCTTAGTGGCTGTTGGAAAAGACTGCGACATGGTTTGGGGTTAATGGCTTTGACTAGAGGCTTACGTCGTTGAGCAAGGGTTTAAATGGTTTGATACCGCTTGTTGACTGGTTTCCCTAAAATGGAGTGTTGGACTAAATTGAGCTTATCTATGAGAACCTTTATATAGAAATAGAATTCAATATAAAAATTTGGTGAATCTATGAATTCCGGACTGTCACAAACTCGCCAGAACCTGGAAGTCAAAATTAGACTATGAATAAAAATACAAGAGAACATGTCCATACGAGAAAGATATCGATTGAACAAAGATGGATCTAAAGTTTCCTCTCCAAAGCCTCGGATCTCATTCTCATAATTTTGCAGCCACCGGAAGAAGGACAATAATCGCCAACGAAAGAAATAAATGTAGTTTGGTATGGAAGTTATTTAATTACTTAAATAAACATGCACCAATCATCAGTTTATAAGAAATAAATTACTCAAATTATCCAGAACCTACATTTTATAGACAAGACCCTGAAATTGGCGAAATCAACGAAATTCAAAGGTCCAACTTTTCAAAAGACAGAAAAAACATCCCAAAAAACGTCTCAAAAAAGACAATAGCCGAGGACCACAAGACTCACTCAAAACGTACCCAAAACTTACCCAAAGCTTACCCAAAACTTACTCAAAACCCTTCAGCATACATATTAGGCTATTTGCATACCACAAACTGACACCTCGCACAAACACATTTCGCAGCTGATTTGCTTCCTAAAACAGAAATGAAATTCGCAGCAATAGCCAACGACAGTAATTTTCACCCACGTTCAATCTCCCCCAAAACCCAGATCTTCTCTGTTCATTATAGCTCACCCTATATCCGCCTTGATGTCACCAACATCTCATATTAACTCTCTGCACCAATCTACTCACCACATTCACCACCCTCGCCCATTGTTCCTGTCCACCGCACCTGCAAATGCGTCCGCGAATTGATCTGCTCAACAACATGTCATACAGAGGAAACCAATTCAACAAACAATTCAACAGTCCTCCCGTTGGAAGCTCAATGCCTCCTCCTCATATTGGTCCTGTTTCCACATCTCCATTGGATCAATTCGAAGCATTTGCCAAAACCGTCGAAGATTTCATCGACGAGTACTCAAGACCCTTTAAACCATACGTGGTAAGTATTGGTAGATTTTTTATTGTGGCTACTTTTTATGAAGATTCATTAAGAATCTTTACTCAATGGAATGAACAAGTGTATTATCTACACAATTACAAGCATTATTGGAAATGGTTAACTGTGTTGTTTTTGGTGTCTAATTTGGTGGTGATGACCACTAGCAGTACCATGTTAATTTTACGTAAAAAAAATGAAGTTGCCACTGCTCTGTTGATCGCTGTGGTTATCTTTCAAGGGATCTTCTATGGTCTTATTTTCGACGGACTGTTCATCTTAAGAAACTTATCGGTTGTTGGTGGCTTAATTTTGGCATTCTCTGACTCTTTGGTGAGAGACAAACGGTCATTAAATATGCCAGGAATTCCTATGGTTAATAATCAAGATAACAAGAAATACTTTCTTTTGGCCGGTAGATTATTATTGGTGTTGTTATTCTTGGGTTTTGTGTTTTCCTCTTCCTGGTCATTGGGTAGAGTATTTGTGATTTTGATTGGATTTATTACTTGTGGTAGTATTATTGTGGGATACAAGACCAAATTTGCTGCTTCCATCTTGACTTTAATGTTATTTATTTACAATCTTTTTGCCAATCAATTTTGGTTATATGCTTCATACGACTCTTCTAGAGATTATTTGAAGTATGAATTCTTCCAAACTTTATCGATTGTTGGAGGTTTGTTAATTATTGTGAATGCGGGAGCTGGTGAGTTATCTATCGATGAGAAGAAGAAGATCTATTAGGAAAACAAAAAGCCCCGAAAACCGTGACACTAGAATATCCGTATTCTCATTAGGACGTTCCATATGAATAGAACTATACATCTTCAATTCTATTCTGACATGGCGCCATGTGTAGTTTATCTATATAAAAAAGAAGCTCTTTGTAATTCCTCTATGTAGTACAAAAACTATGCAAGTTTATTCTCCTAGTAAGGAACATCTATTTCTCTCCATCTCTAACATATAGAATTATGTCCATTTCTTTCTTTTTCTATTTTACCATGTCTCACTCATTTTTGCATCAATTCTTTTTGTACCATTTTTCACTGCGAAGCCAATCAACGATGAGTAATCAAGACCAACCTAAATGTCCAGTAGACCATTCTACTCGTTCTTCATGGACCCTGTTACTCTGGAAATCAAATGATAATCCAGCCCCCGAAAGTTGCATGAAAAACGATCCAGTAGATCAGCCAAAATGTCCTGTTGACATTAACACAAGAACTGATTGGTTGAAAAAAGTATCAATATCTGCATCTGTACAAAATGAAGACATAGAGCAGTCATGTGCTTCTGATAGTTTATCCCAAACGCCCGCAAGGACAACCTCATCAACCGTGGCACTTCCCACCGAAAGGGTCATCAGTTCAATTCCAAGAACCTCAGCTGACACAAACTGGGTGTACCCGTCAGAGAAGCAGTTCTACGAAGCAATGATGAGGAAAAACTGGAACCCTAAGGCCGAGGATATGAAGGCCGTGGTACCGATCCATAACATGGTCAACGAGAGGACATGGAATCACATATTGAACTGGGAGAGGGCCTATTACGAGGACTCAATGAAAAAGTGTGGAGGCATCAAATTAACTAGTTTTAAAGGGGACCCTAATAAGCTTACTCCCAGGGCTTGGTTCAGGTCGAGTGTGTTGGGGATGGAAAAGCCGTTTGATAGACATGATTGGGTGATAGACAGATGCGGTACAGAAGTAGAGTATGTGATTGATTTTTACCCGGGGAAAGATGCAGATGTGTTCCTTGATGTCAGGCCCAAATTGAACACATTAGAGGGGGTGAAGTTACGTGTAGGTAGAGCATTTGGATGGAATTAGAGTTGGATAGTATCGAGCTAACGCATAGCTAGTGTAGAGATGCCGCTGTGAAATGACAGCGAAATTTATAGTCTGTAAATATATTTATGTACAAATTGATTATCTTCTTCCCATGAATTGGCCACTTTGACCCATCTTTTGCATATGTTCACCGACTTGGACATTGGTTTCAAAGTATTTAGCCACACATCTATCTAAGCAGAGAGCTTCTTTCTTATTGACGTCACTTTCACTGTAAGATTTATCGATACATTTTTGGTGACATTGTTCGACTAATTGATTGAACATGCCTGTGACCATGTCTAATTCAGCCTCGGCGGCCAGTAACTTTTGTTGAGACGAGATTTGGGGGGTTCCTCCTATACCGAACATTGTAGCAATGAAAAATTTTCAGTGCGAGTTGATAAGGTGTTGGAGGAAGTCAGTGCGGTGCGAGGGAGTCGATTGTGCACCGTGCAGTGCGAGGTGCAGTTCTACCAGTTGGCTCGCGGTGGTACATCCAAGTCCTATTCCTTGTCTACTTCTATTCACTACAAAGACGGGAATGTTATTTGCAAGTAACATCCAAGCATAACACTCTCTCCAGGGAACAACTGCGATACATATTCATAATCATCTTTTTTGTCTGCAACTGGTATAATGAGCCCATTGCAAATGGTGATACTCTTTCCCTCTAAAGACACCCCAGATCCATGATAATATACATTGGCATTCATGAATTGTGGAACTTTTTGAAGCGTATCTATAACTTGACCTGAAACACTCCGGCGGAAATCATAGTAGTATTTGTAAAAACCCCAGGTTTGGGTTTTAAGATTGTATACCAATATTCTACATACTTCACTATTGGAAGCTGGGTACACGAACTTGGCCAATCTAGATACGTCGAATTTATCACTCTCATAAGGTTCAGGGTCAACATGTCTAAGATAATGGTTCGAAAATCCCCCAACAAAGAAGACCAACTCACGACCTGGTTTGCTGTAATATAAAGCGGTGTGATGACTTGCACGAAGTTCTGCTTCGATGAGATCAGGATGTTTAATTTCATTGCTTTTGATAAGTTCCTCGGTGAATTCGTCATCTGTAGGGTTTTTAGGCTTATCGAAATAATTATAGCAGTAAGTACTAAAATCTTCCCATTTACCAGTTTGAAATTTGAATATATACATATTAGCAAATGTTTCTCGATTTTCATTGCATCCACCTTGAACCAACAACGCCTTCGACGAGAAGAATTCTTCGGGAGTTTTGATCTTGAATGATTTAGTGTGATGTCTACTATTGGAAGTTTGTATAGAATTAGAACTGCTTGTTTCGTCATCGAAAATCGAATTTGGCGACCAAGGTCTTGTAATTTGATTCCAATCACAGTCTTCTTCGTCTTCCTTACTATCATTCACAAGTGTCGATGCAAAGAAACCTCTGGGGCTTGGATAATTTGAAGAATCATGGAGTTTAACTTTATAAATGATAGCTTCTTTTTGTAGATTGTTAGAGAAGAATTCTCCGTTACATACCAAGTCAATTCTGAGTAAATCGTTAGAGGCCTCAAATTTGGCACCATTTTTAACGAAACCTCCAAAAACATAGACGCTTGTTAAAGAGCTTCCAGGCTTCACAAATGTATCGCCATGTAAATCATTAGGAGATCTCGGAGCCCGGCCCAGACTGATACAGTACTCACAGGAGCCACAAGAGCAGGCTTCATCCAGTTCTCTCGCGATAGATAGTTCGTCATCAATTGTCACGGACTTGTTTTCTTCTCGTTGCAAAGAAATAGGTTTAGGGGAATGCATAGTATGTTGTGGAGTTGGAGACACAGGACGGCTGTTCATGGAGCCAGAGTTCGATCTGTGTTGTTTAACTTGATTCGAGTAAGAGGATGCCATTGTCATGTGCTGATGATTTGGAGATGTGGTTTCAGCTTTATCGTGAGGACTGGTTTGCCTTGAGGGAAGGGAATGATGAATTCTGTCGATTACTTTACCCAAAGTACCAGTCTTTTTGGATTCCTTGGAACTGTGACTACCTCTAGATCTAGATTTGAGTGAGTCTGAATCTGTACTTTGTTTGTGAAGTTTTCCATGATTTGAGCTGTTGGTAGACACAGGAGTAGCAGATTCGGAATGTAAGTGAGATTTTCCGTGCATTGCCGTCTTATTGACGGTAAAAGTATGAGAGCCGGCAGAGGAGCTAGTTCTTGGCTTCAAGACCGGGCTTGTAGTCCCCGATTTGCTAGGACTGTCGCTGGTGGGGATGTACGGGCTTAAATGAGAAGAATCCATAAAATTCGACGGTGTCCCCGTACGAGTACTGTTAGCGGTGTCATCTAGTATGATTTTTTCGTACATGTTAGCCTCAAGGGCATTACCGATTCTTGAAATTTCGAAATTTGTGTCAGTTACAGCTTCCTTCTCAGGTCTTTTGTTAAGAGTGATGGTAGTGAATTTCAATGTCATCACGTCCAACACATAAGCTACATCATTCATGACGATATCCTTTTCCATGACCCACCTATCGCTATGCTGATTATGCTGAACCAGTTTGATCACCACTCGAAATCCTCCAAACACAAATATATGTCTGGGACTTATGATGGTATATGTAGCACTACAGAGATCGTAAGGGCAATTGTACGAGAGATGTGTCACCACATTTAAACTCCCTCTGTCAGAATTGAACAAGTAAAACAGCGAATTCGGCACAAGGTACGGACTAGCCAAAATATCTCTGTCAATATGTGGAGGAAGGTCTACCGGTAAATGGACAGAGACCTTGGAGATATCGACATCTTTCGGAAGCCCTACGTGCGAGAAATCTAATCCTTGATGTGAGTAAAGCCCTCCAAACACATAAGCAGTTTCACCTAACGGAATGTGCTGATGATACGTGAGAGCTCCAATTTGCTGAGCAGGTTGATCAGCTCCTGCTGGATTTTGCATGGATATCCGGGGCACCGTGAGCAACCCAGCGAACGCATGGGGTGAACCGTCTATAGTCTGGAGTTTATCCATCATGTCTTTGTTGTCGGGGGACACAGGTGGAGCACGAGGGTCGGAGGAGGTTCTAGTGGACTGGTGAGACAACGGCTCAAAAACGGCTATGGGTTTGTAGAATGCGTCGTTTGTCTTATTGATATCTAGACGATCAGAAAATCGACGGGACTGGATGTATTTGTACACTGAGTATGGTGGGGGAGGATTGTGGATCCATTTGTCTGAAGAACGAGAAAAATCTGGATTTTGGGAGTTTTTTTCCAGGAATTTCTGGGTTTCCAGGAAATTTGAATCTGCCAATTCATTGGAATTACTTTTAGAATCATCAGGAGTATGCAATTGTGGATTTACATCCGACGATTGTACGGATGCCATTGCAATGAACAGGAGGGAAGTGCGAAATTGACAATTTTTCTGGCGCGCAAAATTGGGCTTATCTCACCCTAAGCCCCCGATAGTTTGCGGTGAGATCTCGTTAAATTGCGTCGGTACAATGAGGTAAAGATTCTATTATCTATAACCTATATAAACTATACATTTGGACTTAACATATCACTCTTAACCAATATATTGATATCTTGAATACTGGCGTGAATGAATTGTCTTACTTCAAGGGCAAGCCATACCTTAATCATACTCAATGAATTTTCGTTCTTTAAAATAGCTCTACCCTCTTTCAGAACTCCTAATTCTCTCAATACGGGTAATGAACTAAAAGTTAGTATTGTAAATCGTATTCAAATATCATGGCGTATACGAACCTTGCAAATAAATCAAGATTAGGGTCTAATTGTCTTCCAATTCCTTCAAGTAAGAGAATGGCAACTACAATACTAATAAAATCTCCCTCCATTCTAACATGATGTCGCCTTACCATTGAAAGAACTTGTTCTAACAAATCTCCAATGCTTAGACTTCCAAGGGCGAAAGTTCTTTGTTTCATTCTTTCCACCAATTTTTCCACTTTCAAGGCGAAAACTTCAGAATCTATGGCCGTATCCGGGGTTCTACTTCTTTCAATCATCAATTCTCCTGCTTTGTACCCATCAAATTCACTTAATGCTTTAAAGAGATCTATAAAATTAATTCTATCATCTTTATTCAATTCAGTGACAATCCCCACGTCCAAGAAGCAGATTTCGGCATGGTACCCTGCGTGGTAAAGTTCTTGAAGTTTCTCGGTCCATATCTTTTGATCATTGGGAAGATTTAAGAGCTCATCGGTTATCCTGTTGCTTTCGTCTTCATTAGAACTTTTGATGATCTTGTATTCCTTTTCATGTTGATAAAGAGTATTTTTATAAAATCTGACCATCATATTTCCTGGATGTAAATCAGCATGAATAAAGTTATCAAGAATCAACATCTTTAAGAATGAATCCAATCCTTTATCACTGATTTCTTTCGAGAGGTTTTTCCCAAAATTTTCATGGATTGAAAGGATTTTTTCGAGAGGTATAGCATGCAAGAATTCTTCTACAAGCACACTTCTACTAGTGAAAGATAAATAGGGTTTAGGAAAATGAATATCAGCACTGTCTTTGAAATTGTATCGGAATTTAGCAAGATTGAGCCCTTCGATTCTTAAATCTAATTGAAGTCTCATAAGTATAGCAAACTGGTCGACTTCGTCCGGCAAAGACAACCATTCCATGGTAGGAATTACATTTATAACGTTAGCGAAGAAACTCATAAGTTTTAAATCTCGATTGATTTTCTCTTCAACTCGTGGATGTAGAACTTTAACGGCCACCGTTTTGTTGGACTTCAATCGGTCTTCTCTGACAATAAATTTATCTATAATCGACTTCTGGCTCTCTTTCTTATACTTAAATTTTGAAGCGATTTTCTCTTCGTCTTCGTTCACTTTCTCAATAAACTCTTGTCTGATCTTAGCCAAATACACTTGAGCAATAGCCCCTACACCAATAGGTTTTTCGTCAAAATGTTCGAAAATTTCATCAAATTCGTGGTCCCCGAAGCTTTCAGAGACGATTTTTTTGGTCTGAGAGAAACTATGGGCTTTTGCATTGGAGTGCAAATTATTTAACTCATCACACATTCCCTTAGGGAGGATATCGGTTCTTGTAGCGGCCCATTGTCCCAATTTGATGAAAGATGCCCCAGCAATTTCAGCCGTCCATCTCATGTACCGGTACCATAATTTAGCACCTTTCTGGCCCCGGCGGTCGTACAACACCACGGGAGACGCAAGGAGAAGCGGGAGGAATATACACATCAATTCTACGAACCGGGTAGCAGTTTTTAGCGGTTCAATGATGTAGTCTTTGATTGAATAGTTCAAATAGTAAAAAATTCGCCTGAAAAACGAAGACAGAAGGTTTTTTTCCCGTTCTTTTTGGGATTTCTGTTGTTGTTCATGCTGAGAAGCGATGTATAACCCCATTTCAAAAGTTTCGGCATCATTATCGAGAGTAAGGTCACTATTTGAGATCACATTTGTGTTTAACTGGTAAATTTGGTATGTGGAAAAACCTAGAATTGTGTACTTTAACGGGGTGAAATTACGGGAGGGTCGAAAGAATATGGCATGGGAAGGTCTGGGGAGCTTGAACGAATGGAATAGGGGGTTTGGTATTCTTTTGAACATGGCAGCAATGATGAGGTGAAGTTTGCGAGCCGCGGGATATGAAGGTTGGTACGGAGCTGGTGAGGGCTCGGTGCGACAGGGCGCCGCTAGACAGACACCACAGAGGTTGCGACAGAAATGTAGAACCAGAGATGAGACTACTGTACAGATAGCTGGAAACACTAACATTAACTCTATAATCTATTCACTATCTACTTCCTCCTGTAGGTGGTCCCGCAATACACTGACCCACAAGGCAATGGTTGCCGTTCCCTTGGGGTTGGTCCTAGGACCTCTACGAGCCACAATACCATCGTGAGCATTCCAAGCATCAAGAAACACCGGCATTTTTATCCACTCAAGAGAATTTAAATTATCAATTATAAATCTCTTTTTCTCTTTGATTGGGAGTTTATACTCTTTGATGAAGAGCGGATAATTTTCGTAATCTATAGTTGATAACTGCTCTTTGTGGGTAGCAATAGCTTCATCATGAAGTTTAGGATCGAGATCAAACAGTTTCTTCTTACCACTAAACATCAAATTAATGTGTTTGACAGGAGTGATGTTCTCATTAGTAGAAGTATACTCTTCGTAATCACTATCATCATCGCTTTTAAAGTGGAAGGTGGAGTTAACACTGGACACTGGTTGGAGGGCCAAAAGATCCTGATCTCCTGAATTATCCTCCTCGATAATTTTGTTATTGTTATCTCCCATATACTTATCTTCTACATAAAGCATTCTTTCCATAGCATTTTCGGTGATCCCTGATGTATCACCTTTGAAAGTTTCATGGGTCTCTAATTGATGCCGTTGATCTCTCTTCTGAGATCCAATTTTCAAGTCTTGTTCACTAAGAGGCTTCTGTCCAAACACTCCATCTCTTACTCTGATCCAAAGATCAGTGAAATCAGGGTACGACAAGACTCGAATTTTGATCATACTATAAACAGAACAGAAGAAACTAATCAGCAAGATAGAAGGAACCCAAATTGGCAAGAAAAACAAAGTTCCAAATAAAATGGTGCAAAATTTATAAATCTTGTTCTGTCTGGTAACGCTCACTTCCTCTTGAGGTGGAGGTTTGACGGCCTCCAGGTCGTATTCGAAGTAGGATCTACGGAAATCAACGATTTTGCCTCGAACATATACATCACCAATACGAACGGTGGGGAGATTCTTAAGGTACTTTACTCTGACGATATTGAACTTATCGAAAGGACAATAGTCAGTTATAAAACTCGTGAAAAACGCCACGGTTCTGTCGTTTTTAATATTGGCTAAAAGAATACGTTTTTGAAACCTTTCAAGACCTCTGAAATACCGAGATTTCGGATCAGCCATCTGCATCAACAACTGATCGTTATCGGCCATGAAAAGCTCCCGTCCACTTTTACCAAACAAGTATTTCCCTAACACATTGGCAGTCCTGTCAAAGAAACTGTCATGGAAAAACTCAATTCCCACATGGGGGGTTGCAAAAGTGGTGAAAAAAACCGGTTTGACATAGTTGAAAAACCCGATTTCCTCGAGCACTCCAATCATGTATCGAGAGATCAAACCTCCCAAGGAGTAACCAACAATACTAATTTCAGCCACTTGAAGGTTGTTTTTCTTCAAGGTTTCAATTTCATAAAACATATCAAAAAGCACTCTTTCAGCACAAATTTTGAGACCGTCGTAAGTTTTCCAAAACCTGAAGCTGGAGGGTCTTAAAATGACGATTTTTTTATCCAGTTTTGTGGATAAAAGTTCCTTAATGCACTTGGCAATAGTTAGCATATGATTAGGTCCACCCCAAAGGCCATGGACGAGGACGAAAAGGTGACATTCTTGAGTTTTTGGTTGTTCCATTAATTTTCAAAATTGCGATAACCTTATCAGTGTCTCAAGTGCGCCGACGAATTGCGGCTGGGTGAGGATCGGGTCGGCAGGAGGTCGGTGGTGGGATTTGGGGGCGAGACTTGAGGGCAATGTGAAGGCGCGACGTGTGCGGTGCCACGACGTGCGGTCAATGTTTGTGCGGTTCCAGTCAATGCTTGTGCGACTTCATCTGTATCGAAAAATTTGATGGCCCTCTTCGGTAAAAGTACCCCCCCAGCTGGCGATGATTTGAAAAATCAAATCCAAGCTCAAATCACTCAAGAATTAGCTGTAGTTAATGCCACAGAGCTTGTTAATAAAATCACCGAAAACTGTTTCGATAAATGTATAGATGTTCCTGAATCTTCTTTAACACCTCAACAAGATGCATGTTTGAACCAATGTATGCAAAGATACTTGAGATCCTGGAACACTATTTCAAAGAGCTACGTTAGTAGAATTCAAAGCGAGAAGTAGGAAGTTTGCAATCTGTAAATATGAAAAACCTGTAAATATATACTACTAGACGATATGTTGCGCACGCTGGTACTAAAGATATATTACATCTATTCATCTAAATTATGCTATTCCTTTGTTGTGTTCTGGAGGCTGACTCTTTTGTTTTGTAACTGTGTCTGTAGCTCAGTAACTTTGTAGCTCTAGCCTTAGAGATACTGTCTCAACACACATCTACTCCTTCTTAACAGCCACTTCTTGCTTTTGCATCTTCATCTTGGTGTTCTGGTAAGTATTCAATACAAAGTAAACACAATTGAAAAATACAACCCAAAGTTGTGGATCAATGTAAGTTTGCGCAACTAATAAGCATACACAATTGGTAGTTACGGATCCTCTCAAAATTCTCCAGTAATCTTGCTTAAGACCTCTAACAACGATTTGTCTAGCGTTGAACAACTCAGCCTTTATTTTCTCCCCGAGTCCCTCGTTCTTGTTGCTGCTCGGTTGATAGTTGTTGATGAGCGACAACCACGATGTGAAAATCCCGGAGATAATAGGAGATATAGTAGCTAAACTTGTTGCTATTTGAAGGATTTTCATTGCAGGTGAGAGTTTACCGGCATTACCAAATACTCTATTAAGTGTACCGTATAAATTGTGGGATATTGGAGTTAAAATACAAGCACCATAAATGATCATTTTGACGATTTTTGTGTTCAAGCTTAACTTGAAACTTGACATATCTTTTGATACAAGGGACGCTATAAGTTCATTAAGACCATTCAATACTCCAGCAGTGATGGATTTGGTTAGAAGCGGATATTTATTAAGGTATGCAAGGTATGCAGCATTAGCAGTTGCGAGAGACATGATTAATTTTTGAAGCGATTCGATGTCGTAGATATACAGTAGATCAGCGCGCGGATCACCGACGGAGTGGTTGCTGATAAGATTTGCGCGGTTGCTATTGTTTATCTACTGCGGAACTGACGCCGTAGTCAAGTCAGACACCGGTTGATGTACGACGATGATGTAACGATGTTTCACAGTGGGGAAGCAAATGGTCCAAGGGTATAGTTGCAAGCAAGGGAATATATTTGGTTACGGATTTGACCGACATTCAAAAGACACTGACTTAGACCTACTGATGTTTTGTTCGTAAAATAAAAGTTGCTTGTAGCACGGTTGCTGTCGCCACAATTCGTAGATGTGGCCCTATATCGTACGATTCTCTTTAGCTAGTGTAGGGCATTACACAGTAAAAAGATGCCTGCAAAAGATCCGGTATTCGATTTCAGATTGTAGAAAACGATGGTTTTTTGTGGCTTTGGATCTTGATAACCAGAAGTTTCCCATTTTGGTTGGTTGCCCGTTCCTTTGGATTTCGACGCCAAAATTGCAGCCATTTCGTATCAGCGCAGAGCACTACATTACATTGGGGGTACACTTATATTCAGGTTGCATGTGTAGTGCTGTGCTTCTCTGCTACCCTATTCGGGTAAGTCAGGCTGTTATTTGAGACAGTTTGGTTTACAGGTCTATTGATTCGACATTCTGAGACATCGACTTGTATCTACCGGGGCATTATATTGACCCCAGAGAAGGCAGTAGATCGAGAGTGTTTGTGTATAACTATATGAATAGCGCTGTTGCCCAAAATCTGTAGTAGCATTTTTGTAATACTGGTAAAGTAGAACTTGTAGGGTCTAGATATTCCCGGGCACATAACCAATATATCAGTTTCGACTACCTACGTCACAGATTCATTCCCCATGAAGTGGTAAGTGAATTGATATTTCTGACAAGTTTCACAAAGTCAGCTCAAGAGCTGTGGCACCTGTGTTTGTTGCGCCGGTATGCAATATCAGCTGGGAACCCTGATCAATGGTAATCCTTGAGTGGAGAGCGAAGATGTTACGCAACGGCAGGTTTCCTGACTAGTTGTTCTTTGGACAAAAAAGGTAAAACTAATTGTTGTTTTGCCCGCACATGGTACTTTAAGCAAGAAGTTAGTATATATTTTACATTTAATATTTAGGCATTCGTCTTGCAAATTTGTAAGGTAGTCTTTCTCTGACGGTCTGAGACTCTAATTCATACTAAAACCGTTAGCCTTTAAACACCAGAGAAGATCAGGCTATTGTAAAGATGGGGAGAAAGAGATAAAACCACGTCGCTTGACAGTTTTGTACATTGGGCCAGCAGAAAGAAGAACGAAATTTCAAAATGACAGCTCCAAGGTCTACGAATGCTTCAATAATCACTATTATATCCATAAATTACATAATTACTCAATATGACTGACTTCAGTTTTCTCGTTCCATTCAGGATTAGTAACGGCCATTCTCTTTTCATGCTCGTATAATGGTTCCATAGGCTCAACCTTTCTTCTGAACAAGTACTTGTTGATATTGTGTCCCATTTCAACAACTCTATATCTTGCATGTTTTCTCAAAGAGACTCCGAAAACCTCGTCTAATTCTTCCAAAGTTAATCCCTTGGTTTCTGGTAAGAATAACAATACCAAAAAGAATCCGACGATATTCCAAGCAGCGTAGAATCCAAATGCACCTTGAACGGTGAAAGCGTTTCTTAATCTAGGCCATGAGAAAGCTAAAATGAAATTAAAGAACCAGCATGTAGCAGTAGCGAATCCCATACCCAAATCTCTGATATACAATGGGAAAGCTTCAGCAGAATAAGTGAAAGGAACCGGTCCTTCACCTGAAGAATAAACACAAGAATAGATATAAATACCAAAAGCCACAAGACCAATTCTACCGTTGGGATTGGTGTCAGCGTCAATCCAGAATCCACACATGGTTATGATCAAAAACAAAGCCATCAATGGAAAAGTTGTAAGCAACAAGTTTCTTCTACCAAAAGTATCGATGGTGTAGAAAGCGGGAATTGCAAACAAGAAATTGATCATACCGAACCCCCACGATGCTAACAAAGCTTCACGATTACCCAAACCAGATTCTACAAAGATAGAACTGGAATAATAAGCAATGACATTGATACCACAGAATTGTTGCATAAACATAACAACCCAAGCACCCAAAGCACCGTTTCTGTTTCTTCTAATAGTGAACATTTCAACCATTCTCTTCCAAGTAGGAATACCAACATAACTGTGTTCTTCACTCAAAAGAACGTATTGATAGAAAGTATCTCTAGCAGCAGCAATTTTTTCACGTCTCAATACTGCCAATGATTCAAAAGCATCACTATGTCTACCTTTACCCATCAACCATCTAGGTGATTCAGGTACGAAAGGAATTTGGAAAAGAACAATAATGGCTGGGATACAAGCCGATCCTAACATAAGTCTCCAATTAAGACCATCACCAATACCTCTGTCAGGAACGGTGTAAAAGGCAAGGGAAGCAACATACCCAAACATAATACCAACAGCAGTGAAAAATTGCCATAACATAACTAATGCACCTCTGATATGTCTTGGAGTACATTCAGCAGCATAAGCAGGAACTGTGGCCGACTTGATACCGATACCGAATCCTAAGAAAAACCGGGCAATAAATAAATGCCACCAGTTATTAACAAACCCTTGCCAGATACAAGTTATAGCTGAGATGAAACAAGTCCAAAAGATGACCCATTTACGACCTAATCTCTTATTGAAAAAATCAGATAACCAACAAGCAATAACAGAAGCGCACAAGTAAGGTGCTCCATTCACTAAACCTTCAAGCAAATCCTCATTTTTCAACCCAGTCAAACCTAATCTATCTGGATAGTATAAGGTAGCCCCATTAATGACTGATTCGTCCATACCTTGAACAGCAGCGGCCATACTTCCCAAAGCAATAACTTGAATCAACTTACTTGGAATATGCCATTTCTTAGTAGCTTCAAGATTCAATCCAACCTTCTCTTCTTCCGTCAAGAAGGGCATCGAATTAAATTCACTTGGTGTACGAGCCAATGCAGCCGCACGGCCAAACAATTCTGGATCAAGTCCATGTTTTGAAGCATAATTTCTACCCATTTGCATAGCTTGTTTTTCACTATATTGGGAAAGAATGTTACCTTTTTCACCCTGACCCGGTTCAGCAAGCTTTGAATGAATACTTTCCATTTCATTCTTTTGATGCTTATCGGCGTCAGCGAGAGATGAAGACAGTGACGAAGATTTCTCGGCCATAAGAGCCTCGTTATTTTCTACAGACATGTTTATTTGAAAATGAAAAAGCCGGGGAAATTGGGGCCGTATTTATACTACTCATGGTGGGGTCTGGTTTGTCATGTTTGTCATAAAAGTGACTGGTTATGAGCCCAGAGGGATCGCTGTCTTACAATTTTCTGCCACTGTGCAGCCGGGATCTATGACGGACCTCCACGGTTATTCGAGGGTAGCTAACCGAGAAGAGCTTTTAGTGTCATTTTGAAGAGTTACTCGGGTAAGCTTTTTACAAAAGAGTATGAATGACTTATCAAGGTTCCCTGTTTACGTGAACTCTAATTAAACAATCGATTCTCCGCAAAGTGTGTTCGCACGCTACTGAAAATGCCAAGACCGGAAGTTGACACACGCCAAGACCGGATCTGACAGAGCCAAGACCTGTCAAAAATGGATTGATTGTTTTTGCAACCATTCGCGTGGGGGTCCATTTTTTGATTGAACGTCTACACTCACAAATTTGCATATTACATATATTATTCACTAATTACTCTACATGACTAACTTCAGTCTTTTCGTTCCATTCTGGATTAGTAACAGCCATTCTCTTTTGGTGTTCGTACAATGGCTCAATTGGGGCAACCTTTCTTCTGAGGACACCCTTTTGAATCACTTTATGGTTGAACTCTCTGAGTCTGTACCAGGCGTGTTTTCTTAAAGAGACTCCGAATACTTCGTCTAATTCTTCTAAAGTCAACCCCTTGGTTTCTGGTAAGAATAACAATACCAAGAAGAACCCAATTATATTCCATGCAGCATAGAATCCAAATGCACCTTGAACGGTGAAGGCATTTCTTAATCTAGGCCATGAGAAAGCTAAAATAAAATTAAAGAACCAGCATGTAGCAGTAGCGAATCCCATACCCAAATCTCTGATATACAATGGGAATGCTTCAGCAGAATAAGTGAAAGGAACCGGTCCTTCACCGGAAGAGTAAATACAGGCATAAATATAAATACCAGTGGCCACCAAAGCGGTCCTTCCTTGAGGATTAGTTTCGAGATTAATCCAGAATCCACACATAGTGATGATCAAGAATAAAGACATTAATGGGAATGTAACCAACAACAAGTTTCTTCTACCGAAAGAATCAATAGTATAGAACGCAGGTATAGCGAACAAAAAGTTAAGCATACCGAAACCCCACGAAGCGATCAAAGCCTCACGATTACCCAAACCCGATTCGACGAAAATAGAACTAGAATAGTAAGCAATAACGTTAATACCACAGAATTGTTGCATAAACATAACAATCCAAGCACCTAAAGCACCGTTTCTGTTTCTTCTGATGGTAAACATTTCATAGATTTTTCTCCAATATGGAACACCCACGTAAGATCCTTCTTCTTGAAGTAAAACATATTGGTAGAAACAATCTCTAGCAGCAGCAATTTCGTCATTTCTAAGTTGCACAAGAGAGTTAAATGCTTCACCATGTCTTCCTTTACCCATCAACCATCTAGGTGATTCAGGCACGAAAGGAACCTGGACCAAAACAATGAAAGCAGGAATACCGGCTGAACCAAGCATAAGTCTCCAATTAAGACCATAAGAAATTCCTCTATCTGGAACGGTGTAGAATGCAAGAGAAGCAACATACCCAAACATAATACCAACAGCAGTGAAAAATTGCCATAACATAACCAAAGCTCCACGGATTTGACGAGGAGTACATTCAGCAGCATATGGAGGAACGGTGGCAGACTTGATACCCACACCGAAACCCATAGCGAAACGAGCAATAAATAAATGCCACCAGTTATTAACTAACCCTTGCCAAATACATGTAACACCGGAAACCAAACAAGTCCAAAAAATAACCCATTTACGACCCAACTTTCTGTTCCAGTAATCGGAAGTCCAACAAGCAATACAAGAAGCAGCTAAATATGGAGATCCGTTAACTAAACCTTCTATCAAATCTGCGTTTTGCATATCCAAAACTCCCAATCTTTCGGTATAATACAAAGTAGCACCATTAATGACAGATTGATCCATACCTTGAACTGCCGCAGCCATACTTCCCAAAGCGATAACCTGGAACAACTTCCATGGTACGTGCCATTTCTTGGTAGCCTCCTTATTAAGACCAATCTTTTCCTCTTCTGTCAAGATCGACATGGCATTAAACTCAGCAGGTGTACGAGCTAAAGCAGCAGCTCTAGCAAATAAGTCAGGATCTAAACCGTGTTTAGAAGCATAGTTCCTACCCATTTGCATCACTTGTTTTTCACTATATTGAGAAAGAATGTTACCTTTTTCACCTTGACCAGGTTGAGCGGATTTAGAATGAATACTTTCAAGATCCTCTGGCACTTTAGATTTATCTTCTAAAGAAACCGAAGATGAACTATGGTCTAATAACTCGTTTTCTTTATGAGGGTCTTGCATCCTGAGTAACTATTTATTTTTGCAAGCAAAAAATACCGTTAAACAACAAGCAAGATACAAAGCTTTTATAGTTGCCCTTAATGAATCTACAACTGACCTTCTTTCTGTGGAGATAGTTTTCTTGTCCTTCAATGTCTATGATAAAAGTCTTGGTTCAGTTTTGTGCAGGCACGGCTTGGCCTAATTGATAGACATAAACCTTTGCTAACAGGATTCTCGACTCACAAAACTATCGACTTCCGGTAGTAAAACAGGATATTTTCCGGTTCGTGGTAGCAAGGTTCCCCACTCTGGGGAAACCATAGCGGAGCAGATTTGAAGCCCTGGTATGCTTACCCTGTTGCCTCATTAAGAAAAAAGACCACTGCTTCGCCAGTTTAGGATACCAGCAGCAACCAAGCATCATCCATATTTATCCGTTACAAAGCATCTCGACTTAAATATAGATTTTCCTGAGACGAATAACTCTGTAGGAATAATTTTATAACCTTAATGTAAATTGAAAATTACGTTGCGTGATACACCGCCAGTATGTTCTGAAAATCTCAAAGGGGTATAAAGAGCACTAACCATTTTTCTTTATTTTTACTTTTATTGTTGACCTGTATAATCGAGCTTGTAATTATGATGTAATCTCCCCCAGATTTTAAATTTTATAGGATCTTTCCGAAAATCAAACATGTTCCTACTTGTCACACTCCGCTCGAAACCCTGTATTTCGCTTATCGCACAACGCTTAGCCTCATTCAAAATCAGACCTTGCCCGTTATTTCCTGACACGGCAGGCCAGTTGGTTTAGCTAGGATATACAATGTGGAAACACCCTCTATAGTAATAGGTCACGGTATGTATTGTTAGTACTCTAAGTCCGGTCAAGGCGTGTGTACGATTCAGGTCTTATATACCGTCTGGTGAACTCTAACCCAAATTGATAATTATTTCGTAGCACGCCCGAAACACGGTTGAAAACCGGAACTACGAAAACCATAGCTTCCGTCCAAGGCGGTATCAAACACGAAATCTAAGACTGACGAAGCAAAACTAAGACTAGGAGCACTAACATTGGAGCCTGCACATACTCATGCATATGCCGATATATTGATTGCCAGTTTTACTACTCCAAAGTCTTGTTCGCTTAGTCGAGAACAATCAGAGATTTCATGTGGTGTTTGAATGAACCCTGCTCTCGTATCAAATGTTTGTTTCTATTTCTAGTAATTTGCAAGTTTACGTAAGCTCTGATCATGTCTCTCATCTCATCGGATAAAATTGAACTTGGTAGATCCCCCAAATGTGCTTATTTAGGTACTATTTACGCCGAGAATATAATATTTTTAGTGCTTGACAGAATATTTTTGAAAATCTGTTTTTCAGGAAATTGGCTTGTGAGTGTCCGAAAGAAAACTGCCTGCTGTTGTGGTTTCCTGGTACTAGTAAAAGCAATAGATAGTAGAGAAGCGAGTTACAGGAGCCGCCCGTAGAGATACCAGCTACATAAACTCAAAAGCATGGCCACTGGAGTTAAAAGCTTTTTCGCTTTTTTATGACACCCATGTAATATTTGTCACTTAAGCGAAATTACATGACTATACACTAATTTTAGATCGAGGTTCCGGGCTCCCAAACTTAGACCTACCTGAGATGCATGGTACGGACTACATCGAAGATAAAATGTTCAGGTAAGTTGAAAATGAGACCACATCTAACTCCTACGGTTATTGACTCCACCCGTCCTATTATATACTTAACTTACATTACTCTATCCTATCTACTATCGCAAGAATTCTCTCAACAAAGCTCCGACTTTATTTGCACCCCCTTCCAAGGCATCCTTCAAGACGTCCAAATCTTCATTGGCATTACCGGAAAATTTACTGGCAAATTCTCTAGCTTGAGATTCCAAACCTCCGAGACCTCCTGATGTTGATCTTCCTCTTTGCATTTGTTGTTCTTCATCTTCGCCAAAATATGATGCACTGCTGATTGATTGAGCATTTGAAAAGTTTTGTAATTTTTCACGGGCTTCTTGTTTAGCGTTTTCATCAAATCTTGGACCTCTACCAAAGAATTCATCTGATGAAATAGCCTTTTGTCCTCCGAATTTATTAGACACTTGACCAGTGTATTGTACCTCTTTGTATTGTTTTTTGTTGGTACTGGTATCATTATTCCCAGCAACCATCCCGAAACCTAATTTCTGGAATTGCTGTGTGGTCTCTTTAATTGGAGCTGGAGCTAATTTTTCTTTTGGTTTTTGTCCTCCTCCCAAAGATAAGCCGCTGGATTCTCTTTCAATTGGTTGAGCAACAGCTTGAGGCTTTGGTTCGGGAGTTTCAGGTTTATAACCTAACTTTTTGGCTTCTTCAGCTTCTAATTTAGCCTTTCTCTCAAGCTCTTCGAAATCAATGTCCTCGTCGGTTTTGTTGATTCTTTTACTGTTCAATCTGGAGTTTCTAGGACCGTTTCCTTTACCTGAAAGTATTGACAGTTTAGCGGCACCCGTACGTTTTGCAGCCAGCGTAGAAGTTCTAGTGGTTCTGGTGACAGGCTTTTTAGTACCAACCTTTGACAAATCCTCTTGAGAAGCAGATGGAGTTGCCGATTGGGAGTTCAATGGTGAAGGACTCGAATTGATTGGTTTAGTCCAGTTGGAGAAAAAGTCGTTATTGTCACTGTTACCACTGTCTTCTTCCACAGCATCACCCAAATCATCTAAAGTAACGATTTCAGGATTCTTTTTTGCATCTTCAAGGGCTTTCTGCTTCAATTTTTCCTTATACTTGTTGGCCACAGTAGAAGTATATTTGGCAGTTGCATCAGCAGTTTTGTTGATATATTGACTACCACCATTCTTCATGAAAAAATCCTTGGCTGCTGTGTTACCACCAAATTTGAATTGTCTCAACTGAATTCTTTGCCATTCGTCCAAATTACTCGATTTCACAAATGAGATATGGACCCCCAAATTTCTGTGAACCGATGAGCACTCTAAACATAATAAAACACCAAATGGAATCGAGGTCCATGTTGGATTCCTGTTGGAGCAATCGAAACATACTTGATTAGCAGGTTGTTGTTTGAGACGAGAAAACACTTTTTGGGCCTCTGCCTTGGTAGCGTACTCTGACATGTTGATGAAATATTTCGCGATCGGTTCCCGCGATCTGTGTTATGTAGTGGGGCGCACGACGAGGAGGACGACGACGACGAGGAGGAGGCCCATACACCAGTTTCAACAATGAAATAATTTTTAACGATAAAGTACATTACTACTTACTATTTACATTAATGGAATGGTCTTGAACCACCTCTTGCAAATTCCAATACTTTCCACCCATCAGTCACTGTATTGTCGAATTCTTCTGGATTTCTAGTTAATACAAGTGCATAAGTACTCAATTGAATATTGTCTTCAGTACCGGCAGCGATCTTTCCACTCTTGACATTTCTATATAAGTGAATTTCTTGAGCTCTGCAGCTTACGACTATAACTGGAACATCACTAGGTTGTAATAATTTACAGGTAACAACTTCAACTCCTCTGATATCCAAGATCTTTGAATCGGAGAAAACACCTTGTTGAACAAACTGTTTATTGGTGGCTTTCCATACATTGAATGGAGCTTCACTTAACCAGTTCTTTAAGATTTCTTCATCATTCTTCACATAAGCATCTAATAATTCCGGTACAATATAGTTAGTCAAGGTCTTTTGGAAATCGGTCAATCTGAAATTTGGATCCATTTGTTTGAATTGTTTAATAACTTTAGCTTGTTCAGTTTCAGCGAAAAATCCAACTACCTTTTCAACAATAGTTCTGACCAAAGAAATTAATCCATTTTCACTTTCATCCCATTTTTCTTTCAAGATCACAATTCCTTTTCCGATTGGATTAGTCAATTTGAAGTTCTCCCATTTATCAGAAAAACTTGGACCTGTGGCTTTATGCTCGGTTGCAACTAATTGTGTATTGGTGTTCTCGTCGTCAGATGCACTTGGTCTCCAGATTTTACCTTGTTTCAATCTTTCTTGTAACTCTTTTTGTCTTAATTTTTCACGTTGTTCTTTAGTTAAAAAACCACCGTAAGAAGTAGAAGCTCCGTCATCAATGACTTCTGAAACATCCTTGTAAACTCTGGTCTTTCTGACAGGTTCAAAAGCTTTATCAGCAGCCTCAGCACTGGTCTTGACCGTCTTTCTGACCCCTTTACCGATATCAGACTCCCAAGCCTTATAAGCAGCATCTCCAAGATTTTCAGCAGCTTTAGAAGCAACTCTACCGGCTGCTGAACTCCCTTTTTGAGCCCTGTCGTACGCTTCCTTAGCTCTTTTGAATGCATCACTTTCTCCTAATCTACCAGTTTCATCTTGAAGGGCTTTAATATTCTCTTTCAATTCGTTTGACTTTTTTACCTCGCTTCTGAACGTATCGAAAAAAACTTTCAAAGGACTTTGAGGCTTTCCTTCATTCAAAAGGTATGACGCCCCACTGAAGTATCTATACTGACACGTTACACTGAGTCCTTGAACTCCTAGTTTATTATTTAAACTACCGGATTTGATGGCACTTCTAAGCATTTCAGTGAGATTGAAATTTTTCACCTTCGCGGAAAAAAAAATTGACTGCAAAATGAACAGAATGACTGCAAAAATAGTTTCTATTTATTTAGATAAATAATTCCATACTCTAACTAGCCCTAAACCTAATAAAGTGGCACCTCCGATAAATTCAAGACGAGTGAGAAACTGGTCCTGAGAGTCTCGGATTTCCACTGCTTTGGAATAAGGTATGTCATCACGAAAAGAAATCATCGAGTACATAGGTATCCATTGGAAATATTTCCCATTGGCATATTTTCCAAGATAATAGTCGATTTTTTTCCTCCACAAAAATGATCTTTTGGTAACCTTACTACTCATCTCATTATAGTTGTCCATAGCTAATTGACAAATGGTATCGAGATCCCGTTTTCTGATGGCAGAATACTGTTCAAAACTGCTTTGCAAGCTTCCGTACTTATCTATGAGGTCAAGCAAAACTGTAACATCTTCGAGTCCACAGTTCATTCCTTGACCGTAGAATGGTACCATTGCATGCGCCGCATCTCCGATGACTAATGCCCTCTTGTTTGGAGAGTGGTAAGGGAAAGTGGAAGTTTGAATCAATGGTCCACGAGGGAACTCCTTGTAAGCCTTGGTTAAATGTTTGTCACCTAATAATTCATAAGCATTAGGGAAATTGACCCTAAAGAAGTCCAAAAACTCCTCCGAGCTCTTGATATCCTCTATAACTTTCCAAGGACTGAAAAACGTCACTGTGAATGATCCATCATTATTGGCCAACGCAATCAACATAAAATTCTCTCTGGGCCAAATATGGAGATGATTAGGGTCCAACAAAAATGACCCATCAGGACCAGGAGGTATGTATAATTCAACATATTGCATGTCAATATAATTCTGAGTCAAGTTCATTCTCATAGTCTTTTGAAGCTGATACTTGAACTGACTGTAGGCCCCATCACATCCGATAATGTAATCATATTCATAGGAAACCTGTTCACCCTTAGTTTCAAAAATGAGTTTCGGCACCTCCCTGTTCTCCATACCCACCAACTTATGCTCGAATAAAATCTTAATCCCCTTTCTCTTAGTTTCCTCAATCAACAACTTGTTAAGTAACCCTCTGTCGATGGAGTTATTATGCTCCCCAAAAAGCCCATAAAGTTGAGATTCTTGCTTGTTCCCCGTGTTATCATGAATCATTCGCCCCACCAATGGCACCGAGTTGCTCAAGATATTCTGGGTAATAGCCAGGTCTACCAAATTCATGGCTCTAATTCCTCTATTGCTCAAACTCAAATTAATGGACCTAAGATTCTTCATATCAGCGTAACGAGGATCTTCTCTCATTTCAAACACAGTAACATCATATCCTCTAGATTCCAATGCAAGAGCTGCAACGCATCCAACTATTCCGGCTCCAACTATCCCTACACTATGTTGTACGTTCATTATGTGTGAAAAATCTCTGGCAAAATCGTAAGATGTGCGTGCGGCTGCGGGCATTAAACCGTTGAAGTCAATTAACCGCATGAGATGCTAAAGTGATTCATCATATCATTAATCTACGTATACTTAGCTAGTTTTTGAGCTTTAGCGTCAATTGTACGTTTTAGTTGCTCGATTTGGCCTTCTAATTCAGAATTTCTGTCTCTAAATTCTCCATTAGCTTTGATTGTATTGTCTAAATTGGCTTTCATAGTGATTTTATCAAACCTGTCCTTCAATTCAGTATATTTAACAGTTAGCTGCTGACTTATTGCCTCCTTTTCAGCAATCTCCTTCTCGTATTCTTTGTATTGTTCCAAAATCTCCGTGTGAGTCGTTCTAAGACTGTCTATTTCAGACTTGAGCGATGAAATTCGGCCAAGAAGTTCCTCTTGGATTTCTTGACAATTAACTAATTCGTAATTGTTGTTACTCAAAGAGTTTATATGGATCAAATAGTATTCATTTTCGTACTTGACGAGATCAGGTTCCGTGGTCAGAATCAAAGTGAAATCAATTTTGTCCTCAAATAAGTCGCTGGTCAAAAACAGCTCCAATTGATCATTTTTGAGCTCCATAATCTTGGATCGCTGTTCTTGTATTACACCAGTGGAGAGTCTAGTTAGCCATGACATCCCTTCAAAAACTATAAAATCCAAAACCATTAAAGCCGTGGCATCATCGAGTTTGATCAAAAAATTATCAATGATATTCATAGCAATTGTTTTGATGCTGATCCCTTGTTTGGTGATAAGCACAAATAGATCGGGCATCGAGTCTTCAATAGAACGGCATATACAGTAACAAAGTTCATCTATATTGGCATTACCAAAGATCCTGTTGAATTTCAAAAGGATGTAGAGCATTTGTTCTTCAGTCAATTCTGGTATTTCAGCCAACAATTGACCAACTCGAATCATTTTAGGTAAATGACGGTTTTTATCCTGACTTTTCAACCCATCGGTAGTATCGTATTTACCATGGGCTGCAACAGCATTGATGTAATAATTGAACACTTGCAACGCTCTCTTAGCTCCTTCGTTCTCTACCTGGTCTATATCAGATTTCAAGGGTAGATCTGATTTATGAATGCTCTTGTTCAATAGATTATTATACTTTTCTTTGGTCAATTGATACCTGACGTGTAAAACTTTCAAATAAATAACACCTCTCAAGGACCCTGGAATCCCCAAGTCCAAATTGTCTTCCAATTCTTTATCACGAGAGAAGAAATCTAAGCTTCCACTGGTACTTAAAAGAGTATTCCAAAACTGATTATCACTTCCTTCAATGATAGGTTGTACCATGTTTTTGAGTAATTCATCACTCATGCTTTTCACAGCAAATACATCTGAATATTCGTTCATATTTGGGAGCGTATAGGAAGAAAGTTGACGCTGGACAAGAAGCACTGATACTGGGTTTGTTTGAGTATCGTATTCATGGGTATTTGATAGATGTAAATCATTCATTTTTGAAGATATTCCCAAGCCAATTTCACCATTAGAATTGTGAGATTCTACAGATTTCCGTGGTGGTAATGGCGGAGCTCCGGTAGTACTTGTATTGGTTGATGATCCTGGTGATTCCATAGTTGGAGTACAATATTTGAGGAATTTAATGCGAAGTTGCAAAAATGTCAAAATCCCCGGTTCGAACCCAGGAAAGCTCGAATCGGAAAATCCCAACAAATGCTCTATATTATAACCTATAAAATGCTAGATATCCCACTGTTTAGAAACTCGCTGTCTCTTTTGTGGGTGTATTTGAAATTCTGATGCATGGATTTGAAAATGCTCGTTTCTGGGTCTAGAAAGGTTCCTCTTCGGTACTTCGTTTTTTGTATAATGAGAAATTACTCTGTCCAATTCCGCTTGATCTTGTTCGTAATCTAATTTATTTACTTGCCTTTTGATCCTCAGAATTTCCAGGAATTTGTTTAGATCAATTTTCTCGTCTGGATCCTTAAAAATTTGATTTATTACATAGATGCAAGCTGGTGACATGTCTTGAGATGTCTTGGATTCACGAATCCCTAAACATATTGGCTCTGATATTGGCACATCCGAGATCGTGATAATTTCTTTGGTTATCAACGGTTCTCCCTTTTCATCTTCTGTATCTGATGCATTTTTTGATTCTTCTCTCAGATTTAACCTGTCCTGATTGTTCCTTGATAATCTGATTGATGTCGTGGTCTTCCTTGGACTTCCTGGTTTTGACTTGTCTAACCCTTTGTGTCCATTTGCTTCATTTCCTTCACCTCCTTTGACTTCACTTCCTTTGGGCTCACTTCCTTTGGGCTCACTTTCTTTGGGCTCACTTCCTTTGAGCTCATCTCCTTTGGGCTCACCTCCTTCGGGCTCGTTTACTCTCGGTTCACTTACTCCGCTTCCTTTGAATTCTCCTCCAATCTCATCTGATGTACTTCCTACCTGGGATGTTTCGTATAAGTGGACATTTTCGTTGTCTCCCGGGTCATGCACTGGTACAATTTCGTATTGTAGAGGTGGTTTGGTGTTAAGAGGGATCTGGGATTTTGGCCTCAGTTTCGAAGGCAGATTCGTCACCTTCTTAACAGGAGAAATTGGGTTGAGTAAGTGATCATGTTTCGGCTGTATCTGCAGCACTTCTTGGGGTACTTCCTGTGTCGGATGATTCGCAGGCTCATTATCTGGCATCTTGCCATCTAGCACTATTGTTGTGTGGCCTGTGTCTTTAGAAGCATCTTCAGATTCAACTTTTGATTCAGATACAACACGGGTTGTTTTGCGCTTCTCTTGCTCTTCCAAAAGCTTTGTCCTGTCACTTATACCATTTACCAAGTTCGATATATTATTTGTTGTTGAATCAGGACTTACGTTCTGATCCTCTGCAGCAGGTCTTTTATCTTTTATTTGTGAGTTGACTCCGTTGGTTACGGTGACCAAGAGCTTACCTTGTCCCCTCCCACGTCTATTCACTTTTTCGATTCTCACCCATTCTAAACGCTTGACATCAACCACTTCAATCTCATCATCCGACACATCATGAATTGCGTTCCCGGCTGTATCAGTCTCTGGACTTTTGCTTCCCGTTGCAGCTTCTTCGTCTTCTTCGCTTTGTTGACTAGATTTTTGTACCTTCAGACTTGAGTTGATACTTATATGGCTTCCGCCTTCAAGCTGGGATGATGATTCATTTGTTTCTTCTTCTATTTTGTCTTGCCCCTCAGCGTCTTTCGAGTCCTTGGCCGGAGGCATTTCGCCATACATTTCTTTGTGTAATCCTAACAATAAATTGATAAGCTGTTTCCTCAAACCTGATCTCTCTGAACTTTTGAAAAATTGCCTGGACAAATAATCAGAATTCTTATCCCATAAGTCAAGACAAAAATCAGTTTCGTTTAAAAATTTTTGGATATTGTATATAACATGAATTCCACAGTCATTGAAATTGTTTTGTTTCGGGACCTTTGTGGATCTGAAAACTATGTCACTCGGAAGGAGTTCTTCCGCATACTTATCTTTACAATAATGTATCAAGAATGATTTTATAGGAACATGAATATCATTATGTCTTTGACCCAAAGAATCAAACACAAAAATGTTGATTTTATATTTGAACTTTCTTGCTTGTGAAGACTTTATCTCTAAATCTTTAAATTCCCCTACAATTTGATCCGAAGGAGAATTATGCTCCGATTTTTGACTACTTTTCGAATCAATATCTTTCGACATCTTGAGGAATTCCTTTAATCCAACAATTATACATCCATACCAGTGTGATTTCTCATTGATAGGAATAATGAGGCTCTCGTAGTTGAATAAATCTAATTTTTTCACCCATCGTTTGACGTTCTGATAATAATCTAACGGTGTTACCTCTTCGAAGTCCTTTGATGTTGATATAAGTTTCGGAAAGAAGAACGAGTTGAGGGCAATTGCTTCTTTTTCTTTATGGGCTTTCCCGATTTCGTAATTTATGAAAAAATCAATGACATTGTCATTGACCCAATCATTATTATATAGCGTTTTAAAATCCGAGTAAGTTATGGTGAAATACTTCCCATCATGCAATTTGTATTTTAAGGGAGGGCTGAAAGGAGCGGGAGTCTCTAGTTCTAGAACTTCACTGTAATTGACATTCTCAGACCTTGTCCTCCGCAGTCTGAGAAACATTCGGCCGTCCTGGTCCTGAGTCTTAGAAGCTTCGGCTCCTTTAGACGATCTACTGTTACCTGGGTCTAGTGTACTGTAAAATCCAGGGTTTTTATCATTCGAGTCCTTCGTATCGACCTTCCTAGTAAATTCGTAAACAGAACCACCACCTGAATTGTACCGTTCATTGTCTATTCGAACCATATTCTCTTTCAAAGCGTGGAATGGTTCTACTACCGGTTCAAACGAATCCTGTAAGTACTTGTAGAACTCTGGGTATGGATGATGACGTAGTACCATATACCCTTTTTTATCCTCAAATTCTATCAACGTAGTATCTTTCTTGTCACATAGTAGAATTTGGCGGCAATCTCTTTTCATGTTAATCACACAGTTATTCAATACTTTTCCCAGTTTCGTTATATACAAAAATTGAAGGTTGGGGGAGACGTTTAAATTCGTGATGATGTCGTTTGTGTTAAAAGTCTTACCCCGGAGATTGTACGAACTTATAGGTATGGATTTGGTTTCGGAATCTTCGATCTGCAAGTCATCTTCCATTAATATAGAACCATTCACATCCCTAACAATATTAGGAAGACGAGGTACAGGGATTAGCGGTTCACTAGAAAGCTCTGACTTGTGATTTTTGTCGACTATGCCGTTGTTATCGATCGCCCTAGAGCCAGGCAAACGGTCTTGCTGATCTGTGTGATCTGTGGTACCGATATTGGTGCTAGGATGCCGCGTGTTGTTGTGCAAACTAGAAGAATTGGTGGTTGGTATGGGGATCGGAGTGGGAGATGATGATGAAGATATGAAATGCACGCCATTCGATGGCTTTTGAAGTTTATGATTCGAGTCTGATAGACTGTTCTTTGGTAAGTATGTCTTCACCCGTTTCGTAGGTCGAGAAAGATGGGATGGCTTTCTGTGGCCATTAGCGTTAGAATCCATCTAGTGATACTATGTAAAAATTCGCGATAGATAATGATGAGGTAAAGGCTGCAAAAATTACGATAGATATGTATCAATTATTGAACCTAATTAATTAGTGACTCTATAGTGACATAGTATTGTTTACAGACAATTGGTCCCAGCTTTACAATTGAGATCACCACCGGGGGATCTCCTGGAATCAAAGTTCCAGATCTACAAAATAAGTCATTCTCTTGTGATATCACCGTATGGTCTATCCAGTCTACTTTGTACTCTACAACTGGTGAACGGAAATCACCTCTCTTTTTAATCTGCATGAAATCGGTGTTTTTCTGTCCGTCAACATGACCGCCCAATCGGAAATAAAACAGTTGCAAATCCATATTAAGCCCGCTTCCTGTATACTTTGTAAAGGCTTCCTTCAAAGTCCAAAACTGATTGAACACCGCATATCGGACACTTTCTTCTTTTATTGATTCGAGCTGTTGTAATTCCAGTATGTGGAAGATGTCTTTGAAATCACCTAAAAAACTGGAACGCAGAATCCTCTGACTACTATGCGAAAGGTCAATGCCAATAGGGCCACCAGTTCGATCCACCGCGAGCGCAATAACATCATTGGAAGTACTGACATTGAATGATACTCCCTCTATAGATGGCTTGCCATACTTATTGTAAGTAAAAGTGACAGGGTCTAGCAGTAATTTGCCGTGCTTAACGTAGTTCAACACCGCTACAACGAACAATGAGGTAACGAGCTTTTTAGCCTTGATACGGCGATCTTTTATACTAGATAATTTAGCCTGATCTTCATGCAGAAGATGTCGTACAGTTAGCTCATAGTTAAAATCATCCACAAGCCAGTCATAGTCTGTAGGAGATATGTAAGTTGTGTAGACACTAACAGTCATGGGCTGCGAATTTTGCAGTTCTGATTGCAAATTTTCAATGCAGATACCAGCAAGAAGAAGCAATAATTAGCACATTAACCACTATCTGGTGTCAAATTCTTTCCTATGCTATTCCAGTTTCCTTTATTTTTCCATCTTCTACCATCGTCCCCCCAGCCCATGTAGCCATCTCTTCCCCAGCCTTATCTGCCATATGCCCTGCCACAATAGCCCTGGTACCCGCACGAGAGCCACCCTCACACGACAAGCATATCGTCGTCGCAATGTGAAACAGCAATTGCTTCTTTTCATTATCATGGATCAAGTTACTTCAATTTTATCTCAAATCGATTCAGTATGTATTATAAGCTCAATTGACTCATATGTTACTAACAAAACTTAGAGAACCTCTCACATTGGTGTTTTAGGACACTTTGAACAACAATCCGGTTTACCAAGATCTTATGCCGTCATTGGTGTGGTTATTGGATATTTCGTTTTAATTTTCTTAAATGTTGGAGGTATTGGTGAATTATTAAGTAATATCGCTGGATTTGTGGTTCCAGGTTACTACTCTCTTGTTGCTTTAGATACTCCCGGTACTAAAGATGACACCCTTTTATTGACCTACTGGGTGGTATTTGCCTTTTTGAATGTGGTTGAATTTTGGTCAAAAGCAATCCTCTACTGGATTCCATTCTACTGGTTATTCAAGACCATCTTTTTGTTATATATTGGTATTCCAGCTTTTGGAGGTGCTACTTCTATTTACCACAATGTTATTAAGCCAATTGCTGATCAAGTAATTTCTAAACATGGTGGTATGGCTGAAGACATCAATGATGTTGCAAGTGGTATTTCTTCTGGGGTTGATCATTAAATTGGTTAGAGAATCCTAGAAATTTTGTAGGAAATATATATCTATAACTATAAAGTATTTTGAAGAGCGTAGTCAAACATGTGATCAACCGGTTGATTATCTAATTTATAATTGAATTTAATTCTGAATTTGATTTTACTACCTTCTTTACCGGTCAATTTGATATTTTGCACAATCAAGTCATTTGGTGTCATTAAATTGACTTGATTATTGGTAGAAATGGTAAGTTTTTGAGATTTGGGTACCGCTATAAGTAATTGGAAATCGCTAATCCCTTGACTAGTATTGGATGTGATATGTGATTCGATTTGTGCTTGTCCATTCCCAATGATTTTGGGTAAAAATTTGATTTGAATGTTGCTATCGCTATACACCATAAACTCTTCGACGGCTGGAGATGGAACTGAAGCTGTAGGTCCTGGGGCAGGGGTATCAAATAAATCAAGAATATCATTATGAGCCTTCTTATTAGAGTTTGAACTTTTGTTATCACTGAATATATCTGACAACAAATCATTCTTGACCCCTTCAGGTTTTCTGTCTCCATCCTCGAAGTCCAAAAGATCTTTTTCGAAAGATTCCTTTGGAGCATCATGTCTGATGGGTTTCTTGACTGCTGATTCATTCAATGCCAACAATTCCTTCTTCTTTAATTTTGGTGCTGGCATCTTGGATAATAAACCTTTCTTCAATCTTGAATCTTGCGTTAAAACTTTCAAGTATTCCATGGATCTAATTTGGATTTCAAGGTTGGAATTGTGACAGTTTTGCTCCAAGAATAACTTGATATTGTTTAACGAAGAATTATTGTTGAACTTGTTGGATAATTTTATCATCGAATTTAAGACGTATAATGTTAATTGATTAACCTCACTCAAAGAATAATTAGAATTGTTTATCATGGATTTCAAGTATTCGATCACTTTATCTTCAGTGATTGCAATCTGTTTATCGTCGATTTCAATTGCTTCATTATTGACCAACTCAAAGTATTCTCCAAGACACCAAATGGTGGTCAATGCCAATCCCAATTTATTCTTATTAATATTATCATTTTGATAATTCAATTTGAGTAACTTGAGTAAGACACTTTTCTTCAAATCACTATGAGGAGTTCTTATGATAAGACTCAAAATATTTGAAATATAATCAATTTGGATATGATTGTCTGAGAAATCCAATATTTTTGCAAGTTGATCAAACTTCCAATTATCGTTCGGACTAAAGTTCTCGATAGACAAGATCAATTGAGAGATGATATAAGGCTTCAAGTCATTGTCTTCAGTATCTTTGAGATATAATATAATTTCCTTGATTAATATTCTGATATTAGATTCATTCAAAATAGCGAATGACAATTCCAATGCACGTCTTCTAATTGAAATGTCACCATCGACCAAACACCCAACAATTATCGATCTATGTCTTTGAACAGCATTGGGTTCAATGGCAACAACAGTCAATAAAGTATTCAATGCAACATATCGAGTATTATTATCCTTTGTTGATAAGAATTTTCCTAGTAAATTGATTCCTAAAATTTTCAATGATTTCTCTGAATTGACAGAGAAAATCGTTTTGATACATTCATACAAGACTGCGTGATTAACATTCTTCCCAATTTCAATATTAGAGCATGTTTGAGTCAAAATATCGTTCAACATCTCCAAATTTTTGGGAGGTAAATCAGGCACCGATGATAATAGCCTTAATGTAGTGATAATATGAACAATCAGAAAAGGATCATTGATCCCCATCACATCATAATCGGGACTATAACCCGAGGTAATCAATCTCTTTAAATGACCAATTAAAACCGGGTAAAGTTTAGCAACGTCTAGTTGGTATTCTTGGGAACTATTGTTGTAACAGCTCTGAATAAGCTTCATAGATGCCAATAATACATCTTGCAGTTTATCGGTCACCAAAGCAGGAACATACCCGATGAAAAATTCCAAAAGATCCGGATTCTTATCGATCAATTTGGAAGCGACAATGCATGCTTTCTTCTTCAAATACGAATTACTTGATTGGATTAACTTTTCAACATTTTGGTACAAATCTGTCGATAATTCTACACTGGCAATGTTCCCCAAACAGCACAATGCCTGAGCCACCACGTAATGATTAGAGTGATTCATATCATTATCAAGCGAATTGGTCAACAAAGTCAAAACTTCTTGATTCTCATCCAACAACAACATGGTCGCCAAATACCCTAACCTTTTATCGGCGAATTTTGGAGAAGCAAGTAACTTAATACACTCGACCTGACCGAAATGTGTCCGCTCACCAATGATATATAAATATAATAATTTGGAAATATTAATTCTCCGAGTATTTTGATCAAGATTAACATCTTTAAATGAGGTTCTAATTGATGCACTTTCCTTCTTCACCACGTTTCTTTCATCAGCAATGGTCTTTGCTTTTCTGACTGCTTTTATAAACGACCTCAATGATTTCATGGTGTATAAGCCGCGAAAAAACACTAACAAACGACGAGTTGATTTGCCTGGAAAATATCTATAACTTGAGGTGCGATTTGTGAAAAATTTAGCCTGAAAGAGAAACCCTGCGAATGTCAGTCAACCATACTGCTAAGATAACTATAAGTACAACCAAGGGGAATGTTGAGATTGGGTTATACGCTAAGGAAGTACCCATGGTGAAGGATTTCCTAATGTCTTGTAAAAGTCTACAAGACCAGAAATTACTGTACCAAGAAGATCTAGTACGATGTGACTTCGTGGTACCGCACTACAAGCCATTCCGCCATAATAGGCTTCGAGTGATTAAAGGTACTGTGGGTTTAACTGGAGATGAATTGGTGATTAATTTGAATCCTGATATAACGATAAATATGACCATCATTGGCGAAATCATCGGTAATTCGATATATAATCTAGTCAAAATAAAAGAGCTGGAATTTGATACTTTTGTTAAGCAGGTTTCAATTGACGTACCATACTTTGATTTGCCGACCGATCAGTCTACCGCAGTCACTGATGCTGTCCCGGAACACACAAAAGCTCCCGAACCAAAGAAGAGGAAGAGAAAGGTCAATCTAAATTACGACTACGAAGACGATGGCTTTAAAATGAAGAGTATTTACGATGTGAAAAAGCTCAAGGTGGGTGTTGCAAACTCTGCGCAGGAACCTGCGCAGGAGCCAGCCCCAGTGCAGCCCGTGCGAGAGACGGTGCCAGAGCAGCCAGTAAAACAAACAGAGCCAGTGCGAGAGACAAGCACAGCGCAACAACCACTGGAACAAGCACCGCTGGAAGAGCCTGCACAAATACTGCCCAGGCCATTAGAATCTAAACCAGAAAAACTTTCTTCAGCAGCACAATCTCCAGATACTCCTCGGTCCGCTGCAGTCTATCCCCCGAAACCAGCGTCTCGCCCCACACAACCCCAACCTGCAGCGCAAGCGAAACCTGCATCTTACCAGGATATACCCATGTCAATTCTCAGGAACCACAAGTATATACTACCAACCACCCGCCATTAAATCAAACTGTATACACTAATTTTCACTAACGAATTTACGTACAACAAACTGCCTTACATGTGCTAACAACAGCCCCTCTCGTCCCACCAACCATATCTCCTCTCGCGGCCCAACATTTTCTCGCCGATAACATCGCATCCTCTACCTTGGAGAATTGCTACCATGTACCACAATCCATACTTTGATGTAAACCTCCTTGAGAATGCCTTATCCTCTCCAACCATAGATTTGGCAATTCCTTTACCTCATGAAATTACAGACTCTTCTTCAAACTATCTCAATTTACCTGATAACTCCCCGGTGGTAAAAAATTTCAGTCTTCTTCTTAATTTCATTGACTTTTTCACAACCATTAATGTCCATGATATTTATGCCAAAAATGAATATTACTATGCTGTTAATAAGTTTAACCCAAAATTTATCAACACTTTAAGATCTTTTGTTGATAATCGATTGGAAAAAGACGACGCTTATCTCGATGAATTGATTTACAAGTTAATTGATCAAGAATTGAACCTTAATTTAATTACTTCCAAGCAATTACCCGAAAGATTTAAACAAGTTAAAGAGTTTATGGTAGAGTATTATAAGGCCGAGAATCATAAGAATTTTCCGCTTTTTCATAAGTCTTCTAACTTTATTAGAATATGTTATATCACCGTCATTAAGGTATTGATGCAAATGTTCCCAGATGGAATTTGGTGTAACAATTTGGAAGTCTCTAAAATTTACCAACAATACTTGAAAGATCCAATGTCAATTGTTTTCTTGCCTTGTCATAAATCTCATTTTGATTATATTATAGTTCATATTTTATCCATCAGATTTCAAATGCCAACTCCTACCGTTATTGCTGGTGATAATTTGAATGTGGCAATTTTTGGCAAAATTTTAAAACAATTGGGAGCTATATTCATCAAGAGAAGTTTCAATAATGAATTGTACACTGAAAAGAACTTGACCAATTTATTAGAATTCCTTGTAATGCATGATGTCAATATCGAAGTTTTTATTGAAGGTACAAGATCAAGAGATGGGAAGTTATTGATTCCAAAATATGGAATTTTGAAGATGTTACAACAAGTCTATGAATCTACAAAGAAAGATATGATTGTCCAACCGATGCTGATAATTTACGAGAGAATCTTTGAAACCGATGGATACTTGAAAGAATTGATCGGTAAGGACAAGAAGCAAGAAAGTTTTGTAGGCATTTTAAAAAATGGTATTAATGGATTAGTAGGTGGTAAATTCGAGCAAAACCCTGAAAAGATCATCAAAAAACAATTACCATATGACAACATGCCATTGAAGTTGAGTGGTAAGATTTACGTTAAATTTGGTCAAAATTCAACTCTCTCAAGTTACAATGGGAAGTTGAAGAAAATTGGATACAACGTATTCCACGAAATCAATAGGATAAATCATTTGCCTGAAATCTCAATTGTTGGAACTGTCATTCAAATATATGCTTATTTGAACCCCGAAGTTCGGGAAATTCCCATGTCGGAGTTAATAGAACTTTGGCCATTAATCCTTGAACTAATCAAGGCAGAAATTGTCACCAGTAACACATCAAATTTACAAACCTTGGATCACTTACAAAGCTTAAAAGAAGAAGAAGTGAGATATTTATTCAAGTATCAAATCATTAAATTCTTAAAGTTCATTAGAGTCGATACTAAAACTGATCAAGTTATCTTAGATAATTCTATCGAACTCTTATATTACAAGAATTTAACCATTCATTTATTGATAAGTAGATCATTGGTAAGTTTTAGTCTTTTGCATACCACAGATCATAGAGTAGAACAGCTTGCAAAAGTTAATCATACATTAAAGACATTATTGAAGAGTGAATTTTTATTCGATTATAATACTAATAAAAGAGACGAATTCGGATTCATTATAAATGATATGATTGCAAAGGGTAAGATTGACGATAAGTTAAATATCTTGGATAAAAATTATCATCAAGTTTTAGCTTCATTGGTCTACCCATTCCTCAAATCATACATGCTTTGTGCATACAATATCGTTAAGCTACTCGAACCTCATAAGTTTGTTTCTGAACTGAAACTCATAAACGACCAGTTGCACGACTTTCCTGACACTAAGAAGCTTTTAAAACAAATTCAAAGAAATGCTAAAGATTTAGATTTCGAATCGACAAATAAACAATACTTGTTAAGTGGGTTGTATTATTTGAATTATTTACAGTTAATTAAAATCTTTAAAAACAAGAGTAAAACAGTTGCATATGTAAAAATTGAAGATCAAACTGCATTGGATTCATTATTGAAATTTTTCGGAAATTTATTTAATGAAGAAGAGAACGATTTAGATATGGATTACTTAGTCGATGTCATTGAGAACAAAAGTCCAAGATCGATTAAATTATAATTAATGTATAATTTTTAAATATTGTAAATTTCACAAACCCAACACTATAGAAAGTGTTGAATGCTGCAAATGATGAGAAGCTGCAAATTTCACATTAATTGAAATTGCAACGTAATAACTTATACTACATATAGCACCACTTGAGAATCTTATCATTGCTCAGGATTTACATACATCAGTAGCCATTGACAACTTTTAAGCCAGCAAATCTGGGGTAATCGCAGCAATCCGTCAAGAATTTTGCAAATAGGGGTATTGCTGTTCAGCCTCGCGGAACTGGTCCGCACATCAGTATATCCACGGTTGAACAATAGGGAAGAATTAATGACAGTAGAAAAATTAAACTAAATATATAAATTATAAATAACTAAAACTACTTTTCGAGACAAACACGAAGATAACCTTCGTTTTTACAAACCCGTAATCTAGATTAGTGTGCATAGTTGATACCACGGCCCCGTTTCGTCATCGAAAGAGGCGCATTTGGTGCAAAAAAAAATAGGAGATTTCACCGATTTGACGCACGAAAATTGCATCAAACCATATAAAATATTTGGATTCCGCATTCTAAATCTTCAGCATAAACATAAACATTTTTCATTGCTCCAAAATTACTTACCCCCAATTTCATTTAATATTTCCTAAAACTAATTAGGAATTCATCCGTAGCTTTCATTTATAAGCTTTTGCTATATCCCTGTTTTAATCCCGTTTTTTTAGTCGTTTTGCGTCATGAGGAAAGAATTGAAATACCTCATCGGCTTCCATGTGGCAGTTGTGATGTTTCTTATCTGGTATCTTTTTGATTTAATCACGTTATTACATGATGACTCCTTCACGGATGCATTATTGGACTTGGAATTAAACCCTGCCGACGATAAACTTTCCAAACCCCTTTTAATCCCCAAAATTATCCATCAAACATATAAACATAATGATATTCCAGAAATTTGGAAACCAGGTCAAAAGGCTTGTATGGACCTACACCCTGATTATCAATACATTCTTTGGACTGATGATATGGCCAGAGAATTCATCGCTGAAACTTTTCCTTGGTTCTTAGAGACTTGGGATAATTATAAATACCCTATTCAAAGGGCCGATGCTATCAGATATTTCGCTTTGGTCCATTATGGAGGTGTTTACATTGATTTGGACGACGGGTGCGAAAGAAGATTAGACCCATTATTGACCGTATCAAGTTTCGTTAGAAAGACAATTCCAACTGGTATTTCAAATGATGTTATGGGTGCAGCACCTAAACATCCATTCTTTTTGAAAGTCATTGACAATTTGAAGAAATACCAAAAAAATTGGTTGGTCCCATATATTACCATCATGTACTCTACCGGTCCACTTTTCCTCTCAGTTATGTGGAAACAATATAAGAGATGGGGAGTACCTGAGGCTGGTAAAGTACGGATTCTTATGCCGAATGATTATAAGACCCATGCATATTCATTTTTTGCTATTAGCCCTGGTAGTTCATGGCATTTAGATGATGCAAAATTCATCAAAGAGATGGCTAATCATATAGCTTTAGCGGTATTTGGTGGATTTTGTATTGTATTGGCATTTTTGTTATTAGAATACTGGATTTATAACATGTTGATCTCAAGTACTAAACTTAAGAATAAAATAAGCAGATGGTTGCATGCCAAAAGAATTAATAGAAAAAGGAAGGACTCGAATTTAAACCCATACAAAGAACAAGTTTAAGAATAATAAACTTGAGAGAGAGATCTACGATCTTGTATTCAGGATAATACAGTTCATTCGTTTTGTTAGCATAGTGTAGATTAGAATAATGCATAATGATGATACCCGTTACCTTGATTCCATACTCTCCAACAAACCCATATTTAAAGTTTTGAAATCTTGTTCTTGCTTATTCTTGACAATAGTTTTGATCAATTCTGTCATCTCGTCAGCATATTTGTAACATTTTTCACATAGTTTAACAAGTTCAATAGAATTAATTGGGATCCCTCCTAATTTTGTTAATTGAATGAGCTCTTTATTACTGTTGACCGATACGATCAACGAACTATCTCTTATAAGCTCTTCTCTCATGTCTGCATCAAATATAGATATTTCATTTATTGAATCACCCTTAAGATTTTCTTCCTCTGATGAAGGATTGAAGAACAGTATAGTGATAGTTATTGGGATATGCAAAACACTTAAACTAATAGGAGGTTTTTCATCTAAATTGTATATCTTTAAGTTACCATTTGGTTCCAAGGAATAATTTGGTAATTTGAAATTAATCAAACTTATAATACTACCGAAACAGCAAGAATCTATAAGGTTACCATCGAAATTTATAACGTTTAAATCGACTTTTATTAACCACACTTTCTCTCCTGTTCTGATACATAAACTTTCCAAATCAATAGCATTGGATTTACGTATAGATTTTTCTATAATTCTGGTGATCAATACTTCATCGATGGTCCTCTCATCGAATTTTATTGAGGCCATAGGAGAAAGTTCGTTATTGATGACTAATAGACCTTCATTAGGTCTATCTTCAAAAGGCTTGACAATTTCACAAGACGTCTTTATTATAACTTGTGTCTTTCCCCATGATAATTCCACGTATCCATTATCACCAAGAATCACATCGGGTCTTCTCAACTCATCGAGCTTTCTACCGTCTAGTCTCACACCCTGTTTAAGAGACTCTATTATATATTTTGTTTCATTAAGTGATACATCATTACTCTTCATTATGCCTGGAAAGTAAATTGAAAATGTTAAGTTATGTTAAAACTAGTGGTAAATAGTTTAGTAACTGGATATTGGTGCTACTACTTGGTTGCAACTCTCGCGAAAATTTTTATTCAGTGGCACTATGCTTGGAATAACCAGAACCATTAAACCATCAAAATCTTTTGTTCCATTGAAACAATTGATAAGTTCAAGAAATGTTAACAATGTCACTACGTTAAATTTCTTTCAAAGAGAAAGATTACCCGCCAATACTGTGGTCAAATTTGTACCTCAGCAAACTGCTTGGATCGTTGAAAGAATGGGAAAATTCAATCGAATTTTAAACCCAGGAATGGCCATTTTGATGCCATTTATTGACAGAATTTCATACGTTCAATCTCTTAAAGAACTGGCCGTGGAAATTCCTAGTCAAAATGCCATTACTGCTGATAATGTAAGCTTAGAATTAGATGGAATTTTATATATCAAAGTAATTGATGCTTATAAGGCCAGTTATGGAGTTGAGGATTTCAAGTTTGCAATTAGTCAATTGGCCCAAACCACCATGAGATCAGAAATTGGTTCTTTGACTTTAGATGCGGTATTAAAAGAACGTCAAACTTTAAATGCTAATATTAACAAGGCTATTAATGATGCATCAGAAGATTGGGGGGTTAGATGTTTGAGATATGAAATTAGAGATATCCATCCTCCTTCAAATGTCTTGGAAGCAATGCACAGACAAGTGTCAGCTGAGAGATCTAAGAGAGCTGAAATCTTGGAATCTGAAGGTACAAGACAGCTGAGAATCAATATAGCTGAAGGTGAAAAGCAAAGTCAGATTTTGAAGTCAGAAGCTTATCAACAGGAACAAATTAACAGAGCTGAAGCAATCTCTAAATCTTTGGCATTGATTTCCAATTCAATTAAACAAAATGAATTCGGTAAAGACGCTATCAATTTACAAATTGCTCAAGATTATATCAAACAATTTGGTAATTTGGCTAAGGAAACCAACACAGTCATCTTACCTTCTAATATGAGTGATATCGGCCTGTTTATGGCAAGCGGAATGAGAATATTTAATGATTTAAACAAGCAAACGAAGAACGAACCTACCAAAGAGTCTAAGTAAATAATATGTATATAGTATATGAAACTACTTGAAAAACATGTCCAATGCTCCCTTTCCCTTAGCTACCTTGACGGTTGTTCTTTTCTTGATCGTTTTAGTGACTTTACTGGGCTTTTCGGTTTTAGGTTTATTAGCTTCCACGGCCATGGTTTTAGCAACGAGTCTGGATTGAATATTCTTTTTATACTGTGAAAGTTCTTCAAAGTCATAAAGCTTTATATCTATACATAAGTATGATAATATCATGTCGTTGGATACCGACAAAACTTCAGATTCTAAGAATCCCGGAGGTATCTCTGATTCACTATCAACGTATAAATTGAGTTTTATTTGTGTCATCAATTTGCTATCCATTAAATGCTCTTTTGTCATTTGAATCTTATGTTTAAGCCATTCTTGAGCCTTTTCTTGGTTTATTTTATAAAAACTTTCCCCATTTTCATTCAAGACATCACATATGCAATTGAGGGCATTTGTCACAAGCGTTTCAGGTATCGAGTTCACCCATTCATGATTATCAATGATATTTTCAAGTGTTATGTAAGGCCCTTTGTTGTTATATAATGCTGATATAAGTAAAAAGATCACATTAAATTTGGTAGCCATTATTACTTCTGAAGATTCACTTATGCGACCTTGATCTGAATTTTCAAAAATGATGGATCTGGGATCCTGTTGGAATGATTTGAGCTCGAATAATTGGTCACCGGTTTTGAGATATTTTCTGGAGGATTTAATGTCTTGGTAATCTGGAAGGTCAACTATATCATAATTTTGGCTGCAATCTTTTGGTAATAGAATTGTTCTACTCATGATACTGTAGTAATTTTTCACGCGTCGCGATAGATAGCATCGTACCAGTAAAGCCATGTAAAAATTTAAGAAAAACCAGATTTTGTTGCTTTCATGAAGGTGTAATCAATTTATACGAACTTTAATGCAGGATGATGCTGTGAGGCTATTGATAGTTCTCAGGCATAAATTGGACTTTTGACGATCTTTAAAAAATGGCTGCAAAATCTGCGAAACTTACCTAGTTGGTTTCGTGAAAGTACATTAAGAGAATCAAGTTCTACTCTAGGAAATAAAAAGTGCTGGATTAGAGATTTTTTGCAAACCAAGAGTTCCACAATTTTTCACGGAATCGCTCTCGTAGGGACTTAATAAATATATTTTTATACTACAAAATGGCTACTGCCCTACTAAAGTATGAACAACAGTTCGAATATCACCTATACTAGCAAAGATAATCATGATGGTACCAAAAATCGTGAAACTCAAGCTGCTCATACTAGCGGCTCGAGGATCAACATTTAGTAAATGAGCAGTAGCAATAGCTCCACAGTTTATTCCTAAACTAACACCCCTCGTAACATAGTCACCAGACTTGACTCTCAAAAGTTTGAAGAACGCATCACCTATAAGTACACCACAGATTCCTGACAATATAGTACAAACAGCCATGAGGGAAATTGAGCCCTCAAGAGAATCAATCAATGGAGTTCCTAGTGCTAATGTGACGGATCTTCCTATGAATCCGATCGATCTTTGAGGATCTATACCGATATTATAGCATATCAATGGATATAAGAAAAAAGTTAGTCCAATACTCATGAGTATAGGTATCATAATCCAAGCATTCTTGATGAAATCTCTTCTATGGGTGTACATCGGTAAACTCAAAGATACAATCGAGATGTCCATTAAAGAACTTAAGAAATCACCACATCCAGGCCAAATTGGATATTTGGTAATAGAGTTCTCTGGATCAGGATTGGTTTCCCCGTTATTGAACAAATAGGCACTTGAGAACAAATTGAGGTAGTTCTTCCCCGTCTTGTAGTATTTCAAATCATCCAAGAATCCTTTAGCCGTTTGGTGATAAATCAAAGAGGATATAAAACATATGAATAGAATTAAAAACGTTGAAACGAGAATTGGGTGTGCAAACTTCTTCGTAAAGGGCCACTTAAGTGGAATAAGCAAAGCAACATAATACAGCAAGATCGTAATACTCAAATGGAATGGAAGGAAAATGTGATAAGGTGTGTAGAACAATGGGATGGATGAGATGAATAAGAGCCCATAGAGTACCCAATCGATGTAACTAGTTATGAATATAGTGACCTTCTTTGATGTGGGATTTAAATGACGATATGCTTCTAAATCGCTATTTTCCGTTTCTTCGGTGACAGATCCTGAACCCGAAGAGCTAGTGCTCTCTCGCCGTGCAATCTGAGATGGTGCCAGTTTTATAGAAGCCATAGAAGGGTGATCTACACCGTGGCTTTCGATTGTTACATTAGCTGGTATACTGCTGTGTTTAATATGAGTTTTCTCTGGTCTGGTCAAGAATGGATTATCCAAATCCATGAGCTCAACATCCGCAGAGTCAGTAACTGGTTCAGTCCTTACTTGCCTTAAATTTATTGTTGTAATATCCGTTATGTCTCTATCAGCCTTGTTCACATCGTCTACTTCCTTAACTGCTTCTTTTCGGGCCAAATCAAAGAGGATCTTAAGTAATTGAATCGTATAGATATTTATTACCATAAGAGTCCACCAACCTATAACAAACACCCCAGCAATTTTTAGGACTTCAATTATGGTTATAGGCTTACTTAAAGGCAAGATAATGAAAGATGGAATGAAAAATACATTGATCCATTTCAAACTGAAGCTCATCGACGGTTGAACAATGGATAGATATCGATTCAACATCGTTTCAAATATTTTGTGATACTTGCTCATAAATGTTAGGATACACAATACAATCAAGTTAATTAACATCCCCATTACAGAAGCCGGGAATTTGATTTTAAGTATCTGAACAATAAACTGGTTGAGACCATACAAAATAGTGAACTCTAGGATGATGCCAACTGGTACAAGGAAATAAGACTTGAGGATATGTTCCTTGGAATAATAAATACCATATCCAACACCTTTAACAATATCTCTGAACATTTAAAGAATAAAAAAAACCTGACTGAACTTTGATACCTGACAATGACTCTGGTTGAGTCAGATCGGGTGCAAGGAACTCGCGATCCGGGGAGAAGACCTTCAGAGTGTGAAAAACATATTATATAACAAATCTACATAGATACATAAACCTAGTAACTTTGAGCCGGAAAATGCCATAACATTGGTGAGAATGATGAATTGAATCAATTTATACTTATAAGATGCTACATTTTTTGGACTTCTTTTCCTTCTTTTCTTTAGTTCTTAAAGAAGCTCTGGTGGCTGCTTCGAATACTTGTCTGACACCTTCTCCAGTTCTGGCTGAACATTCTAAGTAATCAGTAGCTCCGATTTTTTGTGCAACACTTTGTCCATCTCCGGAAGAAACTGGTTGTTGGTTTTGTTGTCTCAACATTTCAATGGTTTGAGAGTCATTTCTCAAATCTGATTTACATCCAACTAAAATGATTGGCACTCCTTGACAGAAGTGTAATACTTCAGAAATCCATTTTTCTAAAACGTTATCCAAGGAATCTGGAGAATCAACAGAGAAACAAATTAAAATGACATTGGAGTCTGGGTAAGATAATGGTCTTAATCTATCATAATCTTCTTGACCAGCAGTATCCCATAATGCCAATTCGACTTTTCTACCATCGACTTCGACGTCAGCAACGTAGTTTTCGAAAACAGTTGGAACATATACTTCTGGGAATGTACCTTTAGAGAAGACGATTAATAAACAAGTTTTACCACATGCACCATCACCAACAATGACTAACTTTCTTCTGATTTCAGCAGGAGGAGGAACCATCTATACGTTAGTAAAGCCGCAAATTCAAAAGACACTTTAAAAAATAAAACTTTGCAATAACCAGAAACAGGTAATATAGCTCGATATCGCCGTTTGGATCGTCTAATCCACACATAAGCTCCTTGTAAAAAATACTGGAAAGAAAACCATTGTCATCCCCTGATCAAGAGACTATCTAAATCTGGCATCAACCAACGTATACTGAAGCCTTAAAACTTTAACTGTGCCTCAAATCGATCAAATCAATGTACATACCTTATTGCCGTTTTTGTTTTTTGCCAACTGATTTTTTTTTTCTCCCTCAAATTTCAACTTGTGCGGATCTATTCGTGCCTGATCCATTTGATGCCTACTAGAATAACCACTACACAGGCCTTACAATCAGTTGCTACTTAACCAGAAGGGGTATTACTCACGCAAATGTATTAAACTATAACCTTAATTAACTATTACCAATATTCTCTACAAGATACTACATTTCTTTGATTTCTTCTCTTTTTTCTCCTTGGTTCTTAATGAGGCTCTAGTAGCTGCTTCGAATACTTGTCTGACACCTTCTCCAGTTCTGGCTGAACATTCTAAGTAATCAGTAGCTCCGATTTTTTGTGCAACACTTTGTCCATCTCCGGAAGAAACTGGTTGTTGGTTTTGTTGTCTCAACATTTCAATGGTTTGAGAGTCATTTCTCAAATCTGATTTACATCCAACTAAAATGATTGGCACTCCTTGACAGAAGTGTAATACTTCAGAAATCCATTTTTCTAAAACGTTATCCAAGGAATCTGGAGAATCAACAGAGAAACAAATTAAAATGACATTGGAGTCTGGGTAAGATAATGGTCTTAATCTATCATAATCTTCTTGACCAGCAGTATCCCATAATGCCAATTCGACTTTTCTACCATCGACTTCGACGTCAGCAACGTAGTTTTCGAAAACAGTTGGAACATATACTTCTGGGAATGTACCTTTAGAGAAGACGATTAATAAACAAGTTTTACCACAAGCACCGTCACCTACGATGACTAATTTTCTTCTAATTTCGGCTGCAACCATCTATATGTTAGTACTGCAATGTGAGGAGTCGATATATGTAATAGGAAATGGATGAAATGGTACTTTTCGAGATGCCGAGCGAGCTGATAGGGGAATCAAATCACCAGTGAAGCTGTATAAACATCTGAAGCATCATGATGCCCTTTATGTTCGATATGAATGCATGCATGAAGCAATATGTCAAACAGAGGAAGTGTTGTATTGGACCCGATTCATCTCGCAAACTATATTTTTCTAGCACCGTCAAGTGATACATCACATTATTGAGTACCACCACAAACACAATTGGTCTGCGGCAGATATAACGAATATGCAACCACAGGACCTTTGGGTGCTATTGAAGCCTGTGCATACAGCGCCACTGTATAAAGACACACATACAATGAAATATCTATATCAATATATCAAGTTCAACTATTAATACGTACTTTGTAGTTAATTTGTTTATGTCCAAAATTATTTTCTGATCCTTAGCATTCCCGCGTCTATCAGGGGCGGTGCATGCAGTCCAAGAGTGCGCCAGAACCTGAAAGTTCCAGACAGGGCCGAATTACAGGAATCAGAGAAATGTTTCAGGGCCAAAAATCTTTAAACAGTTGCATGGTGAAATTTTTATTGTTCTATATCTTTTACACAAGAATGTATTGTCAACTACGCATATTGTACGGACAAGTTACGGGTGAACAGCGTGGTTAATTCCAGCCTTTGGTGCTTACACGCAATCGAATCGGAGTTGGCAATTTTTTTTTTGCAAGTTATAAATAGCAGAGCGAAGCCAGATATTACGTTCCTCCACTTATAGTCCTGGTCTGACACCATTACGTTCACAATTAAAGTTTCGTGCTTGGCCCACACCCTCACCCTTGCACTACATATTCCCGTATAACATTACACCCCTTTTGTCTGGCGCTCAGACTCATAGATTTGCAGACTCAAAGACTCAGGCCCATACACCAACTATGAGCTCAACTAGCCCTCTATCTCTACATTCTACACTATGCTCAATTATATATTTGTGCTACATAAAGTACATGAAGGCTAGCCAGCCTAATTTCCTTCAATCAAATGCTTGTGTTCTTCTTTAGCGTATCTTAATCCACAGTATCCACAAGTTGATGCCATTGGTTTATCTAAATTAATAAATACTTTTGGATGTCCTTGTAATGTACTACCTTTGTTACCATCACAAACGGCAATATTACCTTCTTCATGGCTCAAGTATCTGACAGGTTGTTTACTTATTAACTCCATGGCAGAATATGCTCTAGGCTGTTGATCTAAATCTTTTTGGATAAATCTGTAAGCAAATCTTGAGAGGATATTCAGTCTTGATTCTTGAGAACGAGTCCAGGTTTCCACTCTATTTGGAGCTTGCTGTGCGATAGGATTGGATTCTAATTCTGGTTTGGTCAAACCGGTGACGGATTTGAATCTTATGGAAGTCTTCGCTTGACAAACAGTTCTTTTTAACATGGTTTGTTTGAACATTGTAAGTGACAATTGATGGGATTCCATTGGTTCGCATTTTTTTCAGTCGCTTAGGGCGAGACACGACTTGTGTGAGATGTGCATCAATGTATCGCGCGCTCCCGTAAGCAGACTGCCGTGACGAATTTTCCACGAGCACTGCCGCGGTGCCGCGGTAGGAGCTCGTCCTACGAATAAGTGGCTGCAAACTGTATTTATCTATTCACTATCACTAGTCTCATCTTTTTTGCCTCTTTTCCTAACTTTGCCCTCCAATTTTCTTTGGGGCAAGACCTCATTGAAAGCCTTTTCCCAATCCCTATACTCAAACCATTTACAGCAAATTTCATATACGTGACTGGTAGCTAGAACTTGTCTGCCACTGATTTGAATGTATTTACCAATTGGTAATTTTCCCACTTTCATACCTAATTCTTTGGCCTTATTCACACAAAGGTTCTTATGTCTGTTTTTATCTACGATTCCTCCAATGACGTATGTCTTTCCTTCTTCGAGTTCCTCGATGACCTCATCAGTGTCCGCCGTGAAATACACAAATTGGTCTGGATTCTCACTAGATTCGATAACTTCTTTTAACGTTTTGTCGGTCAACTCAATGTTTTTCCACAGCTTGTATTGACTGATTCTAGTATCAAACTGCTCTTTCAACCTCTTGTTGAATGGAGTCACTTGTAACCCCACGTTATATTTACATACTCGTTTTGCACTGTACATTCTGGTAACTTGAACTGACATCGATCTAATCTCTCTTTCGGTCATTAATTCATCAAAATCACAATCGATCAAGCAATTAACATTTGTAGGCGTCTGTTGGTCTGGAGTCAATTTTCCTGGCTTCTTTTCCGTTTTTTCGACCTTAGATTCCTTGGCTTTAGCTTTATTCTCTTTACGCTTCTCTCTTTTATTTCTTCTGTATTCTTCCTTTGTTTCTTCTTGTTTTTGTTGCTTTAAAAGCTTTTTATACTGGTTTTTGGAAATACCTAACTTTTGCCTTTTGGCCTCATGGTCTTCCTTTTCCTGCAACTTTTCCTGTCTTTGCTCTTCGCTAAGTTCTAACGGTCTCTTCATCTGCAATATTTTTCGCATCGTATCTCATCTCATTCCCTTTGGTGGTCCACAAACTCATGTGGTTGTATATTATTGATACAAACTATCAAAGCTATTCGATTTGTAGTTGCTCTGTAGTCCACTCTTTCTAAATATTCTACTTATCTAAAAATGCCCTAAATGGGATATTGTCAAAGTTGACCATATCCGGGTCTCCAAATCCTGGGGTCTCCCCATTAGGCATATTATTTACCGATTCCATTGGATCATTTAAGTCTTGCTTGTTGTTCAACATTTGCATCCAAAGCTTGTCTACCTCAGCTGAGTTGAAGAAATCTAAGTCGAGTCTGGGGGTACTGACATCAAGAGTATCTTTTTGTGTCTCACCAGGTTCTTGAAACAATTTTGGTGTTCCAACCGTTTTTGGAAGCGGTATGTCTTGAGTGGGTCCTTTCATATTATTTCGATCATCATCTGCCTCAAAAATATTATTCGTTAATACCAGACTCGTATCTTGTTTGCCTAGTTTCATCATGGTAGTTTCACAAATCTCGATGAGCTCCACTAATTGATCGCTACTGAATGCCTGCGTTGGTAAGTTTTTGGCTCTCTCGGAGTTTTCGTTGTAGAAATCTTTATTTGTGATCGTTTTCAAAAGGAAAGTATGACCTTTCGTTATCCTCCATGCGTGATAATACCTATTACTTATCTTGGAAATCAATGCGATAGATACTTCCAAACATCTGGTCAATGAAGATGAAAATTTGCATAGATTATTATAATGGTTTGCATAAGCCGTATCCAGAGCCTGTTTCTTCTCGAATTCAGGATCAGAGCGACTATTCAAAATCAAGAAATTGCACTTCATCACGAATGATATTAAAATTTGGTTGGACTTGTGAACGAAAAGCTCAAATTTCGGGTTTAATACCATATCATGCTTCATACTTCCAACCAAATCCACATAGTGGGGCATCATTTCTCCTACAATGACCAAAAGCAGCTTCCTCATGTAGAAGAATGCAAGGTCAACATTGTTATCTTCATAATGATTATAGAAGTAGAAGAATAACATCACACAGAAAGATTTAATTGAAATATAAAATTTGCACTTGAATACCCTTTCTAGGTCGGGAAACTTATCAGTTTTGGGGTTCAAACAATCACTAAATGTTCCATACTCTCGGTATATCGTTGATTCGAGTTCACTTAGATTTTCACATAGCTCCTTCATCTTCGACCGGCCTTCGACATTGACCACTAAATGTGTCAAATGACGGGCACAATTATACAAAACTGATGACGAAAAGAGGGATTCAGTGATAAATTTATCAAGCTCGGTGTCGTTCAAGCATTCTTCCCCTTTACGATAAAAGGGTACTTTAGTATCATAAGAACCCCTGGGTATTGATACAGGTTGCCCGAATGAATAACTCAAGTACAAATCATCCAATACTAGATAATGCCACATTCTCCTGATGATGTTGTTAGTTGGACTTGGAGTTCCAGCGTCAGGGAGCTTATCGGGTTCTCTATTGAACCCCAAACTAATGGCCATTCTAATCAATAGAGCCGAGATCCCACTCGTTCCATCTCCATCAGCCCCTTCTCCATCTTCAGGGGCATAGGTGTGATACAACTTAGTGTAATACGCCAATGTGATTACGGGGAATGAGGGTTGATTAAACAAATTAAACTGTTCCAAGCACTCTTGGGCAATGTCAATGATATTTATGGTTATGGGATTCGATAACAAGTACTTATAATTCAACAACTCCAAATCACTTCCCTTTTCATTCAATCTTTTCTCATTTATATCGATTCTGTTGGTAAACAAAGAAAGATAAGCTAACCTCAACATGATAAGTAAAGTCCCGATATACGCCAAATCTAGTCTCTTTTCAATATTTAAATTTGAAATCTTCTCGTCAGCATAATCCTCAGGTCCGATTATTCTCAGTATTAAACCTCTGAATGCTGGCTCATTCACCAATGGCATAAAGGGATACACATCCATGAAGAAAATTCTGATGAGCTTCCAAATAACCCTTTGTTTAGGAAGAAAGAGCTGAATCTTATCGATCAACCGCAATTCATTACCAAGTTTCCCATCCACATAGGTCAACCCTAGAGGTAACGTAGATCTGTCGGTTTGAGATTTTTCCAACTTCTTTTCCACCTGACTCTTGATCAATTTATAGTAAGGAACTATATCTACCAATCCCTCCGGCTCAAGCATTTTCTTCTTCAAAAACTGTTCATCTAGATTGATAGAACTATCGTTTGCTGTACTTGTTAATACAGGAATGGTTTCAGCATTCATATTTTGGGCTTTACTAAAGATAACTGCTGCTTTTGCACTTGATTCCTTGATCTTCATTGTATGATCCCACAAAATTTTTAGAGCTGAATCCTTTTGCATCAATGATGACCAAGAGAACGGCCCGAAAGAGAGCCTTCTTATATCTTCCTTGATATGGACTGAACTGTATCCCTCATAAAAATTGATACTATCTTCGTCTGACAAATACGGATTGATTCCTGAATACCCAGAACCACTTGAGCTATTATATGAGTTCTTGATAGAATATGGCACCTTTGATTGGGTAGGATTTGTAAATGGTTTATTGAGGATATCAGGTGGTGTGTTGTCCACTTTATCGGTATAGGCAGAATGAAAACTGTTGGTGGAACCACTTTGATGGCTCAGACTGCTCGTTGGAGTGAAGACGTCTTCTTGAGGGGTAAATCCGTGTTTGGCCACAAGTCGTGGAAGAGGTGGTCCTGGGCTTGGCCCTGGTAACAGCCCCTGGCCTGAGCTTCGCCCTGACAATGACCCTGCCATAGGTATTGGTGTTGGCCCTGTGGCTGATAATGGTGCAGGGGCTGGTGTCATGTCCAAACCCGCTGTCCGCTCGGACGATAAAACACTGAATGAAGACCTATTGAGGCCTGACATTTGCATTGGAGGAAGATTTGGATGGGCATCATTAAGTGCCAAATTATTTGGTGAAGCTGAATAGAATCCGGCATTGGTTATTGAATGCTCAATTTGTGATAGCCTGTGCTTTAAAAGCTCGAGCTCTTCATCTTGCTTATTAGGTGCAGCATTTCTTATGGTTGTTTTGGGTAAATCGGGGCTGTTGGCCTTTACTGACCCACTTGATGAGCTTTTGGGTCTAGGAGGCTCTGGAGCAGAATCGAACCTGAGAGGCTTTCTGGCACTTTCCATGTACGGAGCAACAACATGCTTGTGGGACTGATTATAGTGCACTGCTTTCTCATCGTACTGACAAGTATCGGTTTTTTTGTATCTAATACACTGATCACATGGCTGGCCTCTGTCACATTTAACCTTCTTTTTCTTACAGTTTGTACATACTAAACTGGCTCTTTTCTTCTTCTTTGAAGGGCCTAAATCACTGTTCAAGGTGTTCATCGAAGTTGCAAACATGAGAATGCGGATATTCCAATTTCGACAAGTCCGGCTTCACTCTTGTCGGCGGGGACTGCATAGAGAACCACCCCAAATGACGTCTACCAAACTGGGGTCTACAACTAACTTATTCTACAAATGTATATTTTACGACATTTAATTATCAACCGATCCGTAACTTGGGTATTCTTGTGTCTCTTCATTGTAAATGAAAAATTGTACGAAGATTGTAAAGTCTAATGCCAATGTTCCAAACGAACCAGCAAGCCAACTACTGTTAATTAAAAGGTAATTCCAACTAACATCAATACTTAAAATGGAAATAACATAAGTCAAATTTCCCAAACAAGCGAAAAGGAAAAACATAAAGCTTATACCTTCACAACTCTTTCTCTTGTAGTTGAGTAATATTTGTGGCACTCTAGACCCCAAGTACAACACGGCACAAAGCCATCCAAAAAACTGAGCTAATGGGTCAAAAACCATAGTTGGTTCCTCTGGGTGTTTGTACTTATAGTAATTCTTAACGTAAGAGATGTACCATCCTACCAAACCAGAAGCAATAACTAATGTCACGAGAAGTAATTTGAAGAAAAAATTTTTGACAGGAGATAAAGCCTTTCTGGCAGCTTCTTCTTCTTCATCTTCTTCTCTTGACAATACATGTTCAATGACATCTCCATCAAAGGGATTAGCAGGAGATAAATGAATTAAATCTGCCAGAGATTTATGTCCATAATTGAGACATTGCCATAACAATACAACATCAGCTAATGTATAGTAAACGGCCAATATAATCATAGTAGGTAAAACACCTTGAAGAGCAGATCCCAATACATTAAAAACATCACCTGCTAACCATAAGATGATGAACATTAACGACAATCCCTCGCTGGATTTTCTGACAAAATTTTCATAGATTTGTGGAGCAAAAACAATAATCCAACATGCAATAGATATGCTACCAGTGATACCACTAACGGCTTGAGCATTAAGTATAATCGGTGGAGGAGGCATGGTATTTAAGTGAGTAGTTTTTTTCCAGCAGGTTAAAGTAAAGTTGAAAACTGGAGATGCGATGCCCGTGTGCATACCAAGACATTTACGAATTATATTTTAGAGCTATATAAACTACCTTCAGCGTATAGTTGATCTATAACATCTTTGTAAGTTTCTTCCACCACTTTACGCTTCAACTTGAATGTAGGCGTCAACACATCTGTAAGTAGATTCTCACCTACATGCACATTTTGCAACCGTTCGTATCTATTGAGATTCACATTCCCGTTGAGTTTGTGCAAAAGTTGAACCTTTTCCCTAGGACTGTTGTATGTACCCTTCATATTCAATATACCTACAAGAAATGACTTAGTGGGCCCCCCTATTATACATATACCTGATATGTCTGGGTTACCGGCCATGTATATGTTCTCCAATCTCTCAGGTGAGATGAATTCACCTTGGCTCATTTTGAATACATTTTTAGCTCTATCGATTATGGTTATATCACCTTTTGGCCCAATACTTGCAATATCTCCGGTATGGTACCAGCCGTCTTGAATTGCTTCTGCTGTTGCCACTTCATTTTTGTAGTATCGAGGGAACACCGCCGCACCTCGTACAAGCAATTCATCGTTTGCACCTAATTTGAACTGGCATCCAATAGATATTATCCCGCTGGAATTAGTAGCCGTATCATGAGCCAAGGTCGATGTGATAGCGCCAAAAGTCTCGGTGGCCCCGTAAAGTTGTTTAAGTCCAACATTCAAACTGGCTTTCACATACTCAATAGTAGCAGCATTGGCAGGAGCTGAAGCCGTGTTCACCCATTTCAAGTGGCTAAATCCGAATTTCTTTCTCAATTTGACATAAGGGGGATAGGAGTCGGTGGATGCCAATCCCCTGTTTCCATTAAACAGAGCGTGGTTGGACTTTTTCTGTTCAATCAACTGATTCAATTTAAAATCATTGATTTTCTCAAGATATACTTTAATCTCTGATTGCAATTTATTTAATATCCGAGGAACCAAGGACACGTAGTGTGGTTTGTATACATGAAGATCATCTACCAAATCTTTAACAATATCTCCCGATCTGGGTTTAGGAAATCCTAGCATATATCCTGAACACATAGCAAAAGCGCTAGTTTGACGTTCATATATATGAGCCAAAGGAAGGAATACTAATGTTCTCCCGTTAGATACCCTTTCATTGGTCGACATAAGGAACGTATTAGCAGCTACGGCCTGTTCGTGAGTCAATACCACACCTTTTGGATGAGATGTTGTTCCACTGGTGAAAGAAATAGTATACACCGATTCTTTTTTAGGAGGCATTTGATCCAATTTATGTTTTCGACCAAGACTGATTATATCTTTGAATCCCCAGACTTCTAATCCGAGATCCTTGTCTATATACAGAGATACCTCATTATCCATCAGAATAATACATACTAGAAATGGGAGCTTTTCCGCAGCTTTCATATTCTTTATCTTACCAATTTTTGCAGCCGAGCATACGACTACCGGGCTTTTGGTAATACTCAAGATATGTACCATTGAACTGTCATCTAGAGTGTCATATAAAACGGTATTGGTGATGGAGTACGCTACACATGCCAAATCGGTCAAAATCCACTCGTATCGATTATCTGCATAGATAGTGAGGATAAACGACATATCGTCCAAGTTATACCGACGCCAATTGTGTTTGTGAGCATTGTACAGATTGAACTGATTACGACTCAAGACGTGAAGAATTCCAGAGCCCAAGTATGACCGAATTCTTTGTACCTGATTGAACGTCAAACTACTATAGCTGGCCGAGTACTGTTGGAAGATTCTATCAAAAGTCCGGTACCCCAAACACTTTTTGGGGCCGAAATTGACCACTGCGTTGTTGAATAGCTCGTTATAAGTGTTGAGTTTAGGGTGAAGGCATCCGATTACTTCGTTGCTGAATTTGTTATGGTATACCCCATCGCATTTCACAGCTTCATCTGCCCCAATAAGTGGAACGTTGTCGTATACATCCAGTGGTTCAATTGCAGTGAACAAGCTCATATTACTCAACTATCGCAGAATTGCGGTTTTCAGCTCCACCTTCCCCACTTGCACCGCCAACAATTTTGTCAAGTAACAAATTTCGAATAACAAATTTATCTATCTCCTTCTTCTCTCGAGGCACTTGTTGATATGTTGGGCAAATCTTCCCCCACTAATATTTCTACCACAATTCTCACACGTAAAGTACCTATTTGTGTCGTTACTCTTCAATTTCGTTTTATCCTGATTGAAAATATCAGTCGTTGCCTTATGCTCTTTGATCAATGGATCTTCGGGAAATTCAACTGATGAAGCATTGGCTTTGTAAATGGCTAATCTACTTAAGGCTTCCTTTTTGATGATATTGAACATTAGATCATCGAAAAGTGATTCGGCCTAACGGTTAATAACAAATCTAGTTTATTTCTGGGGGAAGGTACATACAAGAGATTCAAATGTAACTGTCATGATTTTCTAAAAGTCCCAGTTATCAAGATCAAATATACGAGTGGGTATTTTGCGATTGAAATATTTCGCATCTCATCGACTATGGCAGACTTGAGTGATGATGATACCACATTTAATGAGATAGTAGTGGATCAGGCGGATGAAGTGATGGATTACAGGTTTTTGAATTCCCAAATACCAAAGATGGGAGAAAAAGAGTTTGAGCCAGATGGCACCGTGGATCAATCTGAGAAAATTGAAGAGTCAAAGAATCTTATGTTCCTGGTACTAGAAAACGAAGTTAAAGCTCATGAAAAACTGGTGGCTGAAGGTATATATATTCAAAGAACAAAAGAAACTTATGTAATCAACATCAAGGGAAACCATTTTCGAGATATGGGGACGAATCTCCTGTTCCACAATAACCAACGACAGATTGTGGTATTAAATCCAATCGAATCTTTGTACTTATTGGAAAGAGGAAGTATGACTATGTACCTTGGAAATGAGAAGTTTTTCAGCTATTTGAATGGAACCATCAACTCCTATAGTCTCAAGGAATTAACACCCATTAATCTTCAGTACTTTTACGGTACTTTATCGTCATTTGATATCGAGAAATATCAGGTATTCTCTTACTTGAAGAGACTAGGATATTTGGTTCAAGAATATAAACTCTTCAACCAGCAGGTACCTCCAGTGAAACAATTCAGTCTTTGTGATTGGGGAAAATCACTTTTTGGGGGGCGTAGTAGGAACAGTATAGGATTGGATATCAAATCAACTCACTACCAATCCTATTCAGAAATCTTGAAAAAGATAGCTATAGTTCCCTCATATAATTCATACGATAGTCTAAGAATGAATTTGTCATCCGAGTATACCATTCATTATAATGTATGGAAACCTAGATCGACTTTTAGTAAGAAAAATCCTCCATTACCGGATTTTCAAATCAGCATAACTACTGAATTTCCTGAACTCAAAGATATACAATACCTATTTAATCAATTGAATCATGAAGTTCTTAATATTGATTATTCTAAAGTAGAATCCCGAGTCAGGGATCAAAAATTAAAGCTGGGAACTGGTAGAACAATTATACTAGCCATCATCGACAACGGGGTAAATTTCGTTAGTCTTTCAGAAACTCAGTTTAATCTCAAACCTAATGCGTTCATGATGTAATATACAATTTTTTCCTTTGAATTGCTCTTTTCTTACGCTCTTGTGCTATGTCAAGTGGTTTCACTTCTGGTTCAAAAATCTCTGAAATATTTGCTATGGCTATATCGTATAACTCATCCTCTAGCAGTATGTCGGGCTGTGTTTTATAGTGTGCTATTAAGTTCGTGAGCCAGTCTAAAACTGATTGCCTCCTGGCTCTGAATGCCATGGCTAGATAAATGTTGAAATTATTTATCATTATTTTCGTGGGATTGTCTATATCAACTCTTCCAAGAGATGTTTTGTAATCTCTTAGAGAAGTCAATCGAGTGAGAACATTGCTGTGATATGAAGCAATCACTTTAATCTTATTTGCATGTATCATGAGTCGTGACCTCAAGATCTCGTCTTCACTGAATAGTAGAAATTTCTTAATTAAAATGTCATATAATACTTCACCTTCAAATTTGTAAACTTCCATAAGACTGTGGAACAATGGATACGGTATAGGGTTGTCTTGATGTCTATGTATGACCTCCAGCACAACAGTTCGATTGTCTATAATAAAAGGTAATAAATACAACTGATTTTTACGCAAAGGCAATGCACTTTTTATCATATATGGATTCAGTGTGTCATACCCTTGTGCTGCTGGGATACGGAATTGAGGAAGCTGGTAGTCAACTTCTTTGTCTGCTATTGCTGTCATAGTATTCAATGGCTTGTCAAGTGACTGTATGCATCCTATATCATTATTAATGAAAAAATCGGCAAGCAGTCTATAATTACTGCCATCTGACACTTGACAATATTGATTATAGTCGATGATTGAGTCACCATAAAATTCGATGTATTTACTCTTGGTATTCCTCCATATTCGTTTGTCTCTAGCCAATATATTTTTATCGTTTAAATATCGAATAAGCTTATATTTGAATATTTCTTTACCAAAACTTACCTTCTGGTCTGAAGTAGCTTCCGAGCTCGTGGTGGAATTCAAAATACCGAGAACTTTGTCCATTGTCTGAATAGAAGTGGAATCAAGATGCTCGAATGGATTCGTCTTGAATACATTTCTTACAAAGCTGGGTGAAACCCTCCAAATCAAGCTAGGTTTCATGCAGTGAAAACTGAAAAAGCGATGCGAAGACGTTCTCCGGTTCGACTCTCACGAGCGCAGGTTTTCATAAAATTACGTACTTCTATAATATGCTATTGAGGGTTCAGTTGATCTTCGATTACTTTTGGTGTTTTTTTGGGCCTAAAGTCTGGCTTTTTAGGTAAATTGGGGCCCTTTTTTACCTCGCCTTTTCTATTGTCTTCTACTTTTTTTTCGTCAGTTCTCTTCTTCTTTGGCCGTTCTTTCTTGTCCAGCTTCGGTTTATTCGACTTTTCCACTTTAACTTCACCAGTGGTGTTGTCAGCATTTCTACTCTTCCTGGGTTTATCTGATCTGCTGTTGTCGCCGTTGTTGGGTTTCTCGGGTTTACTGGTGTTATCACCATTCCTGGCCATATCAGGTCTTTCTGTAGGTCTCTTCTTATCGGATTTTGGCCCGTTATTCTTCCCTTCCTTCCCCACATCTTTCTTTGATCTTACCTCTGTATTCGGCTGCCCTTTCGTTTTCTTCTCTTTCGTTTTCAGTTTTGGTTGACCTTGTTGATTTGGCTTTTTCGTCGTCTCTGGTTTAGTGTCTTTTTTGCTACCTTTTTGGCCACCTTTTTGACCATCTTTATCTTGAGGATTGGCCTTTTTCTTTCTATCCCTTCTTCTTGCTTTCCCGTTCTTTTCCTTGATCTTCCTCAATTCTCCCTGTAACAGAAAGGGCTCTCCCGATTGCAATGCTCTTTTAAATCCTAGAAATATCTCATCATCCTCGAGACCTTTATTGGTATCAGCTCGCTCAACGACCTCTACCATTCGCTGGTTTAAACTATTGGTTACCTGAGGAATTAAAGAATCACCATTCGAGTCTGTAAACGGTTTATCCTTAATCTGTAGGGCAAAATCCTTAGCGATTTTTGGTTCTTTAAAGTAGCCATACCACCTTGAATATATCGGCCGATCAAATGGATTCACAGGTAGACTACCTGGGACGTAGTATGACAGATTGTATTGAGCCGATGAGTAAGCTACTAGCTGGTTTTCAAACTCCCTTCTAGTTAGCGTTGGAGGTAGCAAACGTATGGTAATCTTCCTGTCAAACTTGTCCATGTCAAAGATCTGCGCACAAGTGAAAAATTCAACTATATGAACTCATTAATATCTGAATTGAAACAATGCACAAAACAACCACCGTCTCGACAGATTGAGTCATTTGTTGAAATATTCAATCTAGATCCACATAATCCTCGTATACTTGCAATATACAATGATAATATCACAAAAAGTATTGATAATATGGTATCCCAAGCAAATCTATACGACGGAGATTGGCTCGCGTTCAATGAAATGACAATCAGCTTTATAAAACTTGCTAACCAGCTTAACCCTTATTCCTTACTAGAGCTGTTCGATTTATACGGTAAATTCTTGGAAGATATGTCCACGTCCTTTTCGAATTATAATCGAGGACATCTACTCAAACAAGTGTTGAAACTGACCATCAACTATGTACTTCAATTGGCTGCGAAATTAGATTTCCAATTGTACCATAAGGAATATTGTTCAAATCCCAGACTTTCATGGCTTGCTTCGATTCTTTTGAAAATCTTCAATAATATCAGATCCCAAACAAATGAAGAAAATATGCAGAAATCCACCATTATCCTATTCGTGGGGTCCAAACTTTGCTTACTATACTTCAAAATCGACAATCCCTTGCTTTGTAGAAATGTCTTTAGTAACATCAACACGTTGAATCTTAATTCCAAGAAGTTCGATAAGAACGAAATTTTGAGTTATAGGTTCTATTTATCAAAATTCTATCTCATTAAAAACCAATTGATAGACAGTTATCAACATCTCACGTGGTGTCTAGTAAATTGCCCTGTTATACCGAATCATCCCAATATAATAAAGATCTTGAAGTTGCTTTTGCCAGTAAGTATACTCATTGGCAAAAAACCCAATTTTAGATTCATTAAATCTACCTATCTAGCCAATGGAATACCAAAGTTCATATTCACATACCAGAAACTTTCCAAGGCCATTTCATCTGGAAGGTTCTCACAACTCAGTAACACAATTACATCCGATAAAGAATACTTCAAATCTCTAGGTTTGCTAGTAATGATCGAGAATAAAGCTTCTATTCTTACAGTACGAAATTTGTTCGAGAGAGTGTGGAGGATCTTGGATAAACCTTTGACTTTAGAATATGATGCATTGATAAGTCTGCTAAAGCTATCGGGGTTCGATGTCGCCACAGATGATCTCTTGATAGAGAATCTTCTTATTTCGTTGGTAGATCAAAATCTTCTTAAGGGAAAAATCTTCCCAAGATTGAGAGTTGCATCACTAGCTCGAACAAATGTGTTCCCACCAGTTGACGAAATAAATTTTATCAGATTCGGTAACGGTTCTGAAACTACCCTTAATCCTAATGATTCTTGGTTAAGTAGTTAGCATAATCATATATACAGTATACCAGTCAAATTCGCAGCAATTCGCAGCCGATCCGCTTGTGGACATCCGATTTGGAACCGATTAAAATCACGTCTTGATGAGTGGTTTGGCTATTAGTAAACGAGAGAAACTTCATGAGTTGAATATGCAATTGTTACGATCAGGAACAGTGGGGATGTTGAAGGGAACCTTGTTAGGGTTGGTGACTGGTTGGGCATTAGCGTACAAATACAGACATACTCATACAGTAAGAACTCCATATAAATTCGCCTATGTGCTTTGTTGGGCAATGTCAGGTATTATTTTGAGTACTGAATCTGCTAAGGATAAGATAAGTAAACAATTGGCATTAGAAGAAGAATTGAAGAAAGAATTATATTTACTGGGTGAAAGGTAGTTATGACATTATGATAGAAATGAATGAATAAATATATAATTATGTATAAAATGCTTCTTCGTGAAATTTTAAGCCATTCTCGCTGGCCCAGAGTTTGACATTGTCTACTAAGCCCTTGGGCCCAGCTGACACAACCCATACTTTAGACGCATCGGCTTCACTAACTAAATTCCTTGGAAGATCTCTGCAACAAAGTAAGTCTCCATCAACGCTCACTGGACCACTACATTGAGTAAAACCCTCATGTAAGCACCAATTATAATATCGGTGATTTAATGTTGGTCTTCCCTTGTAGATCTTGTTGGATATATTCAACTTTTTGACGGTGTTTTTGTATTTATCCAAATATGATCGAGACATATCAGATAGTGATTTGACCTTGGGAACGAAGTGCTCGTTAGTTCCTGAAGATGAGGTTGTTCCAAGGGAATGGGACAGGCTAGTATCATTCCATCCACTAGAATAAGGGCTAGGGTCTTGAGAATCAATCATATCGTTTGATGAAATAGAGTCATCGGAAGAGATATCGTCTGCTTCACTCGACTCTACTGCACTATCTCTGTAACAATCATCATCGTTCTCGACCTTAGCACCATCCTCGGTAACAGATATATCGACATTTTCATCCTCCCACCTATTCTTCAGGATTTTATTTGGGTTTGTCAATAAAGACTCAATTTCATTTCTTTCGGGGTCATAGAAAGGTGATGGAGAAGCTGTAGCAGTTCCGAAAGTACCATAGCTTTTCATGCTCTTTGAGTCATCGATCAATTCTGACCCGGTAACAAAAATTTCAAAATCGTCACCATGAATATAACCGTCAAAAAACTTTAAAATTGCTATATCCCTGAAATCTTTAATGACCCAAACTATTTTGATTGGGATCCCATGATAATTCATAACTCGTAAAATTGGTAATGCAAATGAAATAGCCGACCCACCAACCACAATCAATACTCTCTTTGTGTTGATGGTCAATTTTGAGATCTGGAACTTGTTGGTTTTATTATGAATGAACAATAATTTAGCATCATAACTACCTGTTACAAGGTATTTCTGATCCAAAAATTTAAAATTACCCTTTCTGATAATCAATTTCTGGGTAAAGTCATTAGGTAATGACACCAAGGTAAACGGGTGATAATTTGGTATTAATTGTTTAAATATGCGTTTCCATGGGTTACCACTATAATTTGTTAACCTTATGTGAGAACCAGGATTCACTGAAGCGTGACTTATGAGATGGTTAGGAAATTCAATATAAAGAAGATTAGGAGAAACATTAACGATTTTGAAGTCCCCCATTTGTGAAATTTTTGTCATTCGTAATCTATGGATGATTTGGAAAATCAAGATCCCAAGATTCACTGCTGTATAGAAAGGCATTTTTACGGGACGCACATGAAACTGCAATGTTAATACAATGATCCAAGTGCATGAATAGTGAATAAAATAAAATAATTTATAATGAAAATTCCGGACTCTGCTTATTGAAGTAGCAAATATCATCAAGAATCCACACAATGCTATCCAGCCATAGATATTCTCTGGTTTCCAGGCTTTCTTCCAAGTACCTTTGAAATCAAAATAACCACAATATATAACGGTATGAATAACCGACTGAAAGATAATGAATCGACTAAGCCATTTGTGGATGGGTATTAAACTCAAGTATAAGGTATTGGGTAAAGGGCTTGGTCTTAAGGTGAGGAATAGAACAGTGGGAAGACAATTAACCGCTACTCTACCCAACCTTGTCGATAAGAAAATTAAATCCCCGTGATACAATTCACTGAGGGATAGGGAACTCAATACGGTCAACCAAAATATTAATTGTATGATAGTTGACATATTATGATAAATACGAAATATGGCGATTTTAAGCCATTCGCCTAGTCTCCCCCTATTATTCAATTTCTTATAGCACCAATTGAGGATCTTAAAATTGTTGTGCAAATAATGACCTCTTCTCACCAAGGTATTGATGAGGACCAACCCCAAGAGAAACACTACAAGAACCAAAGATGTCAAGTTCCCATACTTTGTGTTTGTGTGTTTTCGAAGTTTGGTCGACTCAGGAGTTTTGGAGATTGGGTAATGGAAATATTCTCCGATTACTTCATCCATGATGCCGTTTGAGATGATCTGAATACCGGGTTCGGTGATTGCGAGGTGCGAAAAATACCTAGTAAAAGTCCTTCACATTGTTGGTTTTTTTACGGTCCAAAAACCCAGTTCTTGTGTTAGTACTTTTATCTCCTCTCTTTCTTGGATTAGAGTTCGAAGGCTTGGATTTTTTGGATGAACCGCCAAAGTCGTCTGTTTTCCTCTTTTTGCCTTGGTTGTAATTATTACTGTAGTTATTGTAGTTGTTGTTGTAGTTATTGTTATAGTTGTTACCGAAGCCGTTGTAACCATTGTTATAGTTGTTGCTATAGTTGTTATTATAGTTGTTGTTATAATTGTTATGATAGTTGTTGTAGTTGTTATTGTACCCGTCGTTGTATTTCTTGAAAGCAGGCCTGGCCGGCAACTTACTGTCGTGAATACTATCAAAATAGACTTTTCTTAATTCAGAAGGAAGGTTGCTGCCACTGAAAGCACTTCCAGCAATATTGGGTATTCTGGAAGTTCTGGGTTGTTTACATTCATCGCCGAAATGGCCCTTGTCTCCACAATTATAACAGTAAATGACGGGTAATTCCAGATCACACTTGTTCTTGTTCAAGATGTAAGATCTCCATATATTAGGACAGTTATCGTCGTTGTGATTGAAGAGATCACAGGTTTTACAGTACTGTTTTTTCCGGACTTTATTAGTACAATCTATGGCCTTGTGGCCTCTGTCTCCACATCTGGCACAAATCATGGTGGTAGGGCACTGGGTCTCGTAATGATCTCCAACAACACCACATTTGTGGCAAACCACCGTTTTACATTTAGCTCTTATATGGCCTCTCTTGTGACAGTTGGCACACAAAGGTCCCGAATTCTGGTTATTGTTGATGGTTTCACCGGTTTGGGGATCCACGACCCCGAAATACCGACCTGAACCTCGAAGCTCTATAAGCTCTTCGGGGTTGTTGTTGACTTGATCTATAGATAGAGAATCTATTTGATTACCTTGGGTATCGGCAGACATTGTATGGTTTGTGGGGACACGAAAGATGAAAAATCTCATCGCTGCCAATGCGCGCTAGTAAATGGCGGGAGTGCGCTGGTGCCAATTAATCCGGTGCTAATTCTGGATGCTTAGGCCAGTACGTGCCATGGGGAGCATTAGATTGTGAAACCGTGTCTAAGCCCCGGTAATTAATTAATTAGCATTGATTGACCAAAATAACCTTTTTAAAGCCTCGTATACCGCCATCTTGCAAATACTTTAAAGTCTATATTAATAAACTTAATTAACACCCTATTATTCAAACCTTAACCGATCTATAGCAATCCCCTTCCTCCTATTGTTGTAAGAGGATGCGCAAAAATTACAGTTTTAGCTGCAAAAACTATGATGTGTGAAATTTGCGAAAAGTCTCATACTTGGCGACAGATAAATTGCCGTAAAAACTATTTAAAATAACCGTAAATTGCCATATAAAATACGGCAATAAACTACTGAGTTGATCCCGCCCCTCTTTTACCCCCCTGTATAAATTCCTGCAATCCCAGGCAAATCGTTCCCGTAGGCACGCGACACCTGGTGCGAAGCAAAACTAAGGCGATCCGATCAAACCAGAAAAAGAAACCCCGAGTATATTAATGATCAACACCCACTCAAGCTAAAAACTTCAAATCTAACAAAACCTGAATTTATTGTCATTCATTATGTTTGAAAGGGAAGAGATTCTACCGGCTACCAATGCCCAATCTCCATTCTATTTAAATGTTCCGGGGATTGATTCAAAACCTATCGATGAATTAGTATCGTTATTCAAGAGCTATAAAATTCTTATCAAAAATTTGCTTCATTATTTCAAAGAAATCGCTTTGGTAAAAGAATTTGAAAGTAATTTGAATCAGCAACTTTTATCTTCTTATAATCATCATTTAACTAAACTGTCAACTCAATCTCCCCCAAGTTCAACTTCAACTACCCCTAATGAATTGAGTAAAAGGCCAAATTTATTTAAGACCAAATCAAGCAGTAATCATAACTTTCTCAAAAATACATCTCAGGGGAGTTTGGTTAATACTGTGAATACTTCTATTATCAATTATCATCATTCAATGGTTCAAAATAGTCAAAAACACCATAAAGAGTTACAAACAAAGTTGATCCCCAAGCTTGAAAATCTATTGAAGAACTTATCGTTGAAAATTAAAGAGATCAGGTCAAGTTTAAAGAACGACAGCTTTGTCAATGATTCAATTTTGAAAGAAATCAGTAAAACAGGAGTGGTATTGAAGACTTATATGAATTCAATGGAAGCTTATAACACAACCATTGTTTTGAATGATGATGATGAAGATGATTCAATTGATCCTCTGGGGTCCAATATCAAGCATGAAGATCCGTTTTTACTCAAATTAAGACTCAATTACCAAATCAAGAATCAACTTATCAAAGAGAATTACCTTTTTGCGGCTTTTGTTAATTTACAAAATATTTCCAAAGAGCTTTTGACCTACGTTTTAAAAGATTTGACTCAAGTCTTTGACAGATTTGACAAGATGAATACACAAAAAGGAATGAACTTTAATATCAATTTGAACTCCAAACTGGAATGGGAAAGTTTTGTTGCAAGAAATCCAAACTTTTTGAACATTTATATCAATTCAACTCTCAATCCTAAGAAGGAAATAAGACATTTTAGAAATATAGTTATACCTTATTCGAATTCAGTTCATAACAAATGTATTCGATTTGGTATAATCTACAAGAAGTCGAAATTGTTGAAAAACTACAATAGATTTTACTATTTATTGACCTGTAATTATTTACATGAATTCAAAATTGAAAATACTCAATCTAACGAATTACATGGTGATGACGCTACTGGAGCGAGTGAAGTGACTGACAAACCAAAGACAAAACTGGCAGGGTTCATTAACCATAATGATCAACCAGTAAAGTCTTACAGTCTTAACAATTACAAGATTCAAATTAAAAATGAGAAGAACTTAAAATTTAATTTGATCAAATCGAGCTCAAACAAGCTGCACAGTTTCAAATGTAGTAATGAACAAGATTTCAGAAACTGGGTCACCGATTTGACGGATATGTTACAGTTTGAATCTGATAATTTTACAAGATTTGAGTTTGTCGAAAGGAAATTGGCTAACAGAAAAGATACACCAAAATTCTCTTCTCCTTCATCTTCTGCTAGTACAACTCCGGCTGCTTCTAATAGCATGAAGAATTGGCCACAAAACAAGAGTAACTCTTCCGTTAATGTTCCACTGATGAATCATCTGAATTTGAGTTTGACTGTTAATGAAAACAGACATCCTCCAGCAAACGGTCAACCAACCTCTCTTCAAGGAGTTTTCACGCCTCATATCAGAACACCATCAAGTTCAGGCTCTGATAAGAATCCATTTGACCAATCATTCACTGATTTTAATGGGACATCACCAAACTCGAATCCTAATTCGAATCCTAATTCCAATCCAACATCTCCTGGATCCGGAGCTGAAGCTGCTGCTCAACATGAGAACTATTTGAAAATCCAACAAGAATATTTGAAACAACAACAAGAAATGATTACCATGAAATTGAGACAAACCGAAAAGATGAAAAAATCTAACGGTGAAGGCAATTCGAACCCTGCCCCCAATCAACAACCACGATTCCAGCTTCATCCAAACACTTCTAGCTTTGCAGGTGCTAGAAACTCCAATTTGGGCCACAAACACTCAAATTCCACCGACTCAATGATGAGCACCACCAATAATTTGGCAGGCATTGACTTCCAGCTCAAGAATCTTGCCATGGATAACAGTGCAAATGGTAATAATGCTACAAGTGGAAACAATTTGAGTGTTGATCATCTCCCAGTAAGAAGCACTTCCAATACGAGTCTCGTATCATTGGATTCGATTAGATCCCACAATCCATCAAAGATTGATTCGTTCTTACAGAAGAATGAAAATTTAGTGCCCCAATTCTTTGTAACCGATGAAGACGATAAAGAGGATAGAGAGTCAGAGAGTAGATAGATTAGTTTGTTGTTTTATTTATACGTGCATATTAATAATTTCATGTAATTTCATGTAGGTCAGCCGTGCCTAAAATAGCATCGCCAAGATTGCCGCGAATGATGGCCCAGGTCACAGAGGTGGTGGTTGTGGGAGGTCGCAGTAAAATTAGCAACTTGCATATATTGCTTTCGATGCGCACATGCAATTGAGAAAAAATCACTATATACTATAAATGAGTTATTCAACAAGTGTTAAGAAAAACGAATCAGCAATTGATTCAGATCATGATTTAACTGATTCAGAAGTTCCTCCAACGTTAATTAGAAGATCGTCTTCGTTGTTCTCTCTTTCCTCCAATCAAGAACCGTTACCTAGACCCGAGAAACACGAATATACTGCTTTTATTGGCGATACAAGACATTTCTCCCTTGTGAGAAATCTTCATATGGCCGATTTCATCACATTACTCAATGGATTTAGTGGTTTCTATTCAATTATAAGTTGTTTAAGATTTGCTCTTACTGACGATAAAAAGTATGTTCAAAGAGCTCATTTCTTCATTTGCTTAGGGTTATTCTTTGATTTCTTTGATGGTAGAGTCGCAAGATTAAGAAACAAGAGTAGTTTGATGGGACAAGAATTGGATTCTTTGGCCGATTTGATCAGTTTTTCCGTTTCACCAGCAACAATTGCCTTTGCAATTGGTTTTAGATCGACGGTTGATGTGTTGATTTTAACTTATTGGGTATTGTGTGGATTAACTAGATTAGCTAGATTCAATATTTCCACTAATAATATTCCAAAAGATGATACTGGTAAATCCCAATATTTTGAAGGATTACCTGTGCCATCTAATCTTTCTTGGGTCGCCTTTATGGCATATTTGGTATATAATGATAAGATTTTAGATAATTTACCAGGCCCAATCTTTTTGAAAGATACATTTTTGGAATTCCATGCTATCAGTGTATTATTTATACTTCAAGGATGTGGAGAAATTTCAAAGAGTTTACATATTCCAAAACCTTAAATTATTTCTTATCTATATATTTTTTGTAGTAATTCAACGGGAAATTCTTTGGATCTAGTATACCAATATTCTGAATATTAAATTTTAGTCTATAATGACGTTGACTTATATCGTGAAGTCTGCAAGTCTCCCAAATTATTGAATGCAACTGTATGAATTTCGGTAATCTGATCCAGTAATTTAATTTTAGTGGTAATCCAACTCTTGGCTTGACCTGGTTGATTCCAATGTGGTTTAAACCTTTGAGAAATTTGACTAGAAGATCATTTATTTCCGGGACTTGAGATGTGGATTCAATCAACTTTGTTATTTTCACTTGGTTCTCCGTTTGTGATAACTTTTTAAATTTTTCGTCTATGGTTTTAACTGACGTAACTGCCTTTACTATCGATCTGATCATTATACGGTCGCACTGAAAAAAAAAATTTTCAATAATGCTTAACGTTTTCAAGCACAGCTTAAAGCAGGCATCTAAACCTGTTGCAATCTCAAGTGGAAACACATTGCAGCTCACGAGGTTGTTTAACCAGACATCAAGAGTCCTCCAAGAGAAACCAAAAAAACTGGACAAGATCTTAACTGATGACTTATTAGCCAAAGCAGGTTTTGAAGATGAACAGCCAAAGGAAAATGAACAGCCATCTGAGGAACAGGAAACTGGTAAAAGAAGAAGAAGAAGAGCTCAAACCTCTAAGGAAAAGCAAAGAGAAAAGGCTGCCAATTGGTTCTATATTTCAACGTTTGTTGGTGGTGGTTTAGGGTTAGGTTACTTGAGTAGAGATTGGGATTCTGAAGAAGAACAAACTAAACTCAAGGCAGAAAACATCGCCAACGGTTATCAACCAAAGCTCATGTATGAAAGAATGAATGCTAGATTAGGGTCCTTATTCACTTTTTTCAGTGAACCAGTATTCGAGAATTTGTTACCACCTCCTGCACCAGAACCATATAGAAGACCACTTACGTTAGTTTTAACATTGGACGATTTATTGATTCATTCTGAGTGGGATACCAAGCATGGATGGAGAACTGGTAAAAGACCAGGTTTGGATTACTTCTTAGGTTATTTATCTCAGTACTATGAAATTGTTATCTTTGGATCCAATTCTCAAATGTTTAGTGAAAAAACTGTTGCTAAATTAGATCCTTATCATGCTTACGTTTCTTATGCTTTGTTCAGAGAAGCTTGTCGTTACAAAGATGGGAAATTAATCAAGGACTTATCCTTGTTAAATAGAGACTTATCTAAGGTCATTTTAGTTGATGTCGAAGACGAGAGATGGGCTTTACAACCAGAAAATGCAATTCCAATGGAACCATGGACCGGTCAAAAAGATGACAGATTAATTCAATTGATTCCTTTCCTTGAATTTTTGGCTACTCAAAACATCAAAGATGTTAGACCTGTATTGAACTCATTCCATGATAAGAACCATTTAATCGAAGAATTTCAAGAACGTGAAAGAAAATTAAGAGAACAGTGGATGAAAGAAAATAAACACCTCTTTACTAACAGACCTAACGCCGGTAACTTCTTGGCCAAATTAATGGGAGTTCCATCATCTCAAATTAACAAGGAACCAAAAATGCCATTAGATATAATTAGAGAACATGGTCAATTACAATATCAACACTTCCAAAAATACTTACAAGAAAACGCCCATAAATTTATGGAAGAAGAACAAAAATTGAAGGATGAGTTTGGTAAAATCACTTTGAACAAATTGATCACTGAAGGAGCACCAAATCCTGAAGATATCGCCAGAATTCAAAGTGAAAGAGCTGCCGCTGAAGCTGCCCAATCAAAGTAAGATAGATCTGAGAGATGACATGTATATTTTTGTATATAGTGAATAAAGCACGTTGAGTCTTCATCTACCGCATCCCGATACCGGTGCGATGGCTATGACCAAATCCATAATTGGTTAATTTTTCCAGGGTCTGAGATAAGTGGGAATATGAGGCTGTAAGGTACCAGAATAGCATATTCATGTGTCATCTACGCCGTGTATAATCTACAATCTATATAATGTTTATAATCTACATGAACCCCACAAAATGGTCAAACCCAACTCAAAATCCCATAAGCGAATACCCCAGGGTGCCTGTTTTTCTTGTCCAATGTCTTCACAGCTGATGAAATAGATAATTCCCCGACTCCCCGAGCGCGCGCCGCTGTTATTGGCTGAACTGATGGAAAAGATAAAAAATTTTATAATTTTCTTTATTGTCTTTCTTTTGATTCAACTTTCCCTTTGAGTAAACTGGTGCATAGATTAATTTTTTATTATATTAAATCCCCCTTCTTATCCATTTTCCATTCCAGTTCACTTGCAAGCCAAATTTAATCCCCCAAATCGAAACTCTGATGTCGAAGCAAATCATAGCTCCAAGAAGCTCCGTTCAAAGACCTGGATTAGCAGTGGTTTCAACCGGACCTGTTAGTGTGAAAAGTCCTCCTGCTACATCACCTCCAATACTGGTCAAATTAAGGGCTCCTTCTGTAGATGGTTCTAGTTCTTCCAGTACTCCAGGAACCCCCAGAACAAGTATCATGACGTCTAAAGAATGGGTTTTGCCTCCAAGGCCCAAACCTGGTAGAAAACCAAGCGTGGATACTCCTGCCTCCAAGCGCAAGGCACAAAATAGAGCTGCTCAAAGAGCTTTCAGGGAAAGAAGAGCCACTAGAGTTCAAGAGCTTGAGGCCAGACTCATGGAAGTTGAAAAAGAACGAGACGTTAAAGAAATGGGATTGATCAATACTATCAACAAATTAAAATACGAAAACCAGTATTTGATCAAGCATCTTGACCAGATGAAATCAGAGATCAATAATTTGAAAAAGGGACATTATTCAGGAAATTATTCAAACACTTCTCCTGCTAATATGGGCTCCAATTCTCCTACCAACTCTATTTATTCGGTACAGCAAATAAGTCCAGCTCCGAGCACGTCTGCTGATTCTCCTCCTAACGTTCAAGTGAATTTCAAAAGAAACTCGAGGACCAGTGTTTCATCTCTTAAGGGAGTGAAAATAGAAGAGAAACAAAACGAAGATTTCGATTGCGGTGTGTGCCTGAAAGATGACTGCTTATGTGAGAGTGTAGGTATTAAAGAACCAACAATGAAAGATAATCTTGAGGAAAAACTTTCAAGCTTCAAACCTATGCAAGCAGTTCAATTAAAGAGAAAACCAGCGAATCAAGAAGTAGATTTTACGTCGAAATTCACCAAAAAGGCATTGCCAGAATTCAAAAAGACTAAAAAAGAAAGCCATATTGTTGAATCATCTCACAACGCCAAATTTGATGAAAGTTCCCCAGTGGACAATTGTGGTTTCTGTTCGGATGATACCCCTTGTGTTTGTAGAGAAGCAGCCAAGGAAGCTGCGAGATTGAATGAATCTCTCAATCACGGTCACATGAATAATGAACAAGATATTGACGACAGTAATGATGACAGTGATGATTTTGATGACGAACAAACATTACCTCCAATTCAAGTATCGTCTGCTATCAGGAAGACGTCATTACCAGTAATGCATCCAGGACCATCAGTCGGTATTAGAGACATAACTAATTTAACACCAGGAGCCGTTCCAACCGTCATGACTCCAACCATAGGAACTCCTACTAGTTCAAATCCTACGGGGATCCCAAACAACAATAGCAGCAGCTCAGAATCTGGAGGATGCACTGGTAACCCAGGAACTTGTAATCAGTGTCAGACAGACCCTATGTCCACCTTGTTTTGTACTACAGTAGCTAACAAGGCTAACGAATCAAACGAGAGGGGAGGTCCTAAATCGAGAGAATCTAGTGTTACAGCTCTCAAGGAATTACCACCTATCTCGTCAACTGCATCACCCAACGCTATTCCTTCAACACCAACGGATACGACAAATCCTTCTACACCAATACCTATAAATGGAGAATCAGGAATGTTCATACCGTGTGCCGATGCTTACAGAGCACTTTCAAGGCATAAAAAATTCAGATCAGTCGACTTCAGTCAATTGGTAGGTAAGCTCACCACGAGAGGTATGCAAGTCGAAGTTCAATCTGTCGCCAACGTATTACGAGAGCTCGATAGAAGAGTATATAATTAGTCTTTGAGTAAACGATTTAATGTATGAGTATGGGAATTTACCTAGGTACTGGCTGCCTCAAGCCACATCTACTCTACCGTAAATTATAAGCACTATTTTCATCAACCATCTGCGGTAAATGCCCAACCTACCGCCAGACGTGCCGGGATCCGTGCAGCTCATCGCGCAAGAAATCTCACTTCACAGATACCACGCTTCATAGATGCTTAAAGCCAGTTCCAAATCACCACATTTTGGTATACGACTCCTTACGACTTCTACGATCAAATTCAATGAGTCCAAAGTATCAGCTGATGAACTCTCATCTGCTTTACGGAAAAGAATACGAATTAATAGCTATGATTTAAAGGATAGCACTGATGAAGACCTACAAGTGCCCCCACAAAACAGATTTCATAAAAGGTTTGATGATGTAGACAAGAGCATCCCAGATCAAGCATTAGATCATATTTCCAAAATCAAGAAATCACACCAACCTAAACAGAAGATCATTGCCAAGAAGATTTCTGTAAAAGACGAAATCAAGCAGGTCCTTCCAATATCTCATCAGGACCTCCCCAGGCTAGCTCATGATTTGGATGCGGTATTACAGAAGAAGGGAGTACATTATTCATATTTAAGGCGTCGGAAACAGTTTCAATTCGATAAGCTGTTGAATAAGATCGACCAGTTGAGAGATTTCAAAGATATAAAGACCCAGATAACAGGAAGTTTTGTAAGTCCTTCAAAAGATGAACATCTCCTCAAAATGGCAAAAGAGAGTGATTCGAAATACTTCTCTTCGACATCTTCCATGACTTCGACTCTTTTCCAGTTCTATCTTCTTCTTAACAACTTTGATACTAGAAAGCCATCGCCAGAAAGATTTAAATTTGGTAAATTCACCAAACTTATGAGTAGGGTGCCATCCAGTATAATAGTTACAAGGGTTAATAAGAAGGAAGACGTGTTCTCTGTCGAAGTGGACAAGTCATGTAATATGGATAGTTTCTTGAGTGAGTTCGGTCACATAGCAGAGATCATTTTGACCAACGAATCTAAAGATATTGAAACTTTCAAACAACTCTACAAGACGGAAGGTGAGATTCCAGATTCTGACGACCCATTTAACTCTGATGCCGACTTGGATCAAGATCCTGGGTATTTAAAGGCGCTAGTCAAGTATGAGAAGTTCAAGAATCCACAAAATGTTTATAATTTGGCTAAGTATGACAACTTTTTGATGAGATCACAACTTGATTGTTATCATCCTGACTTACCAGGGAATGGTACTTTTGATTTGAAGAGTAGGGCAATCTCAGATATAAGATTTGATTTGGGAAATCACAACATGAAGAACACAAAGTATTCCAAACAATTCTCCTACAACTCTGAATTCCACGACATGATCAGAAGTGGGGCTTTGCTTAAATACGGTTTTCAAGCAAGAATCGGCCAGATGGATGGAATATTTCTTGCAATTCATAATGTCCGGCTGTTCTTGGCATTTGAATATTTAAGTCTTAATGATATCGATAAGGTATTTTTTAATGGTTCTCCGTGGGCTTCTTATATCGCTGATGTACAATTCAAATTCAGCATCAGGATGTGGAGACATCTTCTTGATACCATTCAGGAAGACTTGGGCTGTGATAGTTTCAGGGTGGTACTTAAGCTGGTCACCAAGGACCATCTTCCATTCAGTGTAATGAAAGTTGATGCAGTCAAGTTAACAAAAGAAGACAAAGATGAACTTAATCGAATTCAAGGTAAATTTACAAGAAGTCTTAGACATGTCAACCGTACACTTGTAAAGCAAGTCACAAGACTTCAGAACGAAAGAGCCAAAGTATTGTCTGATTATAGGGAACAATTAGAAAATTTTAACAAAACTTTGGTTAAAAATGGCTCCATCACAAGTTATACAATAGAAGTGTGTCATTGGGTCGATAACAAGAAAATGAATGTATCGAAACTACCAACCAAGGACAACAAGTGGGTGTTGGAATACAGAATAATCCGAGAAAAGCCCAATGCCGATGAACATTTATCACGCTTGTCTAGTTTAACTAAGCTCGTAACCCACGAGCTTAAATTCAGGAAACGAGACAAACATCCCCCTTCAAATAGAAGCTACAACCAAGCATAGACCTAATTTTACGAGAATTTAATATACATTAACCTTTTAACACTATGACCGAATCTGGTACCCTTACCGAACCCCTTTTCCTATATACAAATTATATTACAAATTCGGATGACGTCTCTTGAGATGAGGAGATGAAGACGCATCTGTGCTATATCCATTTTTGTTGAACTTGGACTTATCCACCGAATAAAACTCTTTATTTTCATTCACATGGTAGGTGGTGTTACTTTCATATTGTGGATCATGTCTTGCCTCAACATGCTGAGGTATATCGGAGCCCTCAAAGACGTAGACCGATTCGTTTTCATGACAATTTTCTCCCATTAGTTCAATCAATTGTTTATAATATAAGTCCAAAACATCTTTTGAATCTCTTATACTTGACTCCCTGGATGGGATACACTTCCAGTTTATCCGTTGGAGGAAATCGATTTCAAGATAATTTAATTCATTCAATGCAACACCACCCACTTTTGCATAATGTTCATTGGTGAAGAAATAATCTTCCATTGATTTTTGAGAGACCATGGTTGCCACCAATAAAAATCTATGCACTGTCCAGCTGTTCAAAGTGAAGAAAGGCTGGTAATTATAAGACAATAAATCAATGTAGTATATACAGGTCAACAAGTTTGCAGTGGAAAAATTATTGAACTTGGTCAATCTGGATAAATAGTTTATCACAGAGATATTTGGGGGCGTCCGTGAATGGTATCTGGTCAACAATGAATTCTTTTTATTCTCTTCACTTCCACCATTAATTATAGAATCTGGCACGAGTTTATTATTCAAACTTATCAAGTTTTCTAGCATTCTTGAAACAAGCACGATCAAATCAGAAACATCACAACCAACAAAATCCTTTGGAACGACCTTGACGAATTTCTGAATTCGAGCCTGTGGCGTATCCACTTTGAGTGAGGTTGGATTCACATAGTTTGAGGCTCTTTGCTGCAATTGATTCTGAACATCTCTGTTGTAGTATTGACCGAGTGTCGGCGTGGTATGGTTCGATGTGGAGGTAGATGACTTCTGATCATATACAGAAAGTGCTCGACTTCTTCTTCTTGGTATGGCAGATCTCTGATCTTTGTTGTATTTCTTCTGTTTATAGTCTGATTTCAAGTTGTTGGAGAGATACTTGGAGTATATGTCTTTTGAGTAATCAGCGTTCTTGAGATTTAGCACCTGATCATTTTTTATGTATCTCTTTAAGAAAGAATCTATTTTCGGACTATCATGATTTATTTGTTTCTGCTTAGATCGATGGTACTCCTGGTAATCATGAAGCTGCTGTATATCTTTAGGAGATATTGACGCTGTTCTTCTTACAGAAGTCGACGTGGTGGAAGTAGAACTTGCCATATTTTCAAATCAATTCAGAATGTCTCTTACTGGCATGTATTACAATGAAAAATCTTGTATGTAACAAATTGAGATGGGTATGAAGTGGCCGGTTTAAACAGTGATGAGCAAGATGGAAAAAAAAACTGGTTGAAATAGCCCGATATATAGGTAATATTTTAAGGGTTTTCCGGATAAATTTATTAATTGTGTCTCACAATGATATATGAAACGCAAAGCCTTGCTATTAATCTATAGAAAAATTTATGAAAACGTGGGAAAACTCGTGGTGGCTACACACAGTGCGACAACCTGAATGCCCCCACTGTTTTTCAGGCGGTAATTCCGCATGCAGTTATGTACACACCCTGATAGTTACCATAGTACGATTTTACAACTTTATGAGCTTCTAGCTGTGTACAGTAGTAGAGGTACTACAGCCAGTGAGTACTAGGTGCAGGGGGCTTTTTTTGCAGATTTTTTCAGGGGCTCAATGAGGCTTCTTGCAGTATTTTGAAAGATCTTGTTGTGAGTCTTCGCAGCCAGAGTACCATGTATACCAGTTTTAAGAGCAGTCATATGAGAGCAGGACATGCCCCTCTATTCGGTCACAGAAGGGACTTATTGAGGCTCAAATGAAGATTTTAGTTCATTTTTTTCTTAATAACCGCAGCTTTGAACTGATCCATTTATAAATGCGTGCCACAGATTCATAATATCTTACCCTTCTCCTGATTCCTTCAGCACACATCCCTTTCTCCAAACTCACATAGCGTCAATAAGTATCCTTGAATATACTCAGCAATTTCAAATGTGAAAAAAGTGCAATCATGTCGTAGTTAAATGCTGCAAAAAAATTAGATAAAATGGCTGCAAAATGTCATATTGAAGAGCATATCCCTGCCTTGAGCCGTTGGCCTTGTACGTGGTTTTTATCCAGGCTGTAAAGAATCGAACAATTGTTTCATATGACAAACAGATAGGTATTTTAGGACAATAGTTCTAATTTATATTACACAGAAGTAATAAAAACTGTGATTTTCGCAAATTTAGCTCTTAATAGATCCTGTATGTTTAAAAAATCTGTGGCATTTTCCCGGGAAGCCAATTAACATCACATATTCGTTTCCCAATAAGTAGTTCAAAAGCGACTAAGTTCCGAAAAAGCAGCCAAATTCAGGAACGATTAAGAGTAAGCAGCGGATAGCTGTGTTGGGAAATCTCCATCTCAAGTAAGCTCCATTGAACGTACAAGCTTGTAGTGTTACAAGCACGATACCCTTCTAGAGTTCTATGAATAATACGAACAAATTTGGATTAGAATTGTGTTAGACTAAAGCACACTTTATTAAATACATAATTTAAGAATTGAAATCTACCTACTTTCTTTCAAACTTGAAACATCTTCCTTGACATATTCTTTGTCATTTGGTTCATCTGGAATACCGTCATAGTGTTCGTATACAACAGTATTTGGGTCCAAGTTTGACTTTGGTCCCTTGTACCACTTGTGGGCAGCGACCATATAATAAATCCATGCCAAAAGCATTGGTCCGAAATAAACCACGACAGTCCAATTCATTTCATCCAAAGTTAAATTTTCACCTTTAACGTAAGGGAAACATAAAATAGGGATCATGACGGTAACGAAAGCAATACTGACGAAACCAATTGGTCTTGAGAATTTTCCGAGATGGAAAGGACCTCTTTTGAAGGTATGGTAAGCGTTAGTTACTTTGAAAACAACTGGAGTGATAAATGAGACAAAACCGGCAATACCACCAACTGAGAAGATAGCATCGATTGCTGTACTGTTGGCAAACATCAACAATAGAAGTAATTGACCAATAACGAAATTGACCCAAACTGCATTAACTGGAGTTTTGGTATATTTGTTGACTTTAGCACAGAAAGGAGAAATGAAAGGGAACATATTATCTCTAGAATAAGAAAATGTAACTCTTGAAGCTGCCAATAAGCAAGATTCACCCATGAAGAAAGAAGCAATAATTGTCATGGAAATAGCAGCATTGATTGGCTTCTTCTCAAGGATTTGGGCTAAGAAAGAAACGAAATCTTGACCTAAACCTAATGGATCTTCCGCCATTAAATCAAGACTGACAGTTGTGTAGGCCATGGCAATCATGAACAATAAACCGATGATACCACCACCGACGGCAGTCATAACAATGGCTTTAGGAACAGCATCTGCAGCGTTAGAACATTCTTCAGATAAATGGAATGGTGAATCATATCCACTCATAGCCCAAATAACACCCAAGAAGGACATTAACATAGCTATACCGGTTGGGAAGTCAGTTTGATTGTACAAACCCCATGCATCAGAGTTAGAATTGAACTTGGAGATGCCTGAGAATTCGGCATCATCAGCGAATATATCTTGTCTCTTGTTAGCAGCTAAAATCATGACAAAAACAATGGTCAAAAACAAAATGTTTGAAATAGTTCCTAAACTGTTGACTCTAGCGGCCCACTTGGTTGGTAATGAAGCTAAAAATCCATGGACAACTTGGATACCCAATGTCAAAGCATAAGCTTGACCGGTGGTGTATGTGAAATTTGGATTGTTGTAAGTGACCAAGGATAAGATCAAAGAAGCACCTGAATAATTGACCGAAGGACTGGCAGTAATTTGACACATCCAATTGGACCAAGCGGTCATCCAAGTCATCACTGGTGCCCATCTCTTTGGAGCCAACTGACTGACCGCATATGGAGTACCAGCACTAGTGGGGAAAGCACTGGCCACTTCTGCCATAGATAAAGCAACAGAAATGATGAAAAGAATAGCCAAGATCCATGCAACTGGACTGACACCAATAACTAATTGTTGGTACCCCACACATGCGGCAATGGATGGTAATAATCCTAGCACACTAAAGGAAACAGCAAACACGGTCCACATGTTAAATTCTCTTTTAAATTCTTGTTTATAACCAAGAGCCAAAATCATAGCTTCATCACTGTCGATAGCATGATCCACATTAATAGTGATACCTCTGTTGGATAAAATAGAAGAGATTGGTAAATGATCAACATTCACACTGGAGGTGACTGGATGTATTTTGGATTCTTCGTCAGCCATATCGTTGTTTGTTTAATCCGGTTAAATATGTCTATGATGAAGCAGATTCCTCTTTTTTATATAGTCTTCGTTATCTCGCAAATAATTTTTTTTGTAGGGCTTTTAAGATTCTTATCTCGAAAAAGAAATTTGCTAAGCGAATGCTTCACCGTACCGAATTGGAAGCTCATCGCTTTGAACATACAAAACGGTTTTTGTGCACTAACACCCTTAAGAAAGCTTTTTGATCACATGATTACTATGACTATATATATTTGTATACGATATTCAACATTACTTGGACATACTTAAGCTATGGCACAGGCACTTCAAGTTTCAAGTTTCTAGCAACCATGTAAGGCGGGAAACATTATTTCCCCGTATTTCTGAATCTATTTCCTATTGCATATATTTTGATATTCTTAGCTTGTGCTTGTGTAACAGAGCTTGTAAGGCTTTCTGATGTGGCACCAATCAAAATCTCAAACTCGATATTTGATAAAGATCCACCTTCCTAAAAGGGAAAGTCTAACACGATGCTTGGTATCTTCTATAAAATACTGAAACGGTTGTTTCCTCGTCTTTTACGATGATATATATTGTTTTCTATCTAGGAATAAAGACGGAAGGTTAATGTGATCTTAGTTGATCATGTGGTTAAGAGGACCTCGTCCTTTTATCTCTAATAGGTCTTCTATGTAGAAGGGCTAGTCGCACAACTCCGATCTTTGGAGATATTGTAAACGTGTGGGTACCAGGAGAATTTTGAATCGGCGATTGCTGATCTTTTAGCGGCAACGCATGTTTAGCGGTAATTTCAAGTTTAGGCACACTAAAAGCTCAAGATTCCCTATTTGGTTAAGTTACCGTTTTCTATATTGTAACACTATAAAGCTATATATATGCAGGGCCTCGTCTTAAATCGTGCCAGATCTATGTAAATCTGTCTTTCAAGCATTAATAGATTATTTGAAAGTGCTAGTCCTTCCTCCATGGAATTGCTTGTGTCCTCTTGCTGCTCTTGGCCCATCGCTGGAATTAGAGTATGGGTCAAATTTTCTCTTCTTATTTCTTTGACTAGGTTTATTGTCAGATTTTTTCATCAAACTAGGCTCTTTTTGATAATCGAAGACTTCTTCATTGCTAGCTTCAAGGTGTCTCTTATTCCTTAAAGCTCTTGGTTTTCTAGGCTGCCTGAGAGTGATAATGTCGTCCTTTCTTTCGATCGAATCTTTAGCAGACTCAGAACTCTCACCGCCTTCTTGTCTACTTGGAGGTGTTTCGATAACTTCGGCAGATGCTTTGAAATTCTCTGATTGAGCTGCTTCTTCTGAAGAAGAAGCCACAACGGAGATCGCTGGGGTTGATGCAGCAGCGAGTTTTTCAAACTCATCAAGTTTGAATGCCATTCTGGCTTGGATCTCATCCTCTGAAACATTGACTCTATCTTTCCCGAACTTAACTGCAAGCGAATTATGTATGCCTTCAGGAAATAATCTGGAAGTACTCAGAATAACCTCGAAAGTAGAATTTTGATCGTGGCTTAACAAAATATTGTTCTCTTCACAAAGAGACTCAAAGGCATCATTTTGTATCTGAATAGACTCCTCGGTTTTTTGGTTAACAATATTTGCCCTTGATTCATCCATAATTTGATTGTCAATGTGATCCATTAACTTCCAATCATTGTTTTCTAAACCGTCGAGAGTTTCCTGTATCAAAATTGCTAATTCATCGCTGTGATTTCTTACTGATTCACTAACGAAAGTAGGAATTTTTATCACCTTTTTCCCAGTTACTGGTCTAGATGTTGTGGCTAACAATGCTAATGCTTGGTTGGACATGACGTATCTCACTGACTCATCCAATTCACGGGCCAACCTGTCTCTCCACTCGTACAAGACTTTCACAACCGGCGAGATATGATACGGTATATTGTATTGGTTAACAATGGACATGTAAGGTTCTTTGGGGTTGGCGGCCATTACAGGGCAAGATACAAGACTCTTCCCTGACAAAAGTGGCCTATATGTCGTATATTCGAACCTTCTTTTAGCAACTAGGCGTGATTCGTAGAGGACATCTTGAAGTCTTTCCTTATCTATCAAACTATTTCTCATGTGGTCGAAGATGTTCAACAAAAAGTGAGTGTCAGATCTAGCGTAGGCCAACATGGCTTTTGATAAAGGTCTAATTCTCCAATCGGCAAGTTGGTACTTTTTGGAGGTTTTGAACTTTGCATATGTTTCTAATAAATATGCCAAAGAAAATTTTGGAGCACCTAATTTCTTAGACGCATGGTAAGTATCGAAAAGAGAAACAATGTAAAGGCCCAAGTCACGTTGTAACCATATTATATCCATAAACGCACCGTGAAATACCTTCACAATCTGGGGATTGGTGAAGACTGTATTCAATTCATGCAAGTCGTCTCTCAAAGCAAGCGTATCCACGATCCAGTCCTTTTCTCTATTTGAAATTTGCATAAGACATACCAAACCGTAATAACTTCTATAGTCATGATGCTCCAAATCTATGGCAATCTCCGACAGATTAGAGAGCTCCTTCACAAGATCACCAACTTGTTCTGGTTTATCAATCCACTCTGCAGTCGTAGACTCCCAAGGCTTGGAAGGAATAGGCTCGGTCTTTGATAGTATAGAATCAGGATAAGGTTGATTATCTATCTCATAGCTATAAGGTTGTGGATAAAAAGGGGGGTCAGCTTGACCGGTGCTCTCATCTATTGGTGGTTGTACCAAAACTAACGACTCCTCAAAGGATTTGAGGGCATTTGGTTTAGTTATCAATTTAGGCTTGAAAGGACTGCTCTCAGAGTTATCCACTGGTATTTTGAAATTTATTTGTGGTTTTTCCATCTTCTTTACGACATCCCCAGAGTCATCCTTAACGGTATTAGTTGATTCTTCCAAATATGTAAAATTGTCCTGTTCTTTATCTTTCTTTTTATGTTTCAATTCATCCAACAAAAGGTCTGTCTTCTCAAATACTGAATCGAAAACTCCTGAAATAATATCCCAATTGAAGCTTTTCAATCCCAAGTCATTCTTTGAGTCTATTTTAACCGACTCCCCTTCACTATCACCAGCTACTGTTTGGATTAGGGAATTTGTCAAATCGATGAACTTAGAAGATACTTCATCAGAGGCCGACTTTACTTCTGGCTCCACAGTCTTATTGAATGCCACATCCTGGTTTTTCAATGCTCCTGAGGTCCTGATAATCTGCACAACCAGTGGGATTATATCCTCCAGAAGCAACTTTGAGGTTTGTTTAGTCATTGTAAATCTGGTTAGCGAAGTAGATTATTTTCACAGGTCTGCGCGAGCTCATCTCATCGCATAAAAAATTCAATAAGACTCACCGCCAACAAAATGGTTTACACTTGTAATTCTTGTAATTTGGCCTTTGAAGATGCCTCGGTCCAGAGAGAGCATATGAAAGGAGACTGGCATAGATATAACTTGAAAAGAAGAGTTGCTCAGTTGCCAGCTGTAGATGAGGATACTTTCAATCTGAAAGTGTCTGCTACTAAAGAGACTACTCTCTCACCTAAAGAGGGTAAGAAAGAGGAAAGACGTAGACGTAAAGAAGAACTAATGGAACAGAAGAGACAAATTTTAGAAACAGCCAGACGTAATATGCAAAAACAGCAAGATGAACAGATTTTAAAGGGTGAAACCCCCACTTTTGATGATTCTGCCTCTCAGAAGGTACAAGAAGAAAAAGATGACATAAAGGAGACAGAAACGGCCGAGCAGATTGAAGAAGAATTATACAATTTAAAGCTTTCCAATAAAGTTGAAATTCCATTAACCAGTTGTTTATTCTGCCATCCCAAGGATGGCGCTTCTTTTGATGACCTTGAACAAAATCTTATCCATATGTTCCAAAAGCACGGCTTGTACATACCAGAATCAAAATATCTCGTTGACAAAGAAGGTCTAATCAGGTATCTTGGTGAAAAGATCGGTTTCGGTAATGTATGTTTGTGTTGTAGTTATCAAGGAAAGGATATTGCAGCAGTGAGGGAACATATGAAGGTGAAAAGACATATGAGAATCCCGTATGAATCCGAAGATGAAAAGCTCGAGATATCAGGCTTTTATGATTTCTCCTCTACTTATAATGAGGATACTACCGTAGTGTCGGAAGAAGCAGATGGAGATGATTGGGAAGATGTTTCAGGAGACGAAAGCGATGACGATGAATTACCTAGAAATGATCAGAATTCAATAATCAACAACGGATTCGAATTGATCCTTCCAACTGGAAAAGTTTTGGGTCACAGGTCCTTACAAAGATACTATAGACAAAATTTACCTCCAGAGAGAGAATTAAGTGAAGGACAAGGTACAATTATTGCAGCAGAAGACAGACATATGTTGAATGTTAGAGATAAACAAGAATTCGGGGTCCAGAAGTTAGCCTGGAGGCAGGAACGTTTCAGTAATCAATCTTATGACAAGAAACTCGCAAAGAATGCCAACTTTCAAAAGCATTATAGGGATCAATTATTGCAGTAGTTACTCATTTTTAAATAATGTCTTTAGGTATGTAATTTTACGATTATAAATTCTATGAAACAGTTAAAATGACCATTGATAGTAAGCCGTCAACAAGTAGATTAACTAAAATAAACCATACTCCGAAGTAAAGTAATTTTGGCAGGAACACAGTCCATATGAACAAGTGGAACCTCAAATTAAAACAAGAAACGAGTAAGCTCCAACAGGATATCGAATAAAAGACCAAATTGAGCAATAGCCTTAGCTTGAGGAACTTGAACTTCAAACCTTTAATATGGGAAAAATCAATGGCATATTTATGTATATCAAAATTCACCAATTGCGTTTCAAACAACAATTGAAGAGCAGACAAAGACCAGAATATCGGTCCGCTAAAATTTGATACAAAAGTCAACAAACTAACTTTTTCAATCTGATATGAAGTAACTCCATTGTAAGCATTAGATAGGTCTACCGTTGCTAACAGGTTGGTGCCTCCCATTGAAAAGAAGGATAGATTAGCCATCAACAAAGTAAAAGAGCAAATCAAAATCACAGAGTCGTCAGCTTTGTTATAAAATCTCTCATTTCGTATGAGCAAACCACTGAAGCAGTACCTGGCTAGGAAAAAGACAATGTAAATAGGAACCAATTCTATTTTTGTTTGATTAAGTAAGAACAAGGTCATTAAATTAGTTAAGTCACTAATAATTCCTATTTTAAATCCTCTTAACCACCTCATTGTAATCCTAAGTAAAATGAGACATACAACTGCGTACAAGCAGTGGTTTGATAGACCGACAAGAAGTTCGGAAATCAAAATTTTGTCGAATTCTTTAATGTTGAAAGAAACAAGACTCCAGTTGACAAAAGACATGAGCCAATCGGGAATATCGTACCCATCAATAAATCCCTGTATCAATTTGAAAGAAAATGAAATCGACACAAGCACGCTCAAAGAAATAAATGTAATGCTGTTATTCATGTCGTTTTTGAAGTATGCTTTATCATAATTATGAGCTCTAACCAGGAAGTTGAAGCAGTGTCTCAAGGATCCTTGGAAATAAATTAGCAAGCCACACAAGACGTAGGTAAGACCTATCGATACCCATAAAAGTGAAGGATTTTCCACAAAATAAGTAGTTAAAGCATAAGTGTTATTGAATTTTTGACCGGTGTTCGACCAAGCCTTGATGATTCTAATCAGTATTAAGAGTACTAAATGCTTGTAGGGGCTTTTGAGTGTACTTCCAAAGAAGTATAAAATGAAAAGAACACTCAATATCCACCATAAATGATGCTCCTCTTCTATCAATGACGATCCATGGAAATGAATCGAGTAAAGTACGGTAAAAGTCTGTACAATAACAGAAAGTTTACTTGCAAACCAATAGTTGAAAAAAGAAAGGACTAGGATTAATCCAATGGAAAGTAGAACTAGGGCTGTGTATATATCTGAATAATTATAATTGGCAGACAGCTCAATCAACCGATCTTGAACCATTTTTAAAAACTCGTAATCTTCGCCTACTGCACTCAAGTTTTCCCACTTAGCCTGATATCGGGAACCTGGATCATTCAATTTATATAAATCGAGAAATTGCTTACAATTTTTCAAGAGTATATCATGATGCATTTTACTGTCAAACATATTCAAAATTGAATTGATCACTATACCTAGATTGTTTTTTGGTATGGGGAAATCCAAGAGCATGGCAAGGGTGGGGATTAAATCTATCTGGTTGATCTTCTGATAATATTCGTAAGAGGTATCACGGGGTAATGGGGCAATCAAATTCAAGTTGAGTTTTTTGAATTTTGGTGATACCAATAACATTGCTGCGCTTGTTTCCCCACTGGAAGACCCCCCATGGTTACCTATATCGTTCATACCGTGATCACCCATTACAACGAAGAGAGTATCTTTATGCTTCGAGGATTTCTCGATGAAATTAAAGATCCTCTCGATGATACCATCCATTTCTGTATGTTTAAGTTCCATAAATCTGGACCTTGGACCAGTCTTATGACCTATATGGTCCAAACCCAAATAATGCAAAATCAAACCATCCCAAGTTGCCTCTGGGGTCAACTCTTCATCCAAGTGCCTTGTGACATTATGGTCGACTTCGTAGAAATCATTAACGAAAAATGAGTTGGTTCCATCAGTGGAATTGAAGAAATTGGGAAATAATTTCAACCATGTGTCGTCTCCAAAAAATTTCATTACCTTACTCTGATCACCTGAATTTCTGTACTGGCTAAGCCAATTGTCTTGATCCAACAATCCCTGTGACTGATCTTTGTCGTCTGCTATATTCAAAATGGCATCAAGGAAGCTCGGTGTAGTGCCCAAAGTTATTCCTTTCAACCTTGGTAAAGTGACAGTGGGTGGATTTGAGAAAGCAGTAAAAGGAACAGCATTATTGCTATTGATGAGTTGATGAACGAATTTGAAATTCGAATCTGGTTCACTGAATAAAAAATCCGAACGCAAAGCGTCAATGACCATTACGACAACTCTATCAAACATAGGATCCTGTTCAGAGCCTAAAACGTAATCATCATTGACACCCTGTAGTATCTTCTTCGATGGGAAAAACCCCTTGAGAAACAACAAGAACGCTCCCACATTCATGAATAATAGAACGGTCAAGACGGGGCCAAGCACTTTCATTTTCAACTTAAGTGCTGGATATAACCTAAGCTGCTACCACTGGATCTGGGTTTATAATGGTTCTTCGCGTCTTCTTTAGGATCTCGACACGAACGACTGGGGAAGACTCTTCTGTGTTATATGCACTACTCGTGATTATGTAATGTGGTAATTTCACCTCTTGCTGTAGGTGTATAAAGATTGAAATGCCTCCTTGAAAGAGATGCAATTTTAGAACTGTATTTAGTGACACATCTCTCAATTGAACAAGTTCTTGTTAAACACTTTTATCTCTGACCCTTCATCAACCAGTCTCCGCAAATGCATCTCTATTATGATCACATTCCAACTTTTACAAAGATGTGCCATTTGGAAAGAAATCCGACCCACACAATCTACCAGAGATGGTAAGAAAATACCGATAGGAATGGGCTGTCCCTGTTCATCACAACAAATCAATACCAGCTGTTGGTTTTTTGTCTTTCAACCTTTTTCCGCCATGGAATTTAACATCTAGAACTTATGAAGCACCCTTGAGTTGAGAGATCACTTACGTTTTCCTTAATCATTTAGAGATATTGTGTATACGCTGCTGTGTATATAGTGATTAGAAATATCATCACATATGCAGGCTGTCGATAATAATTTCGTAGCTCTTCTTTAAAAGTCCCAAATGAAATTTAATCAACTACATTTAAATATCTGTGAATACCAACGTCACCAATTATATCATAAGTGACTCAGATGGTATTAGTTTTCTAGCTCGGGCAGCAATATGACCCTTGTATCACAAAAGCTCAATATGCCCCAATCAAACCCATGCTCAAATCTTGAATATTTCACCTTCGTTGGTGGGACATTTATACGTTTTACAAAGTTCTTGTCCTTAATCAGATTTTTTTTAGAGTCAAATATCAATCTAGCCCTAATACCTTCTTGATTATGAAACCAGAAAGTTGTCCGATTCTAAAGATAAGCCTAGAATTCGCCAAAAGTATAAATTAAAATTCACTTCAGAAAAATTTCCTTCCATTGATCAATTAAAAAGGGAATGATAATATTCTATACTCTCTGGTATTTCGAAGATATTATAGCATAAGATCGGGCATGATAGTTGGGTTTTTTTCAAGCTTGCAACTACCTTGCCTGCATACCCACATGGTAAACACACGACACAACGAGGATTCTTTCGATTGAGGCACCGCAAAAACCAGCTACAACTGCAAAGGTCTTCTCTTCTGTGCATTCAAAAAGGCTCTATTCTCAAAACATAGGTCCAACGCCTCTATAAGTATTTTACAGGAACGTTTGAAAGGAGAAAGATTAAATAGCTACTCTACTTTTTCAGGAACTTAGCAGAATCTAAACAATTTTCATTTTATATCTCATATCCCATCAACATAAGGGGACCTTTTGAACTCCAGCAACAACTATGGACGCTCAATACTATCTACCTCCATATGATCCCATTCATTCTCTCCCTCAATTATCTAGCATAGATTTACTGTTTATCCGCCACTTAACATAAGATAAATATGACCCCATTCTATCTAGATCTTCTATGTAAAATATAAAACACATACAAAATTTGGCGTCTCCAGGTATGTGAATTCTTTAGGCTCGGTACTGTTCTCGTAGAATGCACGATACAAGGGATTTACCCTTTATTTACATGCGTTTTAGCTTGTTACATCGAGAGGAATTAACTTGCCTAGTACACAACGGAGGCAGTGAAAGCAATTCTTGATCAGATAATGAAGCACAGAAAGGCTACTGGTTTGCTCTGCTTTCATTCATAGTAAGTTCTGATAGTAAGTTCCGTAAATCCCTGCTATCTACCAATTGTGTATACTGAATCCCTCTTCGAAGTGAAACCTACAGTTAACTTAAGGATATTCACAAAGAGGAAACAGGATGACATTCTTCCAATAGCTAACTCAATTGTAACAATTATTTATAGCAATATAGTCAGAATTCTTTCTCTCGAAGGTAGCACTTCCCCTTTGGAGACCATAGTGACAATAGCAGCTGGTGCCTTCGACTCACTCTTCTCCCTATATAGGTAACGGTGATGAGTTTTGATCTATTGAGCTGAATTCTTTCCAGAGAATGATATGGCAGGATTAAAGAGGTAGAGTGCGTTAGATTCAGAGGAACCAACGATTAAAACGAAGTTCAAGCCCCGTAAATGGTAGAGTTCGTAACAAAATACACTTTAATCTGGTTTACGGTAATCTATAGCCTTCGTTTTCGCTTTACATCAACGTTAAAACTCCAAACAATTTCTAAGTTGCGCCAAAAGTGAGGAAAAAGTCTCCAAGGATTCAACCACTTGTCTGCTTTGGCAGTGTAATTTTCCAGTTGAATTCGATTTCAGTGACACCTTGAACAGCATATGGACAGATATAGTTTGATTGTTTGAACTTGCTGCCCTTAGAGACCCACCAAACACCTGACAAAGTCAGATACCGCCTATTACTCTAAGTGAATCACAGTTATTATCTATTTCAGACTATCACAGTCAATACCCCAAGCAAGCCGCCAATCAAACATTGGAAAGATCCCTTCACACTGAAGCTGCCGTCTTTTAGTATCTATTCTTATAAACGGTTTCCGAAACAATGTTGTGAAGAGGCCTAAGTACTCAACCTCGACTTTCGGTTATAATTTATATCATTATTGAAGTCTCATGACGAAATCCAAGTAAAAATTCTTGCCATTAAAAGAGCACTTACTACCTACGTACATGAATGAGCACTACTAACTGATGAATCTAAAACACCGATATAATAATGAACATAAAACATCTTTTTCTAACCCTCTTTTATATCCTTTCCGTGATATCTATTCACAGAAACTGACCAGCTTTCTATATAATGTTCCTTTCCTCCATCCCTATGTATTTGACGATCTTATTAGCAGACCCTACTATCAAATCGTAAAAGCATATTGGAAGAGCTTTAGACCTACCATATAGTTCCTGAACTCAAGTCTACAGTGGACATCTTTTTGTTCCAATTATTGTGTAGAACATGGAAGAGGGAAACGCACATCTATGAGGAGAAGGCAGGAATGAGATAGCGAAGGGACATAAAGGAAAGGCAATCAGAGGCTACTAAAAAGGTTGTGTAAGTCATACTTGTTGTAAAATGATACCCAATGGGACAGTGATTAGGAATCCGCCTAACCTTTTTTGTCATTAAGAGTTCATGCTAATCTTGAATGAAGTGAAGCTGAATGGAGTTGAAGGGTGTCGGGTGTTGAAGTCAAAGTGGGCGATCAAGACTAAGATATCTTTTCAAAAACAATTGTATATTGGTATGATTCTTTGTCAAGTAGATTAGTACATAAGTAGCCACTTGTCTCCGCTGTTACGACTGGATAAAACTTACCATATCGTTGATCGCATGGCATTGGGGAACTGGATTGACTCTATTGGGCAATTGTTTATTCAGACCGCTACACTTGGCATTAAGTAGTTAGCAGAAAAGGGTGAAAAGGTGATTAAATTATTGCAACCACAAACTGGAAGGCAGCCATGGATCTGGCTAAGCACAGCAACGTACCAATGATATACTACTCTGTTCACTAATTCAGTAGCGATGATTCAGTTTTCTTTAGTCATGGAGCTCATGGTTTTAATTACCATCAGGCTTCTTTGACGGGAATTCCTCTGTATAATATTTTACTTCGGCCTCAACCGACTCATGGCATTCTACTATTGTGATCTTGTTAATTTTTGGCCCCGCCTTAACCACATGAGAGGAGAAAATAATACGGTATCGTATGACCAAATGATACAAGCACAGACGGGGGAATTGCGGTTGCGGTTTATGAAACCATCATAAAACATCATGGTAAACAGGTTGCCTTTAGAGTGTTGAGAAGAAAGTATTAGTTCTAGGTTATGGTACAAATTGTTCTCTTCTTAATTAACGAACCTCTACTAAGCGTCCATATTCAAGTTTACCAATAAACAGGTTTTCTATGGTAATACTGCTGTAGGTGAGTATCATCCATTTCGTAAACTTTACGATTTTCACCCTCAAATCTATTCCAAGTACAGGCTCTGCTTTAATGGCCTCAATTCCTTTTCTATGTAGTCATTTAGGAATAATGAAGGAAGAGTCGTTTCTCGCATGTGCCTTGAATTAGCTTGTACAAAACTTCCCACTCTGATAATATTGCTGAAAGGAGCATCTTTTGCATCAAGATATACCTCTAGGATTTTGTTTTTAATAGATATTTCACAATCTTCGCTAATTACATTGAGAAGAACTGACTTACATATGCCTCTGGTACGAGGTTGACGTTTTCAGGGTGGCTCTTCAATGATAAGGAGGTATTCACTGACTTCAAACAGTACAAGAATCAGGTTCGAAGGCAAAATATTGGCTCATATTAAGACGTAGGAATTTATAGACATGAAGACCTTCTTCATACGAGTTTGTGGTTTTCATTCAACTATCTTGGAACATAGGAATTCTGGGTGGGTTGTTAGTTAGTACCATACACACACGCCGGCTCTCATAATCCCTTTCGAAAAAGGATAATTATAAGGCAATTTATTATTCTATCCACAGAAGAACCACTTGTACCTTTACTGTTCGAAGGTACCAGATACAAACAACAAATAGTGCTTTCAAGTCAAAACTATAAGTATTTCAGTAGAATTTCACATTAAATTTATTCGAATTAGATATTTAAGTATATTTAGTTGATGTGCTATGTGTTTACACCTGAATAACGTTTTGAAATATGAAGTTCAGTTGGTGAATCATTCAAGTGGAATCATTCAAGTGCACAAGAAGCGGCCATTTGGGAGGTCTCTCCAACGTTCTCTCTCTCGGTCCTAGTTAATGGTACAGGTCTTATGATAATTCTGCGAAGTAAGTCTACAAGGCTCTAAAGTTGTAACAAAATATACCGAAGAAGTACTCTCAAATACCTCTCTTTTGTTTGCCATGAGACTGTGAGGTATATCTTGCCGAAGGGAGAAAGTATAAGACGCTCACATACTCTTCTCTAGATTTCTGGTACTTCTGATAAGATTTCTCTGTATTTGCTTGAGACTCAACAGGTACTTTTTGAATCATTGGATTACAATGTGGGGTCATTACCATCTGAAAGAATGAGTCGTATGGAATAGTAGTATGACTTTCATGAGGGCTAGTAGTCAGGAATTATATAACGCCTCTCTCCCGGAGCTTTGATTTAAATATTCAAAGTTAGATCCCCTCTTACTATATAGTGGACGAAACGTATGAGAATACAGTGTACAATGGTTGTCTTGCATTTTTTTCAGATACACACTAATGTTATAAGACAGCCGATAGAAAATACATTGAAACGATGCTGGCTCCCATCTGCGAGCCATTCCCTATGCTAGTAGCATTCATCCCCCTTATAACTGGATTGAGGTGAAATTGAGAATTTTTGCAGGATTGAACTGAGGCTTCTCGACTGTAAACCACAGTCATTATTTGACATCTTTGGTCTTGGATTGAGGTACATAAACTTTACCACTACCTAGACAGTCTAAATTTTTTATGAAATGATAGTAGAGAGCAAAGAAAAGCTGATTTTACAACTGAAACTTGCAAGTGCTTAACAATATATACTATTACCAAAAAATATTTCACAGCTCAAATTATTTTGTCGCCAATGGCACATTGGCGATTACTTTTTTGAATTCCCTGAAGCGTATACTCAATTTCTATCGAGCTATGGATTCAACTGATTTTCTTGAGCGATGTCATTGTGAACTATTATTGTACTTACGCTGGACTTTTCTCCTTGTACGAGCTAGTTTGAATCCTATTGAGCTTCATGTAAATTTTATGTGTGTATATACCATAAAGTAGAAGGCCCAGACACCATATGTGCATTAAGGCACTTGATAGTAAGATTGGAATACTATTAGGTATCAATGCTTTCAGAGTTTACAGATCCCAAAGAGACCAAAGGAGTATTCAGAGTTCAAAATTGGAAAATTTAGAGTCAAACATTGGAAAACCAAAAATTCTAGACACCATATTACTTCACCGATACCATGGATTATAAAAGAAAGCATGCTAGCTGAGAGTGAAATAAGTTTAAGAAATAATAGTTTGAAACGTGAGAAACGATAGGATGGCAGAAAAAAGAGAATTAAGAGAGTTCTTGTTTGATGTAGAAGGATTGAATCGTGGGATTTGACCGGTTTTCTCATAAACTTGGCTTCTTTTGCAACTGATTCAGTATTGACTCCCCAGCCGTGGGCCCAAAGTCTTATCTTTGATGCTTTCCTCCGGCAGACATCATTGAACACCATGAACTAGGCATCGAACAACGCTTTTACAATTTTGCTTTGTGATGCCTTTTTTTGTAAAGTGGGAACAGCCAGTATAATAAGTGGCAGAGCAAGTTTACAAAGACTTATTTGACATGGTGTTTTTTATTTTACTTGAAATGTTATTTCTTCAAAGATCGTATCCATTTGATGATCAACTAATTAGACATAGTTACACTTTTATGAGTGAGGTACAATTTAATATTTTGCAGCCACAATATTCGCAAACTTTACGATTTTGACATACTTGTTGGTAGGTGCATCGGGAACAGGAAACAACATAGATCTTTAACTTACTACAAAGACGCCAATAGAGAAAGCATTTATTTCTATGAATAAAGGGGGAAAAAATCTCCGTGAAGGACGGAGTCCTAATTACAATATGATCGTTAACATAAGATGCAGGTCAGATCTTACATACCATAAATATTCTTGGGACCAAAGTTTGAAGGAACTCGGAAACTTGATTCCTGAAACTGTAATATTAGATAAACCCAAATATTTAAGCAGAATATGATATGCCAGACTCTTTTGAATTGGAGCCAATATTTAGTAGCAAAAAAACTATAATCTGTATTTTTACACAACCGAAGGTCAAGCTCAATTTATTTTATATTTTGTTTACCGAGCTTGTTCGTAGCCACCAGGAGCGAATGGCCCTAACAATTATAAACGGATTAAGAGCCATATGTTACAAATAAATGATTATAAAGTTATTCTCAATATTTTATATATTTGAACTTTTGATAATTTTTATACAAACAAAACGCAAAACTTACTCAAACTCTCTCATCATCACTTACATCGTCCCTGTATCCATGTTTACGGATCTCACCTAATCTTTTTCTTGCTGCACTAAGCATATTTTCAAGTTTTAATATTTCCACTTGTTGTTCCATTTCGACAGTCTTTCCTTCGTAAGGAGTTAACTTACTTAAATCAACGTCATTCTGATAAGGATCATTAGTTTCCATTAAATCCTGAACCTTAGCTACTAATGATTTACAAGCAACAGAAACAACACTCGAGGCTGTTTCTAAATTGTCTTGTGTTTGGGAAACGAAATTGGCCTTGACTCTGGAAGCAGCCACCAATTGTGCAGTGGAAGCAGCCACCTCGTTTGACGCAACGATCAATTGCTCATGAGAATTAGAGTCACGAAGAACTCCGTCAGCAGTTTGAATCAAAATATTGGTAGCCCCCGCTACTGCCTTCGAGGCGCTGATCAAACCTTCAGTCCATCTGTTATTCTTCTTATAAAACTCAGTTCTACTTTGAGTTCCTCTTCCTTTACTGACAATCTCCCGTTGTGATTCAGTGGAAGCCTTGATTAAAGTAGAAACAGCTTCTATAACAGCCATTGCAGCATTCAAAATTGCCTCGTGGACTTTTATGTTTTCACCTTTTATGTTAGGGTCGGACAAAAGTTTGGTTAACAATTCTGAAGCATTACGAACAGTTTGGGCAGTTTCAGACATTTCATCATCAACGAGTCTATCCAAGTTGCCCAGTTTGAAGTTTATGCCCTTAGTAGACTTGAGCGTTTCTACATATGAGATCAATTCTTGTAAACTGTGTTGTAATTGTAAATTTGAGTCGATAACTTTGTCAATCTTATCGTCTTCACTCTTCAACTTACCCAAATGTTCCGATGTGATATCCAGAAAATAATGCTCAGTATCATCGAGAGCATCAGTGAAAAGATCTAACACTCTGTTTTCTGAATCCTGAGGAAGGGCACGGGACATTCCTTTGATATTAAGCATAAGGTCGTTCATGGTAGAAGTCAATTCAGAGCTGGTTAAAATGATAGCTGAGTAGCTTGAGTCATCATCATAAGTGCTCTTGCCATCTACTATAAATCCGTTGAAAACACTTGCAAAATCAGAAGCTAAATCGGAGCAAGCTTCAATCATTGAAAGAACATATTCAGGTGAAGCGTTGAGGTTACCTGCTTGAATAGTGGACTCCAATTCAAGTTTTGTGGATTGAATCCTCTTTATGCTGTTATTTAAGAACAAATCGATCAAGGATCTGAATTTATCGATATTCTTCAATAAAATTTGATCGATCTCAGCATTGACGATATCTTCCTGATCGTTTCTTGATAATGCAAGTTCTTTCAAAGCACTTTCCAATGATTCTTGAGCAATCTCTAGATCTATCTCCTTCTCTTTAAGCCTTTCTTGCAATGATTCTGGACTTAATTCGCCTAATTTTGCTTCTTTTTCATTTAATCTTGATTTTAAATCATTGAGTTCTTTTTCGTGACTAGCCATAATGGTTGATAAGTTCAAGGATTGAAGCTTACCAGATTCATTGACCTGAGCAGTTAATTCCCTGACTTCAGCTTGCAATCTTTCAATATCTTGATCTTTAGAAGCTCTTAATCTGTCAAGATCCAATCTTGCTCTGTCACGCTCACGAATAAGATCAGCTAATTCCAAATTCTTTGCCTTTAAATCTTTCTCAAACTTCTCTCTTTTTTGTATAGACTCTTGTGCACTACTGATCTTTTGCTGGATTTTCTTGAAACGACCCAAAAGATCCAAATGTTCTTGTCTCAACTTTGAGTATAGTTTAGCCAAGGACTCATATTTCTTCGACCAGTTGGAGATTTGCTCCTCTAAATTTTTGATCTGTTCATCCTTAGAGGCGAGTTGTTGAGTAGCATTTTCGTTGAATTGCATAAAATCGTTTTCCAATGTTTTGACCTTTGCATCATATTGCTGCAACAATGATTGATCGTTATCATATTGATTCTTGAACATGATCAAGTCATGCTCCAATTCCGAAACTCTAGATTGTTGTTGCTGGGTTTGTTGCTGCTGCAAAAGCTGCTGTTCCTGCAAGAATCTTTGCTGTTGATCCCTTTGTTGTTGCTCGAATGCTTGCTGCTGTGCTAAATGCAGTTGAAGCTGTTGTTGACGTTGAGCCTCTAACTCAGCCTGATACCTCTGTTGATCTGCTAATTCCTGATTAAAGACACCGGTCTGTTGCAAGAATAACAGATCAGCAGGTGGTGGTTCGGTAGGAGTTTCGAAATTTGAAGTTGGTTGGGAAGAAATTTGCGGAGTGTTATTTTCAACAGAAGGAGCAACCGAACGAGCTGCACTTGACCCGGCTCCTTCACCATCTCCTCCTTTCAAACTTGGAGGTGAGCTTGGTAATCTAGGTATGGAAACCAACGTAGTCAAAAACTTGATAGAATTACAATCAGTGAAAAAGTCTCTCAAAACAAAATGCTGAGAGTCAAATCTATCAAACAATTGTTGGAGTACTTCGTCGTCACCCAATTGTTGATACATGGCTCTCAACATAGAGGTACAGAACTTGTAGATACCGTAAGCTTCACTGATCAAAGGAACCAAGGCACTGACCTTACATAAGTTATTGGGGGTCTGGTTGATTGTAGAGAAAATCAATTTCTGAAAATCTTCAATTGCATCCTGCAAATCCATCAATTGCAAGATGGAGTCATAACCCTCATTTGGATCATTGACAGCCCTCAAAGAAATGTATTCTTCGTACTCAAACATCCCATTGAAACTAGGATTGTTTCTATGGAAATCCAACTTTCTCAAAATATACTTGGTGTATTGATTGATAAGTCTTCCATAACTGGAGCCGTGAGTTGGGAAAATCGAACCTAAAGAACTAAGGAATTCTCTATTTCTATAGCCATCCTTCAAAGTATTTGGGTGGCCTTCTTGTAGGACCTTATGAATCATTACCAAGGCCTTGAATAGTTGAACTTCATCACTTTGTAAAGGTTGAATTTTCACCGCATGCCAAAAAGCTCTTGAATTTTTATGGTCCCAAGTGTACACGATACAAGCTCTGACGTGCTTTCTTTTTGGTGGGACCTCTTCCTGATTACAAGCCTTCTTTACACTTGTTTGAAGGTCAACCTCAGCTCTACTCATATTGGATACAATTGATTGAATAAATCAGGGGTAGCTTGAAAGAGCGGAAGTTTTGGGAGATATTCTTCGCGGTGAAAAATGACTTAGTCCCAAGCCTCCGATTGTATGCGATAAGATCGAGGAACTGAGAGATGGGGTTAAAGAAATGGCGTTAGTTAGATTCGTAGAGACCATTATACCACTATGTGAAGCACAGAGGGGACAAGAATCAATTTTACATTCTTAATACTGTGTATTTAATATAGACATTAGGCGAAGTATCATGAAATGGTACAAACAAATTCAGGTTCAATAAGTTAAATATTTACAGTTCAGTTTCTAGAACTATATCTGGTCTTACCAAAGTCGAAAGGTAAATACTTGTACTTGATCATATGTTGAATTTGTCTTCTCATAGTCAAAGTGAATAAAATGATAAAGTACATCAATAAAATTGGCCAGAAAACAGGAATGTCAAAGATTGAAAACATCGTGAGTACCAAGGAAATGGCAACTGCTCTAACAGAATTATACCAAAATTTGAATTCAGGTAATCTTCTAATGAAAGGTCTGAATTCATCTTCCTCTTCAACTTGTTGTGGTTCTTCATCACCAAGACCTTCTTCAATTGATTCACTCTTCATTTCTTGTTCCAATGACGGGTCGAACTTAGGAGTCAAGAATGCCAATAAAAGATTCAATAAGTAGATACCCAAAGCGTAACAGATAATATACCATCCTTGGGATAATACAATCCGCATCATGAACACAAACAAGAGACCTCCGAAACCACACCACCTATAGAAAGTGTATGGAACAGATTGGTCAACATACTTGTGATAAGTGACAAGCAATTTCTGTATTTCGAAATAGGCTTTAGATTCTTTTATCGATTCCAAAAAGTTTTCCATGTGTTAAGTAGTACAAATAACAGAGATTTTTTTTCGACGCGAAATTTGATTCCTATGTACAAATATTTACAGTTAGTGCAAGAACGCATCTTTGGTCCTTCCTAAAACATGAACTTTTCTTGATGCATTATCGAATTTACGTATCACCGTGATACCTTTAGGTACTTTCTTAGTATTAAGATCCTTAACGACAGTGCCTTCCACAGTTTCTGGGAGAACTGATGGGAGATACTGTTTGAGTAAAATACTCTTCTCTTCATTGGCAAAGATCAATGGAGTATAAATCAATTCTTGTACTCTTTGACGTTCTTCCTTGGTGAGAAGCTTGTTTTCTAAATTCTTTAATTCCTCCAATATATTCTCTCTTTGTTTGAGTCTTTGTTCAGGATTTAAGTATGCACATAATTTTCCATCTAATCCTACAGTGACTTTGGATGAAAGTTCACTTGACAATTTTGAAAACTTTTGTTTTAATTCAGCAAACTGAGTGCTGCTGATATCTCCTCTGTTTAGTTGCAATTGGAGATCATATATGTAATTGAAGGTTGCTTGGAGAGTAGCATCTTCGACTGATTGGCCTAATTTGGTTAACTTGTAAATATCCAATAATTTCTTTGAAGCCACATCCACATCTTCCTCTGCAATATCTAAAAACAGGGACAAACTATGGCTGAATTCTTCCAACAATTTTTGATCTCTGTTTTGATTTCTAGCAGCGGCTTTTTGTATTTCTGGTTGTTGCAAATATTCCTGTCTGGACATATGGTTTTCTTCCTTTTCTGCTTCAACTGGGTCAGCAATTTCCACGTATCCGAATCTTCTGATTCTTGGGGCGAAATGTGGTGATGGGAGTGTCAAGTCTTTACTGAGGGCAACTCCAACGTATTTTCTAAGAGGATGGAATGGGTCGTAGTAGAATCTTACATAACCAGGTTCTAAGGCGAAGATGGTGTGATCCTTACCGATACCTGTGTTTTCACCGGGATGGATTTTCGTACCTCTTTGTCTCATGATAATTTGACCTGGCCTTACGAAATGACTTTCATAAACTTTTGGACCCAATCTTCTACCAGCAGAATCATTTTTGTTAGTTTTGGAACCGGAAACTCTTTTTGTGGCATTACGTGTTTGCATGAGATTACCCACAAACAACCCCAAGGAAGGCTTTAAGCCAACCAAGTTCATTCTGATTGAACCTGCAGTATTTCTGAGTAAGGACATGCTGCAATCTTCTTGGTACGGTGAAAAATTTTGAGACTAGTTCGCACTGGTCTGAGAAATACAAGTCTGGGACATGTCGCGTAAATATTATACCTATATACATAAACTACAAATATATTACAATCAAAGGGCAAGGCCTTTGATTATGAGGTCTACATTGGACTTCCATTGCGCAAAATCTTCTGCAGATGCTTGGCTCCATAAATTATACAACTCCGAGAGCTCGGTGTCTAGCACCTTCAAGCAGGCGTCTCGTGCGAAACCCAATAGTTCCGTTTTGGCTGCCAATGGCATCTCTTCCCACATTGCCTTATGTTTATTCACAAATTTGTCGACGGAGTTTCTGTAAGGTTTTGGTAGCTGTGTATTATTAAGTTGTTGAATTTTAGCTGGATCCTTCAAACAGGTCAAGAGGAATCCGAATACAAGTACTTCATTGCCCTCATCAGAGTCAAGGAACGCTACAAACTTTACGTAATTGAAGACTTCTTTAAATCTGGGAAATGGCTCTTCAAGGCTAATTCCATGAGCTAGAGCATCACAAGCACTGTCGTCGTCGAACAATTCAGGTCCGAAACTACCCATAATGATACTTTTGGTGTTTAGGGCGGTCGTACCATTTTATACCTTCAATTAAAGTACGACTGCATATGAGCACTTCGTAAATATTGAGTCCAGTGTTATTTTTTCTTGTCAGGTCGATTTGGTTAGAGTTTGCTGCAATTGCATCCTATGCATGAAAACTATTTCGGTGTCTATTATCCTTTTCCGACCTGATTGCTCATCTACTTCTTCCACTTGTAGCATTTTCGAACACCCATTTCTTCACCGGCGTGCCACTGCTCCCTCTGCGGTTTGATGTGCGGTCATTAAAGATCTGCATCCCGGCAACTAAATCACGAACTATATCTCTCACATTGTTCTAGACGTTTCGAGATTTTAAATATGGTACGAAGTCATGCGAGAGAGTCTGTGAGCTGTGTTGGCACCCTATTGAAATAGGTGCTGTTCGAAATAGTTTTACATGTCTCTTATCCGAGTATTGTCCCTGACATTTTTACGGGTCGCCTTATCCTTCATATTGCGTTTTTCAAGGTGTCCCCACCATTACACTTTGATAAGACGTCGCCTCGACGTGGATCTTACTAGATTGGGATATACTTGTATTTCGCCCCACGTAACTGTTTCCATATATGATTACCCCATAGGTTCAGTAAAAGGTTCTCTATGCCCTAGACAGACAATCATATAAGTGACAATTTTGTTTTGCGCCCGAAACATCCAGGCACATAACTGTGCTGCAAAAGGGTGGTCGCCAACCTTAAATCCGGCTTTGAGCTCAGACTATAAGTTCCTCCTGTCAGCCTAATAAGGTTTCGAGTTAGTCATGCTGATCCCAGGGCTTTCACAATTTGCGCTAATTTTCAAGTGGCTTATTTGGACTTAGTGCTTGTTCTTCCGGTGCAAAACTAGAATTAGTCGTGTACCATTTATGTTATGAGCGATTAGTATATATAGACAGTCAGTATTGTTTGGTAAGACACAACAAGAAGAGGGGATGCTTTTTTGCCTTTAGTAGAGACCTAATATTCCCGAACTCTTTCCTTCGTTGAATACGATACTCTAAGTTCAAGTGATGAGAGTCTGTTAGAGTGTAAGTGTAGTTTTTATAAAGCTTAGATCGAGTAAAAAGTAGTCGTAGAGGATGTGGTGTGATCTGAGTGGAACGAAATGTGATTCCAACCTTAATGCATCCATGCAGTTCACGTGATCCATGTAATTCTGGCTCATGTGCTTCCATGTGATTCGTGTTACAGTGTTTTCAGGATGAATAACGCACCCTCTTTAAACGGATGTCGCATTACAC